>QRFJ01000358.1:426894-748416 GCA_006176705.1 Cocos nucifera | reverse complement strand
AGCCCCATGATCTAGTATGGGGACGGTCGACTTGGGCGAGCCGATCGATGACCTTTAAAAGGAGAAAGCAAAGGATGGAGAACCCTTGCTCGAACCATGACTCGACCCAGGAGGGAGCCTTGCACCCGTTCCATTAGAAAAGCCTGAAGATCAATGATCGTGAAGATCTCCTGGATCAAAGGCTCCTAAAAATAGGTCGATGAATTGAATGAAGGAAAATCCTGATTTTTCGACTAGGTTCAGTTCAGATCTGATCAGATCAAGAGATATATTTCAAAATTTTTTTCTTTAATTTAGATTAGATCTAAGATATTTCAGATCTGATTTTTATTATTTTAATAATTAAATAAAATATAAATAAATTAAATTAAATTAAATTATCTTGAAGTGGATAATTCTATTACGACCAAGAGAAACGTCTTAATCAGGAACATGCAATACTATAAAATAGTTTTTAGATCTATATCATATATCTCATATACAAATTAGATCTAATCATGGTATATTTTGCATACATCTCATGTATCGAATCATGCATATTTTCAGATCTAAATTATTTCATAATAATCTAAAAAATTAGATTTAAATTGATCTTATCAAAATAAACTCTAATCTAAGCAACTATATAGAACTATTCTGCAACTAGTCTAGACATGCATCAATCATATCTCATATGATGTTTAAAATTAAATAATTTTTATTTACTATTTTTTAGATATTATTATAATAATTATAATATCAAAAAATAGTAAATAAATAGATCTAAAATATAATTTAATCAAATTAAATTATAAACATGTAAGACTATTCTATAGAACTATTCTATTTTAGAACTAGTCATGCATATTTTCTAATCTTAGATCCAAATTATTTAATTTTAATTTTTTTTGATTTCAGATCTGATCACATCTCATGTGACATCTAAAATTACTTATTTTTTAATTAAAATAAATTTAAAATTAGATCTAAATACTTTTAAAATCTTGGCTCTGATACCAGTTGAAGGAAAATCCTGATTTTTCGGATCAGGTTCGTTCAGATCTGATCGGATCAAGAGATATATTTCAAAAAAAAAAATTTTAATCCAAATTAGATCTAAAATATTTTAGATTTAATTTTTATTATTTTAATAATTAAATAAAATATAGATAAATTAAATTAAATTAAATTTATCTTGAAGTGGATAATCCTATTATCCGTTGATGATCCTGTAAGCAGCGGAAGGTTCTGGATCTAACCATGCAAGTGCCTGGCCTCTATTGATATCCACTCGGGCTGGATCTAGAGATCCTCTTCTTTTCTATCACGTCTCTAAAAATTAGATCTGAATCTATTTTGAGGATCTTCAAAACATCTTTCGAAGATCAGCAGTTGTCCTTTGCAGCAGTGCAGCCTTCTAGCTTTCAGTCGTCTTTCTCTCATCTGGATTGCACCAACTAAGAACCCAAACCACTTTAAGCGTGGAGAGGAGAGGGAGAAGATGGATTTGGCATGGAGAAGGAGAGGAGAGGAAGCCTTGAGGCGTGAGAATTGAATTTCTTTTTCAATGCTCTTTGGGTTGGGCGCAGGGTCTTATTTATAGACTATGCATGATCCAACTCCTCTTCTTCCCAATCAATCACAATCCTTTGTGAAATCAGATCTAAATCTAATTGATGGGAATAGAGTTCCTTGGATTTCTTCTTAGATGACGTCTAAGACCAGTCAAACTTGATTCTTAGGAAAAGTCTAATCGGAATCCAAAAAGAAGATGGAGTCTCTGTCCAACAGGGACTCCTGGGCGCCTCCAGCTTGGGCACACGCCAAGGGTGGCGTGCGCCCTCCTCTTTGTCAGGTTCTGACAGGGGGACAAGCCCCCACCAGCTCTCCAATAGGTGTGTGACACATGGACAGAAGTCAAAGTGTCAATGGTCAACATTTGACCAGTCAAAGGTCAACTTTTGACCAAAGTCAAAGGATGAAAAATGGCAGGTGACCAAAAATGGTAGGTAATTGTCTTACAAAATAAGACAACCTTTTCTGACCTGGACAAGGCTCTAGTCAGACCATAGTGAAGGCCTCTGATTGAGCACAAACTCCTTTGGCTCAGGCAGGACAACTTATTTATGATAGTAAAAGAAGAACGTTAGGTTCAATCGAGTGCTAGCACGATTTCCTTGAACCTAATTGAATCTCATTCAGATCAATTGAACTGGATCAAGTTCAATTGATGATCACCAGATTCAAACCCTTGTTTGTGTGACCCAGTTAGGTTCAGTTCTGTATGGTAATGGGATATGTCATGATCTCTATCATCGACATCATCGAAACTTCTTTCGATGGATCAGAACTCTTCTGATTCGAACAGCTAGAATGATCGATCATCTAAATCATTCTAATTGCTCCCAAAATCCACCAGTGACACCTAGCAGTATATGGTGGCAACCCATCAGAGCTGAATGCGAACCTCTTGGTGCAGCTACCTGTGTGATTAAGTTCTTCTATCTTGAGCCCGATCAGATTAGGGTTAAGGTGAACTCGTCAAACCCTAGTTTCTGTCATATGATGTAATCATTCGATTCGAGTCCAATGTGAAAATCTAAATAGAAACTCTTTCTATTATTTCACTCTGCCATGGCCATGGGCTTCTAGGACTTGATTCTCATGATCATCATAGGGCTGCTCCTCTACCACCGAGGTAGATAGATTCCATCTTGATGCAATCCAGTTCCTACAATGAACATGCTATAGCCAACATACACCTCAAAATTTCGAATGGCTAGGAGATCGAGTAATGGTGTAGTCAAACTATAACACCCTCAAGGTGAACTGCCGATGCACCTCAGGTCAAAGAACCAGACACACTACTGCAGCATCGAGTCAGTCATTGACGAGAAGGTAGACTTTCTAATGACTACTCGAGGTGGTCACGCTCAGTGCCCTCATTCTCTAATGAGTACCTGTACTCTCGCTTCGATGTCTCCACACCGTAGACTCAAGACTCATCTACTAAAGAGAAGCGATTGTACACCAACCTTTCGGATCAATCACCATCCTCGTGATGATCCTATGGTCGGAAGCATTTTATGAGTTAATAATGATTATTCATGTCTTAAATTTTCAACTCTTGAAAATATGAATTATCATTACCATTAACTCAAAGAATGTATCACAGACACTAAATACACATATATGATAGAAAATAATCTATTTTATTGATAATAGTCAAAATTATAATTTTGCCCCTAGAAGTGTATTACAAGTGTCAGCTAATTCTGGCTTCTAGGGCATATATATCTAACATTGAAGAACTCCGCTATACTCCCTCCTCGCACGGTAATGATATTTATATTGATCCTCCTTTTTCTTAGAGGATTATGTAAGAACCAATCCCGCCAAACTTCAAGCTTTCATAGTTTGAGAGTTACAATGGAACCACCGATCCGATCGATCATCTAAAGGTCTTTCGGATAATAATGCTGCTCCATGGTGCATCAGACATCATTTTGTATCGAACTTTTTCATCCACCCTCAAGGAAGCCGTCAGAAATTAGTACTCAGCACTTAAGCCGGATACCATTTTTTTTTTAAATCAAATAAGCCATCAGTTTGCGGCTCACTTTGTTAGCAACTGACATCCCCACCGAAGTTCGAATTTTTTGATGAACATTAAGCTGAAGGAGGAGGAATCCATCCAGACTTATGTCATCCGATTTAATGCTGCTGCATTAAAGGTCCGAAATCTGGACCAGTCAGTTGCGATGGCCGCACTCAAGAATGGCCTTCAGAAAAATGATTTGCTGTTCTTTCTGAAAAAGAAGTATCCCAGAGACTTTACCAATATGCTGGCTTGGGCTGAAGGTTATGCCCAAGCTGAAGAGGCCTTCAAGGCCAAGGATGATGAAGCTGTTGGAGAGCGATAAATTAGCGAGCCGGGCAGGCCTGTTGAGGAAGAAAAATCGAGTGAAGCTCGACCGCGCTTTCGAACTCCCTCTAAGCGCAAGCGAGCCCAAACTCCTTCCTAGGCTTGAAGGCAGGGAAGCCCCGACAGAAGGGCACGATGGGGTTCACCCCTCCGAAGATTTTACAACTATGCCCCTCTCAATGCTCCAAAAATTCAAATACTGATAAAAATCAGAGAGCAACTACCGAGATCGAAAATGATGCATACTCATCCCGATAAGTACAATCCTAATAAATTCTATTTTTATCATCATGATCATGGTCATGATACTGAAGAGTGTATTCAGCTCCAAGATGAGATCGAGAAGCTCATCAAGCAAGGCAGACTCGATCGATTCCTACGACATCGACCTGAAAGGTGAAAAAATCGGCCAATGGTACTACTATAGCCTGAACCATCAAGGGGGAAGGAACAACAAGAAGATCGACCGCCTCTCGACATCATCAATATTATCTCGAAAGGACTTTGGCGAGAAGAGGCCAGCGGATCCGAGGGACCAGTGAAGAGACGGAGGACTGAAGAATCCATAACCTTCACTGAGGCAGATGCTCAAGGAGTCCAGTTTTTGCACAATAACGTGGTTGTAATCTCTTTAAACATTGCCGACTATGATGTATGCCGCATTTTGGTAGATAATGAAAGCTCGGCTGATATTTTGTTTTATAATGCTTTCTCAAAAATATCTTACTCAATGACCACTTGAGACCTATGAACTCTCCATTAGTAGGCTTCATTGGCGATGCCATACCAATTGAGAGCATAATAACTTTGGCTATGATTGCAGGACAATGTCCGAAGCTGACTAAGACACAGATCAATTTTTTAGTCATAAAGGCTCTATTTGCCTATAATGCTATTCTCAGCCGACCTAGTCTAAATGCACTTCGGACAGTGGTATCGACTTATTATTTGAAGATTTAGTTTTCGATAAGTCACGAGATCAGAGAGGTTAGGAGAGATCAAGTTCTGGCAAGGCACTGCTACTCAATCATCCTACAAAAGGAAGAACAGTCCAACCCTTATCCTGTTGATGGCTAGATGTCCGCGACGACCTCACTAAGGAGCGAGACGAGCCTATGGAGGACCTCATATCTATGCCGTTAAACAATGGGAACACGGAGCACGCTGTACAGATCAGCTCCAACTTGAAAGATGAGGTTCAGGAGCAACTCATCACCTTCATCAGAAAAAATGCGGATATTTTCGCCTGAGCCCCAATGGATATGCCAAGAATTGATGCCGAGGTTATGAAACATTAGCTGGCCGTTGATCCTAAGTATCGGCCGATAAAAGAGAAGATGCACAACCATGCCTCAGAGAGGTAGAAAGCAATTGCAGAAGTAGGCAAGCTCCTCAAAGCTGGATTCATCCGAAAAGTTAACTATCCGACTTGGGTCTCAAACGTGGTTCTCGTCAAAAAGACAAACAATAAGTGGAGGATGTTTATAGACTTCAAAAAGCTAAACAAGACCTACTCAAAAAATAGCTACCCTCTACCCAGGATTGATCAACTGATAGACGCAACCTCGGACCATGAGCTTCTCACCTTCATGGATGCCTTCTTCGGTTATAACCAGATACGGATGGCATCAGAGGACGAGGAGAAAACTGCTTTTATTACTAACCATGGTCTTTATTATTATAGGATTATGTCCTTTGGACTCAAAAATGCAGGGACAACATACCAATGCCTGATCAACAAGATCTTCAAGGAGTAGATCGACCACAACATGAAAGTGCACGTGGATAACATGCTCGTCAAAAGTCGAGTTTCTATAAACCACCTCATTGACCTCGAAGAAACCTTCAGTGCACTCAGAAAGCACAAGATGAAGCTGAACCCAACCAAGTGCATCTTTGGTGTGACCTCAAAAAAATTTCTGGGGTTTATGGTATCAAGGCATGGGATTGAAGCAAATCCAAAAAAAATTTGAGCTATTTAGAATATGACTGCTCCAAAAATAATCAAAGAAGTTCAGCAACTGACCAAAAAAATGGTATCCCTGAATCGCTTCGTCTCGAAATCGATCAAGCGATGCATGCCTTTCTTCCAAGTTCTCAGACAACCAAAGAACTTCTGCTGGACGATGGAGTGCCAACGGACGTTTGAGGAGCTTAAAAACTACCTCGACTCATCCCCATTGCTGGCAAAGCCCAAATCTGAAGAAAAATTATTTCTGTACCTAGCAGTCTCCCCGACGGCCTTGGCAGCAATCCTGATCAAGAAGGAAGCGAAGATGCAGCGATCAATCTACTACATAAGTCGGATCTTGAGGGATATAGAGATCAGGTACTCTAAGCTAGAAAAATTGACTTACTTTCTTCTAATTGCTACTAGAAGACTTCAATCTTACTTTCAGGGGCACACCATAACGGTCCTCACGAACCAACCAATAAAAGCGGTCCTTCATCGAACGGACGCTTTCGAAAGAATCACAAAATGGGCAATCGAGCTCATAAAATTTGACATCAACTATCAACCTTGGTCATCGATCAAGGCCCAGATATTGGTAAATTTTGTAGTAGAATGTACCATTTCAGATGATGCTGAGCTTGAACAGATCAAGATCGGTGCTATGTTATCGTAACTAAGCTTCTCCAAAGAGAGTGCCGATCTTTTCGAAGGTTTTTGGGCCCTATACATGGATGGTTCGTCCAACACTGCTAGAGCAGGTGTGGGGTTAGTCTTAGTCAACCCTGAGGGAGTCGTCGTCGAGTATGTGCTATGCTTCGAATTTTCTGCAACTAATAATGGGGCCGAATATGAAGCGCTGATCACTGGGATAAAAATAGTAAGAAAGTTAAAAGTAGACCGGCTTTAAGTCTATAGTGATTTCTAATTAGTGGTCGATCAAGTTGGTGGCAACTATGAAGTGCGGAAGAAAAGTATGATGAAATATCTTAAAAAAATAAAGAATTTGACTCCGGCCTTCGACAGTTTTGATATTCGACAAATTTCGATGGTAGAAAATATAAGAGCCGACCTCCTCTCTAAATTGGCCACTTCAGCCCCAACCGAGCTATCCAAAGAAGTATTTTTTGAGACTCTAAAATGCCCAAGCTTAGAGGAATCATAGTTCATTATGCAGACGAAGCTCGAGCCGAGCTGGATTGACCCGTTAGCTGCCTATCTCAAAGAGAAAGTGCTTCCTTATGATCTGAAAAGAGCTCAAAAACTTAAGAATCAAGCCTTCCAGTACATTTTGTATGAAGGCAAATTGTATAAGAGGTTGTATTCGCTACCGCTACTGAGATGTCTCCGATCTTCAGAGGCCAATTCTACATTATGAAAAGTGCATGAGAAAATTTATGGAAGTCATGTAAAAGTCAGATTCCTATCATAAAAACTACTTTGGTAAAGTACTATTGGTCGACTTTGTACCACGACTCTATGGAGTACGTCAAAAAATGTGACCACTGTCAGAAAAATGCAAACAAATAAAGACAGCCGACCTCCGAGCTTACTCCACTAAGCGCACTTTAGCCATTTGCACAGTGGGGAATGGATATACTTAGCCATTTTCCGACGACATCCAGACAACAGAAGTTCCTCCTGATCGTAATCGACTACTTCACTAAATGGGTTGAAGCCGAACTACTAGCAAAAATTACCGAGGCTAAGGTACAAAACTTCATTTGAAAGTCAATCGTCTGTCGGTTCGATCTGCCCCGAGCTCTCATAATAGATAATGGGCGACAGTTCGCTAGGACGAGGTTCGCCGAGTTCTGTGAAGATTTAAACATCTTCCATCACTTCACATCGGTAGTTCACCCACAGGCAAATGGAGAAGCTGAAGTGACCAACCGGATCCTGCTGCAAGATATCAAGACAAGGCTCGACAAAGCAAGAAGATCTAGATGGACGAACTCTACCACGTCCTCTGGGCGTACCAAACTACTCAAAGGCTACCGATTGAAAAAAATACTATTCATCTTGGCCTTTGAAATGGAGGCAGTCATACCAATCGAGCTTAAACTCCAATCAGCATGGATTGTGGCCTTCAATGAGTAGTATAACCCATAGGACCTCAGAGTCAATCTCGATCTACTGGAAGAAAACGAGAGAAAGTTCAGGTTCGGATGGCGGCCTACAGACGAAGGATGATCCGATACTATAACTCCAGGGTCAGAAGTAAAACATTCAGAGTGGGAGACTTAGTTCTTCAACGAGCTGCCATCTCTTAGCCTCAGAGCCAGAAAAAGCTTATCCCAAATTGGGAAGGTCCGTATAAAATGGTGGAGATCATCCGATCCAAAATTTATTGCCTGAAGGAGCTCGGAGGAACAACGCTCCCACGACTTTGGAACTCAGAAAATCTGAGGATGTACTACCAATAATTTTTCTTTAATAAAACTCTTTCATTTCAATATTATTATTTCTTGGTGTAAAAACTATGTGATGATAGGGAAGAAGCAATCAATAGTAGCCATATTAGAAATAGGAAGAAAACCTCGTCCTAACATAAGTAAAGTTGAAGGCCTCGTTCATTTTAAACGAGATGAGGGGAGAGACCCTGACAACGGTCCTTATGTGCCCCTACAGTTCGTTAGGAACAGGAGGAGAATCTCATCCTAACGTAAGCAAAGTCGAGGACCTCGTTCATTTTAGACGAGATGAGGGGAGAGATTCTGATAATGGCCCTTATGTATCCCTACAGTCCGTTAGGAATAGGAGGAGAACCTCGTCCTAACGTCAAAATCGAAGGCCTCGTTTATTTTCGACAAGATGAGGGGAGAGGCTCTGACAACGACTCTTATGTGCCCCTACAGCCTATTAGAAATAGAAGGAGAATCTCATCCTAACATGAGCAAAATCGAAGGCCTCATTCATTTTAGACGAGATGAGGGAAGAGGTCCTGACAACGATCTTTATGTACCCCTACATAAGACCTCCTTCAATCTTGGTAGGAGATAAGATCTCCTTCAACCTCGATTGAAGATAAGATCTCCTCCGAGCTTCAACGTCCATCTTAATATGAGATAAGATCTCCTCCAACCTCGACTGGAGATAAGATCTTCCCAAAGCTTCAACATCAACTTCAACAGGAGATAAGATCTCCTTCAACCTCAATCTTGACTGGAGATAGGATCTCCCCCGAGCTTCAACGTCGACTTCAACAAAAGATAAGATCTTCTTCAACCACAACCTCGGTTGGAGATAGGATCTTCCCCGAGCTTCAACGTCGACTTCAATAGGAGATAAGATCTCCTTAAACCTCGACTGGAGATAAGATCTCCTTCGAGCTTCAACGTCCACTTCAACAGGAGATAAGATCTCTTTCAATCTCGACTGAAGATAAGATCTTCCTCGAGCTTCAACGTCAACAGAGCATAAGATCTCCTTCAACCTTGGCTGAAGATAAGATCTTCTCCGAGCTTCAACGCAAACCTCAATAGGAGATAAGATCTTCTTCAATCGAGATAAGATCTTTTCCAAGCTCCAACCCTTCAATAGGAATAAAATCTTCTTCAATCTCGGTTGAAAATAAAATCTCCCCTAAGCTTCAACTTCGACCTCGATTGGAGATAAGATCTTCTTCAAACTTGGCTGGAGATAAGATCTCTCTCGAGCTTCAACCTGAACGAATGTAGAGCCCAAAAAAAGGACTTCAACTGTCACCTTTTTTGTACTCCCTTTCTTCAAGTTTCGAACTCGAAAGTGCAGGAACTATTGTTGGAGATAAACCCCACTTTCATCAAAGTCCAGCCTGATGCTTAGCCTAATCCAACTGGTAATCACGAAAAAGCTTCGATCGAAAATTCTCCTCCAACGATCGAACTCCAGCCAAACTCTTCCAGCGATCGAACCTTAGCCGAACTCCTTCAGCCAGCCAAACTTCTCAGTGATCGAACCCCAACCAAACTCCTTCAGCGGTCGAGCCCTAGCCGAACTCTTTCAGTGGTTGAACTCCTCCAGCGGCCGAACTCCTTCCAAATTTTTTCTTCAATCAAATTCCTCCGAAAGTCGGACTCCTTTCAGACGGATGCTTATAAGAGCCAAACTCCTTTCGAACCTCTCTTTCAGTCAGATTCCTCTAGGAGCCGAACTCCTTCCAGATTTCTACCTCAATCAGATTCCTCCAAGAGCCAAACTTCCTCCAGACGTCTCCTTCAGATGAATTCCTCTAGGAGCCAAACTCATTCCGGACCTCTCCTTCAGACGGATGCCTCAAGGAGTCGAACTCCTTTCGAACTTCTCCTTCAGTCGGATTCCTCCAAGAGCCAAACTTTTCCTAGATTTCTACCTCAATCAGATTCCTCCAGGAGCCAAACTTCCTCCAGACGTCTCCTTCAGATGGATTCCTTTAGGAGCTGAACTTCTTCCAGACCTCTTCTTCAGACAGATACTTTTAGGAGTCGAACTCCCTCCGGACCTCTCTTTTAATCAGACTCTTTTAGGAGCCGAACTCTTTCCAAACTTCTCCTTCAGTCGAATTTTTCTAGAAGCCGAACTCCTTCCAGACTTCTTCTTCAATCGAATTTCTCTAGGAGTCGAACTCCCTCTGGACCTCTTCTTCAGTCGAATTCTTCTAAGAGCCGAACTCCCTCCGAACCTCTCCTTTAGATGAATTCCTCCAGGAGCTGAACTCCTTCCGAATCTCTCCTTCAGATAGATTCCTCCAAAAGTCAAACTCCTTTCGAACTTCTTTTTCAGTCAAATTCCTTCGAAAGTCGGACTCCTTTCAGATGAATGCCTACAGGAGCCGAACTCCTTTCGGACTTCTCCTTCAACCGAACTTCTCTATCAATCGAACTTCTTCAGCCAAACTTCTCCACAAGTCGAACTTCTTCAGCTGAACTTCTCCAACAGTCAAACTCCTTCTTCGAACTCTATCCAAATTCCTTCAGCAGATTACTTTCAGATTTCGAGTAGCATTCCTTCCGGATGATCTCCTCTAATTGTATCTCCTTTAGGAGTTCGAACTTCTCTGAAATTAATATACGTCAAAGATCTTCACCTCTCCGCGTGACCCCGAGCGACTCAATACCGGATGGCTATGACTGTCACTATCAGTCTGCTGTAGGCAACATCTCTCTCATACGGTCCTGAGTAATCGACTACCGGACGGCTACGGCTGTCACTATCAATCTGCTGCAGGCGATAGCGATCTGCTATCGAACAGCGATAACTGTCACTATCAGTCTACCACAAATGACGACGATCTCGAGCGGCCTACTACCAAGTGGTGTCAGCTGTCACTATCTATCTACTGTAAGTTTTATCTATAAAAAGAATCCTCCAGATACATTTTCTCTAAGCTCTCTTCTTTTTTCCAAAAACTCTGCTGAATTCATTTTTGAGCGCTCCATTTCTATTGACTAGAAGAGTTGACTTGATCGTCAGAAGATTCTACCGGAGCCACCACCACCGACTCCATATGAAACTTTATTTTGCAGGTAAGCGACGGCGATCTCTTCTTTCTCAACTCCAATTCGATCCGACGTCGATCAGATTCTGCACCAACAGTTTTATATAGCTGAATTTTCTTAACAAAAGAATGCAACATATTTGCATCATCTATTATTATCAAACCATCAACTTTTTCCCCTTCTTTAAAGTTACTTAAGCCTACACCCTGCCAGCCACGAAATTACAGCCAAACCTGCAGGCCTAGTGCATGTATTTGTACCACATGCCAGTTGCACCCACAATCCATGCTAAATGAGCTCCAATGACGCTTGAATCCGCGCTGTCAGAAAACAGTGAGTCAGAAAACAGGCCTTGCCAAGCAGGCATGGAAGTTTTACCAAATCCCTTTATATGGTGCTCAAAATAACCGATATATACAATTCAAGGACTTTCTTATGATTCAACCCTGTTCATCCATAGGACGCCCCTCTGTTTCTAGATGTTTTACGGTCCAACAAAACAATGAAGGCTAATCTCGTTGACTTTCGCCAGCAACCAGTATCCTTCAATACCGTCATGACGCCAAGGATTGCCCATTGTTTTGGGAAGCAATGAGATTGGTCCTGCGTTCGCTTTTTATGATAAATCTTCAAAGATTATGGGGACCTATAGCCCGAGGGCATAGAGTAGTCAAATAGCCAACTCTAGCATGCATGGAGTCCAGAAAAAGATCAGCGAGTTCAGGGCTTCAAAGTGATGCAGATAATAGCAATTCCATATCGAGAAATAGACTCCTCTGATGCTCAACTGCAGTCCAATGGCTTCCAACAAACACTCTCCTCATCCAATTCACAACTTAAAACGTAACCTTCTTCTCTCATCAATCTAACCAGTCCTTCCAGCACAACATAGATTTCTTCAGAGCGCCTATTTGATGTATCTCGAGCTACAAAGACCTGCAATCCGTTGCTCATCTCAATCCAGCTACAACCTGGAATCTTTGCCAGACCAGTTCCCCTCATCTTATCCCTCACCATGTTGGCTTCCTCCCATTTCCTAGCCTTCGAATACAAATTAGCCATGACAATGTAATTCCCTGTGTTCTCCGGCTCGATCTCACACAACCGGTCAAACACAAACTGCCCAAGCTCGACATCGCCAAACATGGCTGCTCCATTGAGCAATGGACCCCATACCTTCGGATTCGCCTCAAAGGGCATCCCATCAATGAACTCCGCAGCTTCTTTGAGCATCCCATTGCGGCTAAGGACTCCAACCATGCATGCATAATGCTCCACCGCCGGAGAAATTCCATGTTCCGGCAACATAGCATCAAAAATTTGGCGAGCCTGGTCTACCACCCCGGCATGAGCACAAGCAGAGAGCACCGCAGTGAAAGTCACAGGGTCTGGATTAATCCCAGCATCGAGCATCCTCTCAAACAGAGCGAGTGAAGAATCAGCGCCTCCATGAGCTGCATGGGCCGATATGATTGCAGTCCAAACAATGACACTTCTAAGCTTGGTTCCCTCAAAGAGCCTTTGCGCTCCATCGAGGAACCCAGCCTTGGCATACAGGTCTATGAGCGCGGTTGCCACATAGACGTTCTGATCACACTCATTCCTGATGCAATAGCCATGGACCTGCTTCCCCCCCAGGAGGTTTGAAAAGAAGGAAATAGAGGGAAGAACACTCGAAAGAGTTACTGAATTAGGCCTAAAACCAGAAGCCTGCATCTTGTGAAATAAATCCAAGACATCGTTGTGACGGTTGTTCTGGAAGAGACCGGATATCACAGCATTCCATGAACTAAGAACAGGATTCACCATTTGCCGAAAGAGCTTCATTGCCTGATCCACAAACCCATAGCTCATATACCCAGTTATCATCACGCTGTAGCTGACTCCATCCTTCTCGGCCATCTCTTCGAACAATCTCCGAGCATAATCTAAGCTCCCACACTTGGCATACAACCCGATCATCGAATTCCACAACGCAGTATCCATTTCGATCCCATTCTCTACTGCCATCCGGTGAACTCTGATTCCAAAGATAAGGTCCTTGAGCTCAGCACAAGCGTGCAACACGCTGACCACCGTGACCCCATTAGGGACCACGCCGTCCTCCCCGCGTTCCATCTCCTGGTATAGTCCCAAGCATGCTTCGTAGTTGCCGCCCTGAGAGTACCCAGATATCATGGAGTTCCAGGAGATGATATCTCTTTGGGGCATCGCGTCGAACAACTTCCTCGCCGAGGTCAAACCGTCCGTCCGAGCGTACAGCGTTATCAATCCATTGGAGACGAAGAGGTCGGCGTCGAGATCAGCGCGGAGGGCGAAGGCGTGGACCTCCTTTCCGGCGAGGCGGGGGAGCGATGAGGTGGGGAGGGAGGAGAGGGACTTGAGGAGGGGGGAGAGGGTGAAGGCATCGGGGGCAAGGGAGGAAGGGAGAGACGCGAATAGGCGGATGGCGTCGAAGGGGTAGCCGTGGAGGGCGTAGGCGAGGAGCATGGCGTTCCAGGAGAAGAGGTTCTTATGAGGGATGGCATCGAATAGGCGGCGGGCCTCGGGGAGGCGGGCGGAGCGGGAGTAAAGGGAGAGGAGCTTGGAGGCGAGGAAGTTGTCGGGGACGACGGAGAGGAGGAGGAGGCGGGCGTGGAGCTGGCGGCCCTGGCGGAAGAGGCCGTGGTCGGCGCAGTGCTGGATGAGGAGCCCGTAGGCGCGGTAGTCCGGGGCGGGGGAGGAAGCGACGGCGGCCAGGGCGCGTCGGAGGGCTGGGTTTTGTGGGAGGGGCGCGAAAAGCCTCATCCATCCAAGCCAAGCTGGGATTGGCGTCGGCGGGAATGCCCTGCAAGGAGGTTGATTTCCGTAGAAGGTTTCGCTGTCTAAACTACGGAGGCAGCAGCGTGTGATACACGTAAGATAACGTGTAAATGGCGCCCCGGTGAGAGCTGAGGCTTTGAAAGGGTAGCCATCAAGGCCGGACATCATCCTGGTGACTGTAATTTCTTCTCTTTTTTGGTAAGTAATCCTGATGACTGTATCAAGAAACCTAACGTTTATATCCCGTATGTAGTTAGAACTCATCTATACCGCCATGCATAAAATAACATAATCATGCGGCACCGGACGTGCCACATGATAGAGTCCCTTCAAGTGACATCATGGGGATCAAATGTCCTGGCTGACAATGTTCTACAAGACCAACGACCACCTTTCACCAATATCATTGTTTTGCGAGGCTCTTGGCTAGAGAGTTGCCCTAGAACAGATCCAACCCAACCAGTTGGAACAAAAACCCACAAGTAACCAAGTTAAAACACAAAGGACTTCATATCAAACAGAGAACCACCATCTGTCCCACCAGAAAATAAATCACAGGGTATATAAGCTTGAAGGTGTTTGGAACAGACAGAACAATCAGAAATTACAAAAATTATACCTAACATACTTTCTCTAGGATGTTTGTCCGATTTTTTTTTCCAAAAAAAACAAAAAGCAACTCCATTCTGAATGATGTTGATTAACAGATAAAAATATCAATATGCAATGATACACTTTTGATTATTATGGTATAGACCTTTCTGTGAAAAATGTCTAGTCTGTGCCTACTCGCTGACATCTTTGATTCATGTAACAAACATCCTATGATCAAAATCTTTTGTTTGCCAAACAACAACAAAATGCTTCCATCTACTCTCATGGCCCACCAAGGTAGTTGTGACAAGATGCAAAAGCATCCCCTGATTTTGATGAGAAATTGCTAACCAAACAAATGATGCAGTATATGATGAATGAAATGCTCGAGCACCAGTCTCCACGCTGCAGAATGATTGCATCACATCCACCAAATAATCAGCTTGCTTTGATCTAAGGAAAAGGCCCCATTAGGCCTGGAGAAAGCTGCTAAATTAGGAGCCTACCGACCACCAAGTTGATGACACTTGAACATCACAAATGTTTATGAATGCAGTCCTACAGCATTGAGACTTGCATCCATCTTGAAGTATTATGTAATTACTTAAGCAAAACTCTCCATATCTTCCTCATGTAGACAGCTAACGACCATACGGCAAGCCCAGCAGATATGTAAAGCAAAACTACACCAGAAGCAACTAGAACACCCGGCCCTGTTAGACTGTACAGTTATTGAAATTATGTTTAGTGAAGTATTCTGCAATTAATGCAGCAAACGAAAAAAGATCCCCAAACATAATTAATCACTTGGAGGAATAGGGTGACAACCTGGAGTCTCTGGTGGCAAGGAGAATGGTGAGAGCAGTCATTTGTGTTGCTGTTTTCCATTTCCCCAGATTGTTTACTGCTACAGCCTGCTACCAGCAACACAGGTCAATATCAAAAGTTGACATATGTTGGGATGATGAGTGAAAATAGACAGGCAGTTGAAGTGAGAAAAACAACCTCAAGAACTTTACTATTTTGAGATGCAGCCCACTCTCTGAGAGCTGACATTGTTATCTGCAGAAAAGGATAATAAACGCTTGAGTTAGCACATAATAATGCTTCTGATAATGCCACAGTAACATACCAAATCCTTTCCCTCAACATCATAATCTAAGCACATTACAATCCACCGTTGCTTGGTATTTTTCATATAAAACCATTGTATAAGTTAAAGTTTGGATAATTTTTTCTTTAACATAAAATGGTAACCCTACCAAAGAATCCAACTTTTAGAATATAAGCCTGAACTTCTTTTGTCACTGGTCATCTCTAATTTAGTTGTTACATAAATATATTTAATAAGCTCTTTGTAATCCTAGGCCTGGTATTGATCCAAATTCTACATTTGGAAAAGAGCATAAAGCAGGTCATCCCTGGATTTCATATATGTTAATTTTATTATGATCAGTATAAGAGATAAAATAATCAACTTCTTTTCACTATCAAACAGTTGATGAGATCAGCAGTAACTTTACCAATAAATTAGATGTTCAGCAAGGCCGAGATGTTGACGTGATTAAACTTTATTTACTGTCACTGCATATGCACATTCATGTGATTTCCATATATTTATCTCTCAATCCAACGAAGGGTTTAGTAATAAGGCCTTACGAAACCGATGTAAGGCCATAAAGGCTATGAAGGAAGAGAGGAAAGAAATTCAGTTTTTGCTCACAGGCTGTATAAAAATTGAAGCCATTTACTGCACATAAACGCATTGGCAAGTGGAGGTAATCTGTCTACTTCATGAAATTATCATAAATAATTAAGTGTGGCATAAATATGGGAAGCTTCGACAATAAAGGAATATTCAGGTAGGAAGATAAAAGGTAAGACCATAGGCTTAAATGAAATAACTTAGTAACCAGCAAGAAAATGTATTGGTTCAATTTGGTCAAGTAATCACCTAAATGAAATCCTAAATATTAGTATAGTGATATACTAAAAATAAAGGAAGAATGTGACAGAAATAACAGTCCGTAAGCAGAGTTAATATGCATGCGATCCCACAAAGGTGAATTAAACTTAAAATGTGCTATAAAGATCAGGAAGATGCTAGCTGAAAAGAAATTTTAAAAGGTCACGAAAAGCTTAAAGCTAACACTGAAAATTTTTTTCCTGCTCAGGCAGTTGTTCAATTCATTTAGAGCAAAAAAGAGGAGACTTGACATAGTTTCTATTAATCTACAATAGGCAAGAGATGCAATATGACTTGGTTTTATGGTACATATTGGGAGAGAAATATTCATTGAATGTGCATATGAAATGTTATGAGCATTAGCAAGAGTAATGGTAGCTACTAATAGCAATAAAACGCTATTTTAGTTTTCAAAGAGCAAGTTGCTTGTCTGGTTTCAGTGGGAACTCTAATAACAACAAGGTTATTGCTTTTTTAAAGCAACAATTCATTAAACTTAAACAAGGATATTTATTCTTCATACCTGCTCCTCCGGTAGAAATTGATAGAATTCATGATCTGGTGTCATTTTTCTCTTCTTAGTGATAAAATGTCATTGGGGATTAGAAAGTAGTTCTATTATGCAAGGTTGGCTCATCTGTGTTTGATCCAATAAGAAAAACCCTTCCCTTGGCAGGGCTATATTCTCACCGAAAGTTAGAAAGATCCATTTTCAGAAAGCAATATTTTGCTAGAAGAGGTTACTATCCCACAAAATTACCTTCAATACAATTCTAAAATTTTGTGCGCTTATTAGGGTGAGGCGTGGGATGGGATGATACAAATAAACTTAGATGAGTTACAAAAATTTTATTAGCGATATCCATTTTGGTGTAAAATATAAGATGACTATTTAGCAAAATCTAATATGCTCTTTTATGGGACTTTTAGATTCCATATTGGTTATGATCAAGATTTTAAATACCAGTGGGATGATGAGGTGTCCCACCATCCCGAGTGCTAGGATGGAACACCATCCCTGGTTTCAAGAGAGAATGAGTTGGAAAATGGACCGGGACAAGATGGGACGTTCACCATCCCGAGTGTCGGGACATAGGGTGTCCTGTTCCAAGAAAAAAACTAGAACAGTCCCAAGACATGGTATTTTAGACCTTGGTTATAAGTTTTGGTTAGACTGAAGTTACATTCAGAGATTACTGCTTAACATTGACAACAGTATCACTGCATTTTTTATAGTAAATGTCCTTTAGCCATCAGATTAATTAGCTGTAATTTGGCAAGAAAAGATGCAGCATTGTCATTTACAACAGTCATTTTAAAACCAAATATCCATATCAATCTCACTATAAATAACAATAAGGTGAACTTAGCATAATAGCATTGATGATTTACAAATAGTGCAATACCAAGGTGAAGATATGAAGGCACCAATGACCTGGAACACACAACAGAGAAAGCTAGCAGTTTATAAAAACAGTAAATGAAGTTATAAATTGGTGATCACCTCTCTACCAATAATAGCAATTGAAGGTACTGTCAGAAGCCATGGTACATCTCCAAATGCAGCGACTTCCAAAGGTCTGGTACACAATAATACTAGTGTGGCAGCAACCATAAGCTGCACTCAATGAGCAAAATAAATTAATAGGACTCTTAAACTGTCACAAAAAAAGCGAAAAAGATATATAATGTCATCTGCCCAATTGATCTATAAAATTCAAGTCATTCAAGATTCAATAATGACAGTGCAAGCAAAAGAAGGCACAGCAGAAAAGGAGAAACCTTATCAGCTACAGGATCCAAAAATGCACCAAAAGCCGTCCCTAACCGCATCTGATGAACAGAAAAAGTGTTACAGCAAGAACACATTATGCCAAAGCATAAACCAGAATAACTGGGTTAACGCCCTATATATGAGACATTAAGTGACACAGGGCACAAACCTTGCGAGCAATATAACCATCTAGCCAGTCTGTGACAGCCGCGGCAATAAATATGCATGTTGTTGCAGTTGTTGCGAATGAACCATTCATGTAAAAGGCTAAAGAGGAAATGAAGGTGTTAGTCTCATAAAATGCAATGCATGCATAAATTGGAACAAATATCCCCCATGCAGCATAGCAGTATGAAAAAAGGGACATGCATAGATCCAACTGATCCTCATATATTCGAAGAAAACAAAACTACAAAACATACATTCTTCATTCTGGAACATACATCACTTATGTTCTACCATATCTGGTCCATAACCAATAAGCCTTATTCCCAGGGATCAATATGCCAGGTTCCGATCAGATTTTACATACACAAAGCATAAAATCAGACAAATTGGACGAGGATGAAAGAATCCACATGAAACTAGGATTGGAGGATTCATAAACCACTATAGTTAGTCAGGTTTGAAATTGGATTTTGCTCTTGATTTTCAGCATATCCAAATCTGAAATCTTAGTTATAAATCTCTTGTTCTTCTGAAAAGACAAAGATAAGCTCCCATGGACCCAATTTTTCACTGCCTCATTCAAGTCCAATTTTTTTTATTCCGATGCATCCTATGAACTCTTGGAATGGCAATCCTACATGTCATGGAAAAGGCTTTACTAAGAACATTTGCAATTTTATGTTGGTTATTCTACATATCTGAGGTTGAGATGAAGAAAAATGTGAGAGATAAAATCACTTTTGCCTACATTCTGCATAAGTTAATATGAAGCAAACCCTCAATTTAAAAATTATATCTCTTTTTCCTCTGGAGTACAGTGATCAGTTGTAGTGCAAAACTCTCCCTTCCCTAAAAATAATAATCAGGAATTATTCTTTTAAAAAAAAAATTCCAAAGCCAAGTGACCAATAGTGGTATGCATTCATCAATGCTTCATCAAACTATGGTGAAGAATAATGGAAGAAGATATAAGAACTGTGGATTTATTCCAAGATTCTATAGATACATGCGTTGTCCAACAAGTACGCTTTTTGTTTCTGAGGATGCACGTTTTTATATCAATCTATTGAGATTAAGAAAAATTCTTCCTTTGCATGGAAGAAGCAGATTCAAATCACATAATTAACCGATAAATAAATTTGTATCATCTCCTGAATTTAATGTTCAAATACTGTGGAATCAACAAAAGAATATGGGATGGGAGAAACATGAAATCATAGCCTGAAACCCGGAAGAAAATTCAAAAGCAAGCATTACCAGGCAGGTTAAGGTTATGAAATCAATTCCGCAAGGAAAAAAAATATCACGGCAACATCAAAATATCAACTTTCCTTGTAAATCAGCAACCAAACAAGCAAACGTCAAAGAAACAAATATAGATGTAGACAAATTAAAAGAAACGAAGAGAGAGACAAAGTAGACCTACTGCTCACGAGAAGAGGAACGGCAGCAACACGGCCAATTGTAAGAACGGTGGGTAGCGTCAACAATCTCGGCGAACCTTGCTGCCCTTCCTGCATATAATCCCCGTCAGTCCCCACCTCTCTTCCATCAATTTGGTACTGATGAAGGGAACCCATCACGTCCCCTTGGGTCGCCTTGCCCTCGCCATCGTTTCCTCCATACGCACCACCGGCGGCCCGCTTCCTCGCAGCGACCGAGCCCTCCCCGGCGGTGAGCGTCGCGCGCCCGGATCCGGACCTCATCCACCACCAGCCGCCCTCCCCCGCGGATCGCGGAGCCGCACCGATCGCCCCTCTCCCCGTTAGGTCGACGAAGAGCCTCCTCCTCGTGGTGCTCGACCTATTGATTATCGCACCAGCGTTGGGGCGCACGAATCCTGAGGAGTGGGGGACCAGTGGCAGGGGCCTCTTCTGCTGCTGCTTTCCATAGATAACGGACGAAGGAAGGTGGCGGGGGCCCGGGAAGGAGGCGACGGCTTTAAGGAGGCTCGCAGGGAGGGGCGGAGGCATGGATTTGGAAAGAAAAGAAGAGGAGAGGAGGTGGATTTATTTGAGGCTGTTGGCTTTGGGGATTTGAGGGATGGGAGGATTCCTTGCCTCGGTTGGGAGTAGGGCGTTCTTTCCTGCAACGCTGAGGGTGGGGGAACAAGCAGTACGTTAATCCGCGTGGCGGGACGGTGAGATTATGGGTTCTGATCCAATGCTAGACTACCGCGAATCCTGCAGAACTTGGTTGGATTCGGCCTTCAGTACGGTAAATTAGACAGGATTACATATGCGTATCAAGAGACAGAATTACATATCCCAAGTCAATAGGAAGCTCAGATCCGGAAATCCTGATTAAACCAATCAGCCACAGCATTAACTCCCGGGCCTTAAACACCTCCAACGTGTTTTACCAAAAAAAAAAAAACACCTCCAACGTGGAAATTGAGTAATATTTATAAATGAGCAAAGGATTGGTGCAAGATGAGTAACACGGTCATTAATCCAAGTAATGGCAGGGTGTCCCCCCACATAATGAGAGATGCACAATTGAAAGCCATGATGAGAGATGCACAATCGAAAGCCATGATGGCCATGGTCAGCTTTTTTTTTGAGCAATCCTCAGTTCTGTTGCAGAATTTAAGACCATTGAGAAAGTTTTTGAACCAGTTGTATCTATCTTACCTTACAAGCTGCGTATGAAGGTTGGCTCTGCTCCACAGGGCTATGGGAAATAATTGAAGTGAATTAAGAATGAAAAAAAATGCTAAGAGCCTACTTAAATAATAATGGATC
Source organism: Cocos nucifera (assembly GCA_006176705.1). Classification (NCBI taxonomy): domain Eukaryota; kingdom Viridiplantae; phylum Streptophyta; class Magnoliopsida; order Arecales; family Arecaceae; genus Cocos; species Cocos nucifera. The sequence continues at coordinate 727,054 of QRFJ01000358.1, read as the reverse complement.
TATGAATTTGAGAACATTATTTTGGATATTAAATAATAACATGCCTCGCTTGGCTCAGGATGTTTCCAATCCAAAGCAAGCCCGACCGCTTTTATTGAGCCAATAAATAAATGACAAGGCATAGAAAATTTGATTATCAAACCAATAAATGGTGAACATAAAATTAAAAAAGAAAGGCATAAATTATGAGAGAAATCGTGACCATCAAGTAACTAATTTTAGGAAGAAATCATATTATCAAGCTTGGGTAAAAAAGAAATGAGATTGCATTTGGTGGATCGCGAGGCAACCTTAAAAAAAAAATGTGGATTACCTTTAAAATAGATTATATTATCATTATCAAATTATCAATAATATTAATTATTATATTTAGTACATATAAATAATATTATAGTAAAATAACTAAAAAAATTGATTGACATATTTAGTATGACAATCAGATTATCGATAATATGAAATCAAATTTTCAAAATATCCCTATTACTCTTCTTCGGTAAGAAACAAAAATTATATATATATATATATATATATATATATATATATATATATATATATGTATGTATGTATGTATGTATGTATGTATATTTATATATTTATATTTATATTTTATTTATTTATTTATTTATTTAATAATATATACAAATATAGTTATATATTTATGTATAATTTATATATAAATATTGCATACATTATATTATATTTATTAATTTATATAATAATATATATAAATATATTTATATATTTATGTATAATTTATATATAAATATTACATACATACATACATACATACATACATACATACATACATACATATATATATATATATATATATATATATATATATATATATATATATATATATATATATATATATATATATATATATATATACATACAAATGGCATTAAGGGAGGGGGAGGATTGGGCGATGGATTTTTTGTAATCTTTTGAACGATAATTTTATCCAAAATTATTATTACAAAATTGCTAAAGAAATAGTAATATAGATAGCCATCCATTTGAAAGGTAATGTAAATTGCTCCAGAGAAGGCAATGTAGGTTGTTAAAGCAATTTAAATTATCATTCAAAAAATATATAAAATATAGTAATTTGATAAATTTATTTTAAATTATTGATAATTAATTATCGGCTACCGAACACAATTCCTATATTTTTGGCTTTAGTATTGACAATATGGTACCGGCAACATAATTGAGGTTGGTCCCATACTAGGGTGTGATAAGGACCTTGCAAGGAAGCATGGGAAACTAGGAAGGTGGGGCTCTAACAGAGCCGAGAGGTGATGCTCTTGCCAGGAGTAGGCTACCAAACAAATTGAGCAAAGGGCACTATTGATGAGGTACTTGTCAAGATAGTGAACAACTAAAGAACAGCAATCAACGATAAAGTTAGACATGCACACTAGACCAACCTAGAGTAGCTCGTTAGTCACGATGAAAGCCAATTTGTAGAGATTTGGAGGAGCCAGAGTAGTAGACGAAGGAAAGATAGAAGGAGGAGGAAGGTGGAGGTGAAGGGGAAGAAGAAAGACCATGCTGAATTAATAAAATGCCTCACGGCGATTCGTTATTTTTGCGGCCCCCCCCCCAAAATAAACCCCCCCCCCTCTCTCTCTCTCTTTGGGATGGCCCTACGACAGAAATGGAAAAATTCCTCTTAATCCTATCCCATTAAGTGGCGGAACAGAGATATCCAATCACTTATTCTCCATCTAGACACCATGAAAACGTCTATATTAGCAGGGGAGCATTGCATTGGGCGTGAATGACCGGTGAATTTGGTAATTTCTCCTTGCTCAATCATGCTATTGGCGCCAACAGGATTACCTTTTGCTTGGTGGACCCATAACTGGATAAACAACCAAAGCCCGTGATTCAAAGCCTGGTTACTTTGGAGCCTCATCGCTTTATGAGCCAGCCCCGATAACGCCGGCGGTGCGCGTCGATGGACCTTACAGCCTAATTTTGCTTGGTGTAATTTTAACGTGAACCGCCCAGACTGCATCCGTTCAGTCGCCTTCCTCGTTTATTCCACGTAACTCCATTCCGATCTTCCTCCTCCTGTCCCTCAAGGTGACAGTTCTTGAATTAGAGCAAACAAATCTAAAAGCGAAACGCGGCCGCGGGCAGGTGCAGCGCCATCTCTAGATATCCTCGCGGCGAGAGCGCGCGGGACGGAGGCATGAGGAGGAAGAGCCTCCCCGTCATATCTTTGGAGCACAAGCGGTGAGTGATCGCCTATTTCTCTCCACGTGTCGTCTCTTCTCCGCCTTCTCCCGCCGAGATGTCCGCCGATTTCTTTTATTTTCTCGTATCTTAATCCTTTTTCTTCCTTCTCTTTCCTTCTTCGCGTTCTTATCTCTCCATTTTTCTTCTTTCCTTGCATTCCGTAAATCGTTATTCGGGCAACGCGGCCTGTGATCTTGGATTTCTTTCTCATATATAGCCTCGGTACCCTCAAGACTTTTTATAGAGCATCCGTTTGAGGAGATAGGTTTGAGTTCTACTGTCGCTGCAGTAGGTTAAAGTAGGGATCTTTACGGATTCTAGGGTTTTACTTGCGATGGCAAATGCGTTCTTCTAGAGCCAGTGCGATGGACGATCTAATCGGAGTTCTATCATGGTGTTCTGATTGATTTGTATTTCCATGGACGTTGAGTCTAGGTATAGGGTTCTTGATTGTTGATTCTTGAGTTACAGCGTTAACTTCAGTTATAAGGGACTTGTTCTTGGTAACCGGTTGATGGTATGAAATCTAAACAGGGACGCCTATGGGCCTATGGGTTCGCGGTTCGGCCTCAACACTTACAGAGATACCGGGAATATGCAAAAATCTACAAGGCAATCCATTTAATTCCCTTTATTTTTTACTCCTTAAATTAATATGTCAAGGTTCTGGCTGCATATTGCTTAGATTTTGGAGCTCATAATGGTTCCAGGAGGAGGAAGAAGAGAGATCGGAACAATGGAAGAACTTCCTCGAAAGACTGGCCGAGTCTACCCAGGTATCATCCAACGATTCATCGGCACAGGATTTTGGTGCGGAAGTACCAAATATCTCAGGAAATGACAGCGACCAGAGTGGAATTGACAAAAGTGATGGATCGGAGGAAGTTGCTGCAGAGAAGGATCCGGTTGAGAAAGAAAAGGAAAAAATCCATAGAACCCTTACATGGAGTCACATAAGACCATCTCTAGCTGCCATTGAGCAGTTGATGAGTCAGCGGGTGAAGAAGAGGAAGAGCCCATCCAGTAATGAAAAAGAGCCTGGGAGAAGTGGGAACTGCTTGGCACCAATTGAAGAGGTTGCAAGGCCTTCTAAAGAAAGAGAGTCTGAGGAAGAGTTCTATGATGTGGAGAGACCAAATGCAGTCGAGGAGGAGGTGCCTTCAGTTGATGGTGGGAATGTCGATTCTGCAGCAAAGCAGGAGCCTTTCTTTCCTTGGAAAGAAGAGCTGAAGTGCCTGGTTCACGGAGGAGTGCCAATGGCTCTCAGAGGAGAGGTGCAGTCAGTACTGTACTATTGCACTCATGATTAGTCTTCAGTAATCTGGTTGTCTATTCTCAATCTATCTTCTACTCTGATCGCAGCTATGGCAAGCTTTTGTGGGTGTGAGGGCACGCAGGGTGGAGGGATACTATAACAACTTGCTAGCTCTAGATGCTAACACTTATGATGTTAAGGAATCTGATGCCTCCCTTCCAAATGACACCATTAGCATGCCAAAAAAACCTCAGGGAGGATGTGCGCCTGAGAAATGGAAGACACAGATCGAGAAGGTCATTTGATTAAAGGATTATGAAGTCCAATGTCCAGCCTTTGTTATCTCATAGAATCTTGGGTTGTTGAAACTACTATGAAATGAATGATTCTCATCAGCATGACTTGTATGCTCTCTTTACAGGATTTGCCTCGAACATTTCCAGGTCATCCTGCTTTAGATGAGGATGGGAGAAATGCACTACGGCGTTTGCTTACAGCATATGCTCGCCATAATCCATCGGTCGGGTACTGCCAGGTACTCAGGACTGAACTATATAGAAGTTAATGTATTTTGGTGACTTTTTTGTCTGGCAAAGATATGAAGGTTTTCATTTGATGGAATCTGATACTCAATATTCTTGCTTCTCTTTTAATGATGTTAACTTCCACTTATGTGGTGAAAAGAATGTTAAGGGCTTATGATATATCTCCTCAAAGAATGAAAAGGGCTTTATACCCTGCACCCTGCTGGACATGTTAAAATTGAGGAAGCAATTCTCACACTTCTTTGTGTGGATTTGTTAGTAATTTTCATCACCAGCATGTACTCTCATTAAAAAACCATTATTTGTATAAGGAGGTGCTATCAAAATTTGATGCTTTGCGGTACTCAAGAATGATATGATCTGTTATTCTAAATATAGTTTATTATACAAGCTTATATGCAAAGATATCAAACTTTTATCATAAGAATAAAACAAGAACTAGTCTTTGTAAGGCATCTTGATTGTTTTGTATTCATGTACATTGTAATACAAAGAAATTTTTTGGCACAGAAACTGAAACTCTGAATGACTTGCTTTAACAGGAAAAAAATAAAAACAGAAATGGATATTAAGGTATACACCAGGCGAAAAGAAAAATGCTGGCATTTGTAAGTGGCCAAACAAATGTGTGTACTTTATAAGCCAAATGATGGATCAATACAAGAAGATCTCTGGAGGCTACAGACCCCAGAACAAAACAAACTCTTATTTTGAGGTTAACAATCTTACCTTGTTTGAAGAACAGTAAGTAGTTCAGCTAGGTCCATGGTTAGGGTAGGGTTGTCCTTAGATGAAGGCGATTGAAAGAGAAGAATAATAGAAGATGATGTAGATGGCAAAGGAAAGAGAAATGACAGAGTAGGGGAGGAGGGTGACGAGCTCACCTGAATGTAGGTGTGGTGGACCTCTCATATTGTGTGGTTCAGTATGGCTTGAGCTCCCATATGTCATGGCATATTCGAACTCTGGTTAGATTCAGGCATGATACACTTTTTATTTATTGGGAGAACCTGGATGGTTCTAATATGGCAATTTGCATGAGTCACATTTAATCAATACCCATATATGGCTATACTATTATTCCGCTTCTAATGGTATGGCTATACATAATTAAACAACTTCTATATGTATCTTTAGGTGTTTGGCACCTCCACAAAAGTTTTGCATGTAGGTAGCATACTTGAACTTTCACTAGATTTGAAATCATAACACTATATCCATTTAGCATCGCATTGGCAATTAAGGCATCCATTTGAGTGGTACCATCACTCCCTCTCGACCTTGTTTATGTGCTCGTTCCCGCTTCTGGTCACGTTTCTGAATGCCATAACTAACATTAAAGGCTGAAATGACTAATTAAAAAGGAACAAATGTTGGAATAATAAATTTACAGGACATCAGGTGTGTGAAAAAATGTGAGTAGGAGGCCAGCATGGATTGGTCGTTCATTCCTTGATTACATCATGCCGATCATGTACATGGGTTGGGATCCACATAATTCATTATCAGATTTGAATCAATTTTCATGTGAAGCTTCTTTCTTTAATTATATTATTCTGGTTACATTGTTCCCCTTCACCTTGTTTGCTCTCTGCATGGTAGTAAATCACAAAGAGATAAAGCTTCTTTCCTCTTCTTTGCTTTCCATTAGCGTGCTAGCATGGATCACTTCACTTTTCGATGCTCCGCTTGCAGCTGGCCCTTAATAAATTACAATATGAATGGAGATTTGATCCCTCAATCGATCTTAAAAGATAATCATCCCATCATTATGAAGATTTTTGAGGAAGTTCATTTAGAATGGGTCGAATATCCTTATTCTTCTTTCCTGATCATGTTACCAGCCAGTAGCCACAAGCTGGCTTCTTTATTTTCCTTTTTTTATGATCAAGATGGATGGTCAATTCCTTATTCTGCCATTTAATCACTACAAAGTACTGCCTGTTATTTACCATGGAATGCTTTTAAAATTTTTAACATGTGTAACTTTATGTATCTGAGAAATTGATTACAAAAGCTTAGTAGAAGCTCGAGGGTGAGCTTGGAGTGATGTTTGTGGTGCACTTGGTGGTGAGCACCGGCTACTAAGATGAGATCCAACTCTATTAATTTATTTAGGTTTTAAATCACATGGTTGTTCTGTAATATGAGCCTTTATGTTTAGGCTGGTCTAAATCTTATTTAAGTGATCCAATAAAATCATATTTTAAGTATCTCTTTATGAGACAATTTGTATTTACATGCCTTTGGTTTGTGATTTATTCTGGGAGATGATTTTAAGAATTTGATTATTGCACTACTATTTATCTTTGTTTTCACATATTTTATGGACTCAGACTTTTGTGTTAATTGGTATCTGGGCTGCATCAAGGAACTTGAGCTAGAGAAAGTGCTTGAGAATATCATGTTTTATTTAGTCTACTTAAAAATTTGAGACCTTGGCTAATTTTATATTAGCATTTTTATGTGGTTTTGGTGTACCAGTCAAAATCCTTAATGAGTTTCCATAAAATTTGAAGCATGTGTATTTTTTTTTCCCCTTTTTTTTCTTTTTGCCAAAATGCCTGAACAATCCCACTTTACATGCAAGATATCTGATGAATTATGTAGTGGGATGATTGTACTCTATGGTTATGCTAGGAAATAGATAAAGCAAACATTATATTACCAAATACACTAATTATTGATGATTTATTTTTACCTGCAATATATATTATATGTTCCCCACGGAGGTAAAACTTTATATATCTTATTCAGTATGAAGCCACATATTGATTTTATAGCTAGTATTCCGTATTTTTTATTTGCCGTTGAGTTAATAATTTGTATTCCTTACTACTAGTTTCTATATTGAATTTCCAGTTATATACCCTATTCTCTATATGATGGAATTGTGCCTTATAATACTAAGGTGCATCTTATGTTCTAAATATTGTCCCTGCAGGCTATGAATTTCTTTGCAGGCTTGTTACTCTTGCTGATGCCCGAGGAAAATGCATTTTGGTAGGTTTGCATAATTATTTTTGAGAAAGTAGTAGGTTTTCATGATTAATTCCTATAAAAATCTGAGTTGGCAGAAGAAAAGTTACATGATTGCTGATGATGAGGCTCAACTCTTGCGATCAAACATATTTTTCTAGTAACTATTGCAAGTTGCATTACTTTTGCTGTTCTAAGTTATTTCAAAATTCATCAGGACACTATTGGGTATTATCGATGATTACTTTGATGGCTACTATTCTGAGGAAATGATTGAATCTCAGGTAAGTGTCCTGTTTTAGGATCTTTCTAGCAACCACTTTTAGTTTTTCCTTCCATATCTATCTGAAATTAAGGAGGTGAAATCAAGGGATAATATTGCTGATGACTAATATTAGACATCTTAGTCTCTACTTAATTCATGTTTTGCATCAGGTGGACCAGCTTGTTTTTGAGGAGCTAGTGCATGAGAAATTTCCAAAATTGGGTCTGATTTCATTTTGTGTATATGTGTATTGCTGTATATTTATATGCATGCACTCACACTCATTGGCAGACCTTGTAAATAATTCCATATTTTCTGTTGTTTTGCAGTTCATCATTTGGATTATCTAGGCGTGCAGGTGGCATGGGTCACCGGACCTTGGTTCCTTTCCATTTTCATGAATATGCTTCCCTGGGAAAGTGGTCAGGTTTTATTAATGTCTTACTACCATTCCATTAATGCATTGATTACAAATCTCTGAATACGATACCATAAGTTCTTTTTCTTTTGGAAACTCATCAAATACTAACTCCTCGATACAATTCAAAATTTCATGCTATAGTATCCATGACAAAGATCTCTGATATGTGATGGTGTTTATAATTTCAGTTCTTCGTATATGGGATGTGCTTCTTTTTGATGGAAATCGGCTAATGTTATTCCAAACAGCACTTGCTTTGATGGAATTATATGGTACTGCATAAACTTACTTTAGTTAATGATCTCATTCAATAATATTCTTGCTTTGATGGAATTATATGGTACTGCATAAACTTACTTTAGTTAATGATCTCATTCAATAATATTTCTTTAATATCTGTATTCTGTTCATTCTGTAGTATGTATAATATTTTTTTAAATAAATCACATGTCAATTTTTAGGTCCTGCGGTTGTGACTACAAAAGATGCTGGAGATGCAGTTACATTATTGCAGTCCCTTGCTGGCTCTACCTTTGACAGTAGCCAGCTTGTCTTGACAGCTTGCATGGGTTATCAAGCTATAAATGAAACAATGTTGAATCAGTTGAGGAAAAAGCATAGGCCTGCAGTTATAGCTGCCATGGAGGAAAGATCCAGAGGACTTAAAGCATGGAAGGACTCTAAGGTCCTAGCATCTAAGTTTTATAGTTTCAAACATGACCCAGGATCCATACTTACGGAAACCAACTTGGCAGAGGCATTAGGTGACACACAAACCAATGGGGATTTGCATAACTTGACGTCTGGATCCACAGATATAGACGGATATTTGAATAGTCTAACAGTTGATTCGGAGAAAGATCCCATATCTGATCTTCAAGAACAGGTAATTTTTTTATTGGTTAAACTGAAGTTCTTTCTTAGTTTTTTTTCAGAAAAGAACATAGATGACTGGTGCTATAGATGTATCACTTATGACCGTGCCCAACTTGTTGCCTTCAATCACCTGATGCGTCACAGGTGGGATGTAACTTGATTAGGTAAAATGTCTAAAAACATTAAAAAAAAAAAAGAAGAGAATTTTCAAAGCTAAAATCAATTTAATTATCTAATTTTTCTAAACTAGAATTGGCAAGATATTGTTGAGGAGGAATGCTATACTTAAAATCAAGGTTTTAAATACCAGTACCAAATCCTGTACCCTTTCCCCACTGGAACAGTGTGATATTTGGTACAAAACCAGTAACAACATTATGCACCGAAACTGACAGCTTTCAAAAAATTGAAAAACCATCGGTACCAACTGGCATAGTCAATACTATACTGCCAGCATGCACCAGTAAGGACTGATATAGACCAGTAAAGCTGGTACATACTGGTAGTGGCTATTTTGGCATCCTGACATCTGTACTAATGCCATTTCATGCTAGAATGGTATGATTCCGGTCGACCATCCTGTTTCGGCAAGTTTTGAAATCATGCTTAGAATTTTCAGTATACTGAAGTGCCTTGATGCTGAATAATGTACGGAAAGAACTGATCATCATTTCTAATTCTTGCCATGGTTATTTGTTGGTTTGATTATGCCAGCAAGACAACTGAATATCTAACAGAAAACAAGCAATGGGAGTTATAGCTGGAAATTCTTAGACACATTGCACCACTCTATTACTATCGATTTGCATTCAACCTACTTTGGTGCAGAAGCATTGTACTTTGACTGCCTCTCTTCTTTTTCGTCAATACTGGGAATTTGGATTCCAAGTCTCGTATGAATCGATTATTGCATCATATTAGTAACATTACTCTTACTATTTATGTAAGGAACCACTATCAAGGTGATATGCACATGCCCCTCTGTTCAAAATGAAAGAAATGCTACAATGATTTGACAGGCATCGATCATCAGATACTCTTGTACTGTTCTTCAATGGCAAAATGGAAGAAAACACTGAGGGAGAAATAGATGGTGAAGTTATATGATGTGTCCGATCTCCAAAATAAGGTGTAGGGACCAAAAAAAAGTGAAAAAGCAAAAAGGTTTTGCCAGGTAGGAAGTGGTACCGGGGATAATAAGTCTGCTGGCACTAGGATATGGTAGTTGAAAAACACAGCCTTGGATTTCAAAGGAGGAAAGAGAGATATATGCAGTATTTTCGAGCATCGATGGCTGCTTGTGTGCAGTTGTTTATAAAAATCTAACAAAGAAAGAATTATGCCCATCTTTTAGAATATTGAAGGCTGCCTATTTACAATTCTTTGAGTTTCCTTTATCTTTTGCATCAATGATATATTTTTGAGGAGGAGGACATTCAAGGCCTCTGTACTTCACTTTCTTGGTAGAAGCATTGGGTCCGATATTTGGGCTTACAAGCATGCTGATTATGGCAACTAAGTGTTGAAAATCACTGTTATGTAAATAAGCATTCCTGCTTCCATGTTCTTACAGACTCTGCAATAACTGGAGCCTGTACATTGTGAACATTAATCAACAAACGTTTTCCCAATTATTTGACATTGCCAATCTGGACCATGAATTTTCAGATGGTCATGTAGATCTCTCTCTTAGAAATTGGCCAGTGGTGCACTTGTTTTATGGTTAATACAATGTTCTCCAGATCTAAGAGAATATGGCATGTCTTTCCTATTGGGAAGTTAAATTGTTAGCATCAATGTGAAATACTGTTCTACTGTTTTATCCAATGCTGAAAATTGAAATATAATATTGATGGATCTGCTTTCCTATTATATTATGAAACCATTAGTTTTTTTATGAGGAAACATGCAATACATCTGTTGGTTAATCATTCTTGAAAGGTCTAAATGCTGGAGCAGTTCTCCTTCTCATTGTTTTCATTATACTTATGTTGAAATTCAAAGGATATGCAATTTTTATCTAGGTGATGTGGCTGAAGGTTGAGTTGTGCAAATTGCTGGAGGAGAAAAGATCAGCTCTTCTCAGGTTGGTCTCCTTGCTATATCCAGGTCGGTCATGCGAGTCTAATGTTGTGAACTATCTCACTAAAGAACAGGGAATCTTAGATCTTTCCTTAATTTTACTCTAAATTAGTGCATGTGCTGTTTGGTTCCTAACATAATTATTCTTTAAATACCTCTTGTCAAGTAGAATTTATGTATTATGCCTAATACGGTATCTTCATGTAAGATGTCAAAGAAGGGGGCATAGAAGTTGCTATTAGGCAGGGCTTAATACATAGTTTAGATGCTACATGTTTTTTTATTTTTGGATTGGTGAAAAAAAGTTTTAAGGCAAAAAAGAAATTATATTAGATAATTTGCCAAATAACAGTGTAATCTTGACACTTGCCACTACAAATATGATGAAAAGAAAACAAGAAATTTACATGACCTTGCCATACCAACTTATCTAACATGAATGAATCTCCTGCAGTGTCAGTGGATTCTTTCATGTAGTTTGCAGTGACTTATATTTTTCATTCACCTACCTTGTATGCTGTAATTCCTTGCAATTGCACCAACTTCTTCATAATACAAGTTCTTTACTTGGCTTAGCTTTGTGGTTTAACAAAATTACTAGGAAAATTCTGCACTGACCATCAAATGACCTGCTAAGCCTGGTGCACTTAGCAAGTGAATCTGTAACTACCAGCCCTCTTTTTATGTATGTAAGATGTACTTGTCACTACTTTGACCCAAAAAATTCCTAGTGTCAACCACTAGGTTATTTTCTTGTTCTTGACAATCTTCCTTAACACAAGAAGTGATTGCTAGAGAGGCCACCTCCACCCAAATATTTTTCATGTTGCAGAGGCTGTGAGTGATCATGGGACCGCCTCTCATAAGGCCTTAACTCAGCCATATACATCAATTTTTTTTGGGGCATATCGCATCTGGCACCTTCACTGCTTCTATGTGATTTTTTACTATGTCCTGTTCTTCATTTATAATCAGTATCCTAACCATTGCTTTATTAATTCTTTTACTTAATTCTCCCCTGGATTTTGACTTCACTGAATTCAAATCTGTTGGATCCTGGATGCAAGACTCCAGAATGTCACTTTCAAATCTTGATTACCCCCAGATATGGTTTCCTTTGATTTGAAATACTTGATTGCAAATGCCATCACAAGCTTACTGGATCATTTTGGCATATCTTTCTGATTGTTGAAGATCTTGCTGTTCATGTTCTTGAAGTCATAAAGCCAACCATATAAGAGTTGAATAAAAGAAGTTATTATCTTATGTTCCTATATATTAGATAATACAAAAATCTCACTAGGACTTAGTTGATATTTATGCTCTCCTTGAATTCAAAGTTCACTCAATTTTATGTGCCAGCTTAAATACCTTCTTTACCGGTGCAAGGATGGCACTGAAAAATGTGGGCAACATCATGTTTCAGTAAATGTTCTTCATTTTCTGAGAAGAAAAAAGGAAAGGTTCTTTGTGCTAATGTTTGGCTTCCATGGAAAATTTAATATGTGAAATTTTATCTTTATTTTTTAACTGCTACACATTGACAAATGCATGCACGCTTAAAACTTTTTTCCCCATTCTGTGTTGAGAATTTGCTCTAATACCCAATTGTGCAGTCGCTTATCTCCTGTTCTTGCATTTCTAAAACATACAGTTTTGCAACACTATAATGGTCTATCTTCCCAAAAGCCATATTTCAAGTCTTCTCTAACTTCAGCAAAATCCAAATTTTATTTGCTGTTGCTATTATATTCCAGAGCCGAAGAGTTGGAGACTGCATTAATGGAGATGGTCAAGCAGGATAATAGGCGCCTTTTGAGTGCCAAGGTAGATTCTCATGATTCTTATAAGACAGCTTCTGTTGCCAGTGGCAGTATAGTTTCATTTTTTTAGCCATCAATAAATAAGAATACTTTTCCACAGCTACTGTGATTATCATCCATTTTTATCCCATTCTTTTTGAAATCTACATGATCATATATGTGAAGAATCTTTGGTTGGCATGTGATATATATATATTTTTCACAAGGAAATGCTTCTTGCTTGGTTCAGGAGTTTTCTTCTCTATGCTTATGTATGTCGTGTATGCTGGGTTTGTGAGCTGTATTGGAGTTCAGGTCTACAATTAAGTGTCTAGAAAACCTCTTAGTAGTTTGGTAGATTAACATAGTATCAGAAACAGCAAGTTCTAATTAAAATCTACAATGGACTCGATGTATTCTATCTATGACAAGAAAGTTCTGCTTGGTTGCCCAGGAAGTGAGTGAGAGAAAAAGTTCTTTTTCATCCTTTCCTTTTGTTTGGAGCGGGGTGATAATTTTTTTCCAGTGTTTGGTAATGAAAGATAAATTCAGAGAGAGAAATGTAAGGATAAAATTAAATTTAGGCAGAGATGCAAGGAAAATTAAGGGATGAGGCTCTCTAAGATGCATCAAAAATTTTCTTCCAATTTGGGTATAGTAATGAGAGAAAATAACAAAAGGCAAGTGGATCAGGATTATATCAATGGTTGCTGTATTGTCCTGTACCACCTGATATAGGGCATACCATACCATACCAGTATGTGTACTCTCCCTATCGACACTATCGCACCATACCAAACCACGTACCAACATTATAATAGGATTTTACTGGTATGGGTTCCAATACCTAGATGGCGAACCTTGATTATACCCATACCCTAACCACATTCTCAATAGCTCTCTTGTGTCAATCAAAAAAGAAATTTCTATTCTTTATTTTAGTTTCTTCACATGAACAATTCTTGCTTTCATTTTCTCAGGAAACCAGAGAAGCCTATGGGCCTTTTTATATTTGAAGATCTAATTTAGTAATGCATGCAAAGATTTTGCTAATCTTCATCTCAAATTCATGTAGTAGTTGTTTTGTTCTTGTTCTTTCATTTATTTATGTCTTTTGCATGCTTCATTTCGACGTCTTGTTAATTATTTCTACTAAACTTATAACTGACCAGCAGACCCTGAATTTTTGGCTTAAACCTTTTCAAATCTCTCTCTCTCTCTCTCTCTCTCTCTCTCTCTCTCTCTCTCTCTCTCTCTCTGTGTTTTCCAATTACCCTCACATTCTTGGATCTCTCTCTCTCTCTCTCTCTCTCTCTCTCTGCGCGCGCGCGCGCGTGTTTCCAATTACCCTCACATTCTTGGAGATCTTTCTATAGATATAGGGTGATGACCCAGAGTTAAGCTTGAGTGCTACCAACTTGACTGTATGGCTAATTATGTGGCCTGAGTAGGAGTACCAAAGAGCATCTTTCTTGGAGATCTTTCGTGCTCTCAAATTTGCATGTGTAATTTTCCGTACAAAAGAGCATCTAGGAATGTTGGGATGGTAGGAGAGGGAGAATGGTGGTACATAGAAAGCCTGGATGTGGGATGGTAAGGGAGGGTACAAGAGAGGGAAAAAATAGAGTGAACATAGAGAGCACTAGGCCAAGAGAGATCTCATAAGCTTTTTCGATGATTCAATTATATCTATACCAAGGGAGGGAATGTGTAAGGACCTGTGCGTGCGTGTGGTTAGTCCATATTGGCTATATATTGGATTGATCTTGGATACTTATATAGGGCCAAGGAACCCAAGTAACATTTTTTGGCAAGCTTTTCTGGATGATGTCCTGGGTTGTGGCAAATGGTATTAGAGCCGACTCAGCCTATGGCCCAAGTGGACTAGAGGATACTGTAATAGAGCCCATTTAGGTAAACAACGGGCTGATCATGATGTTTGTGATTAGATTTATAGTATTTGTGAGTGGATTTGGATGGGTTTGGACCCTTATCCTAGTGAGGACACCAAGCCTTTTTTTTTTGGGGGGGGGGGGGGGACGGGGTATATGTGAGGACCGCGAGTGTGTGTTTAGTCTATATCGGTTATCATTGGATTGATCTTGTGTAATTATGCTGGTTAAGGAACCCAAATAATACATTTTGGCTAAATTTTTTGGATGAGATCATGGGTTGTGACAAGATGCTACAATAAGAGAAGAGGGAGTTTGAACTCTATCTTATGATGAGAGATTGGTATTCACACCAGAGAACATCAATGAATTTCTTTTGTTTGACAGCCCAAAGCACATATCATAAAGATTCACTTCTCAATATATTCATTTTTAGTTTTGGGTCTCTGTCTATTATTATAATTTTCCATTTGATTTGTATTTATCAACTTGATAATGGGTACACTTACTTCCAATGAAAAAAGCTCTTTACAAGTTATCCTCAAAAACCAGATCCACTACAAAAATGCATCTGGGGTCATACTCTATTAGGCACCAGGGGAAGATTGAGCATGAAATCATAACTTTAGCATCCTTCTTATTCTTCCTTCACTCAGTAATTAATGCAAAACCTATATTAAAAGTGCCTCAAAGCTGCAAAGCAGAAGACAAGGGCCTTATGTTGTAACAATTTCAGAAACAAGGAAGAATGAGGGTATGGTACAAGCTACATCAACATTTGCCAATTCCTGAACCATAAATTGTGAGAGTAATGTCACAATTTTGTTTTTGACATTGAAAAACTACAAATTTATTCCCATTTTTTGTATTTTTTTCCTTTCTTTTTCAAGTGTTGGTCATGAATTTACCAAGAAACCTATGGATTGCTATTGCTGATACTTGGACTGTATCTAAACTTTTATTTACATTTATAAATATGTTTTTGTATTTTTCTCTGCCATGCTTGGTATTCCTATTTCAACAGAAGGAATTCATCTGACAGGTTGAGCAGTTGGAGGAGGAGGTATCTGAATTGAGGCAGGCTCTTGCAGATAAGCAGGAACAAGAGCGTGCTATGCTTCAGGTGTTTCTTCTTATATCGTATCCATTTCTCTACCCTGCTTATTTGCCCTCATATGCGACACCATTGTTTTCTACATGAATTGAAGCTGTGTCATAAATAGTATAGGTCTTGATGAGGATGGAACAAGAACAGAAGGTGACAGAAGATGCTCGCATATCTGCTGAGCAAGATGCTGCTGCTCAGAAATATGCAGCTCATGTGCTCCAGGTGCTTTCTCACTGCTGATTTTGTCATGCATTTTAGTGGTTTTGGGTCTTCTACATTTTTCTTTGGAACCAAGGATTTTCCCCTGCTGAACTTGGACTATTAGATGGAGAAAGTTCATTCATGTTGGACGGTATGATTAAATACACTTGTGCTTCAGATTATGGTTATAGTGTTATGATACCACAAGGTTGTCCAAAATCATATTTGCTGTATACAGGAAACTATAATGACTTCAAGATTGTTATATATAGGTGGGGCTGCTTTGGAGGAATGTTATAGAATCACACTCTTCATTTTTTTATTTTTCTTTTCATCTTTAGTGAAGTCACACAAAGAAAATTTGTTCCAGCTTTCACTCCAACTTTTGACCTTTGACATTACCAATTTACTTCTGGTGGTAGGAGATGGCCCTATATGGACAAGTGACTTGTATGTCCTTCAGAATTCTTGCTTTCATAGAAAAGGATGCGAATTAGGCCTCAAACTGGATTGAGAATGTGTAAACTCTAGATGTGTACCTTTTCTGGCTAACTTGCACTTTTGATTTTTGCCTTGTTAACTGGTCAAGCTGTCTGTTGTCACAGAAATACCTTTCAGGCTGTTCCTCCTGCAAGTAAAATCTCAGGAATCTTCTCCTCTAATTGATTTTTTTTCCTTTTTCTTTTCTGAGAGTAAATTTGTCAGGATTGGTCATTTTATTAAATAATTTTGGCTGTTCCATGGGTTTAAATGAAGATAAGAGATTGGGCATCATTTATCATGTTTGAGCACGGTGTCTGTTTCATCTGTGTTTGTAGGAATTGTATACATTGCAAAGGCACTGAAAATGTTTTATTTGAAGCTCTCAACGAAGAACACTCAATAATTTATGAAAAAGTTGCACTTTATAACATAAATTGCAGAAGAGTTGTGAATCATTTGTTTTCAATTAAGAATATGCTTTAAGTGATATCTGCTCCCAGATTGTGTAATCTCAGGGTTTCTTTTTTAGCCAATTTATCTTCTACTTCTGTGAGGACCCGTGCAGGTGCGTATTTAGTCCCCCATCAGTTATTCGCTGGGAAGATCTTGGGTGCTTATACACCAGGAAATCCAAATAACACTTTCCAGCTAGCTTTTTGGGATGAGATCCTGAATTGTTATAAACGGTATCAGAGCCGATCCAGCCATAATTGCAACAACCCAGGACCTCATCCAAAAAGGCTAGCTGGAAGGTATTATTTAGGTTTCTTGGGCCTGTTTAAGTACCCAAGATATTTCCAGCGAATAACTGATGTGAGACTAAATATACGCCTGCACGGATCCTCACATGCTCCCCCCTTAAGCCCTGGCATCCCTACCAGGCTAAGGGTCCAAATCCATATTTTCATTCACAAACACCATGATTGGTCCGTGGTCAGCCCAATGAATCCGTGCTACAGTATCCCCTAGTCCATATGGTTAAGGGTTGGATTGGCTGTAATATCATTTTGTAACAATCTAGGATCTCACCCAAAAAGGCTAGCCAGAACATATTATTTGGGTTCCCTGGCGATATAGAAATACCTAAAATTTTTCCAATGAATAACCGATGTGGGCTAAATATGCACGGATCCTCACAGCTTCCTAGGAGGATAATGAGTGATTGCACCCTCTATATTTTTAACTACACATGCATTGGAACAAAGTATATGCATCTACTTATTTTGTGTTATTCTTCAGGAGCTGTATGTTCTTACCTGCTTTTACCTGACACGTGCAGGAAAAATATGAAGAAGCTATGTCTGCACTTGCACAAATGGAGAAAAGGGCTGTGATGGCAGAAACAATGCTGGAGGCCACATTGCAATACCAGTCCGGCCAGATTAAAGCCCAACAACCTCATTCTCCAAGGTGTCTCCATCTTTTTCTTATTAGATACTATTTATTTTGCATGTGGTCATTTTAACTGCTATAAGATGAACCGTATTCTTGGATTGAATCATTGTTAGCAGGGTATCTTTTTCTCCTTATTAGGTACACTGTCTGCTTTCATATGTTTCATTCAATTGCATGGTTCTTTTATCCCACTAATGTTCTAAAATTTAGATAAACATAAATGCATTTTTGGTGCACAGGTTGTGATAGTATGTGCCAGTTTACTTTCTCTCACCACAACAAATCCTCACTTTAAGTTGATGGATATAGGCATGGTGTGCATGCTCTTAACTCAAAATGAATATCAGAACCTGCATTGAGTGATTGATTTTGCAGAACTCCACGGACCAATCAAGAGATGTCTCAGGATGCACCCACCAGGAAAATGGGACTGCTTTCGAGACCATTTGGCTGGCTTGACAAGAACAAGGTAATTATTTGAAAGTCAGCTATTAAAATTTCATTGGTTGCAATATTCTTATGCAAACCAGTTATATGTTCGTCCAGCAAGTGTTGTTTTGCTTGTCAACTAGTTAATGTGGGTTTTACATATTTTATTAGTGCCAAATTGTTTGTTCTGAAGGGTTACTCATGCTTGGTGTATCTTAGTGGCATATATAGGGACTACCTCTTTGGGTCTAACAAATGGTCAAAAGAAAGAATGCTAGAAAGTAAGGAAAGAACGCATGCTGAACCGTCATAGACTCGTCTTAACCATAAAGCTTCCATATTTTAACTTGGGATCTTGGTTAGGAGATTTTGTTGCTTCAGAATTTATATGATTGAAAAATTAGAATTTTTTATACATGCATACAGACATGCACATGCAAACACATTAACATATATCAAATATATCTCATTATCCTCCATCTCACTTGTAGCTATTCTGCTCTACTTCTTTATGACTATACTACTTGTTATGAGATCCTTCGATCCCGACGTACATGATGGTCAAACAAGTTCTGTAATAATTTTGAATGTGGCAATTCATATTTAGTTTGACATATTTTACAATGATTATATTGAAGTGATTTCTTTTGATCGATAAACCATACTTACATGGTTTGACTTATGAGAATTACTTGATTCCCTTTTTGTTTGTTATAAGAAATAAATGAAATGGGTGACAAAAGGAAGCGGCATGCTTCCAGGGACACGTTTGCCAAGAGATCTGATTGAGTAAAATAATGTCTGCCATTTGACAATAAGGCATTGCTCTGCTTAGCTTTCCTAATGTCATTTGTATGATCGGAAATGCATTCATTCTGATCATTTGATTTTACTTTACAAAATGTGTCAATAATGTAAATAATGGCTTCTGTACCAGAAAAGGTGATATTCAGGGCAAAAAGAACTCATAAGATGTGTTATTATGTTTTGATTCTACTGATTTGAGATTATTATGTTTTGATTCTAGTGATTCCGATCTCCAATTCATTAAGTTTCAGGGTAAGCCAAGCAATGCTGAAGAGTCCGTTGAAGGCAAAACTCCTAGCGTGGGACAGAGCCCCAAAACACCGAACAAAGATCTGAATGGTCATCAAGATTTGGATAAGTAGAATGTCATGGACGAAATTAGCACATCAGCATGCCACCCCACCTCTTGTTGTATCGTTGTCATATACTGTGTTTGTATTTCTGTTAGAGAAGTTCCATTAAATTATAAAAGTACACGTTTGCCATTTCCCGTTTGTACAAAATCCAACTCATAGAGAGTGTCTGTAGATTTGGCAATATCCTTGTAATCTTAGAAATGCCAGCTACAAGCTGGTCGGCCATTGTTTCATTAATGTAATCCGTAGGCGTGGACACGAGAAGAGGAGAAATTTTTGTTATATATTTCATTGAAATCAGGGATGCAACCTAATGCAGAGTGGGACAATTCTTCTTGGTGGAACATAATTTTCGACAGACCAAGCCTCACTAGGGAAGTCGTTTCAACGAACTCAAGTGGGCAGACAATTTACACGTATGTATGCGAAGCACATGGATAGCGCATGGAGCGCACGGGTCTCATCTCATGAGCTGCAGCCAAACAATCCAAGACATCGAGTGGTTGAATGCTTGTCTGCGACCGTCGGCTGGCTTTCCACCAGTATGACACCTTGCAAAGGGAACCGCATCTTCTCATCAGCACAACCGACAATGGCATCACCCATTCATCATTGAATTATGTCTCCAGATTTTTCTTCCTTTTTCCAGCACTTTGCTGTAACGGTGTGCCAAATGCTAACACGTCAATACTATACTTCCCAAAAATCATGAATGATATCAATACATAAGACTGCTAATGTCTGTTCTTCTTTGTTTTTTTTGGGTAAAGTCTCTTCTTCTTTGTTGAAATAAATGTCTCTCGTCCTCTCTTTGCATGTCCTCTATTTTGTTGGTCTCTGATTCCTAGACGCCTGGAGGTCAGATGCATGGACGCATTGGTTGCGGTCGCGTCGCCAGACTCTCCCGATGACCGCTTCACACATCCCCAGCTTGGCCACATGGCACAGGCCGCGTGTCGTGGAGCCACCCGCCCACAACCACAAGGCCAAAAGGCTCGAGAAGGGCTATAACCCGAGCAGCCAGGGTAGAGATCGCCTTTAGCCTGCCGACAATGTTTTGGCGTCACGCCCCGGAATCATGTTGAGCAGGGACTCGTTAGCCTTGACCTTGTTGGCCTAGAAGAACAATTATTAAATGCAAAAAGAAGCCAGACTAAAAATCTTCTTGCCCATAGCAATGACCTCTACGTATTGGCTGGCTGGCGAAGCGTGGTCAAAGATTCTGCCTCCATGTCCTCAAATCAGACACTTGCCGACTGCATACTGTTTCATAGGCGATAGATGCTGTAAGAGTTCCGCACTTCATGGCCGTAAAAACAGGGAGGAATCATCACCAAATCCAAAGCTTGGAACACATCCATCCACAATGGCAGTCGGCTGCCGGTCGTGTCCCACACTTGTTGGCCGTACAAGCTGCTAAATACTTCGTAAACAGCGGAGGAGCACGGTTCTGGCAATTTTGTATCATATATTATCTTCAAGTTACCGTACCTATCTAAGCTTCATCTACGCAATAAATAATTTTGGTAATTGAATGGTGAGTTCGTGACGCTCGTGCGCCGGTTGATAATTGTATTTTAACTCTACCCACCCGACTCGTTGCATTTGTAAAAGAATAATGATTCGGCAGCTCATAGTTATGCAAATACCGAAACAGCATTCACTCTCATTTGAAATCAAGTCTCACATGCCCGGACGGCCACACCCTTCATGGATTGAGGTCTCCTTGGAAGTGCAGAGATTGATCAAGGCAACCTGCCAAGTGCTAGCATGACACTGCTCTCCTTAAAAAAAAAATCCCTTGGGCTGAACGGCCGATCAGATCTGAAATCCTTCGGTTAATTCTGGAGAAGGGGTTGAGCTATGTCAAGTTATAATATCATCAGGCATCAAATGTTTCTGAAGTCCATAACATCTGGCAACGGGCAATAAATATTATTTCCTGCTTGCAGGCCAATATTTAAAGAAGGAAGAAAAGGTTAACTTGATACAGAGTTTCTTATATCATAGATTTTGTTCTAGATTCCAGCAAATTCGTTCAGACCCACAGCCATAACACACCATAAGTAAAATTTAAAGACAGTCAAGATTAATGATCCGGTCATGGAATGCTCATGCTCATCATCTGATTAGCTCATCTCTCAGAAGAATCCTCATTTGATTTCTATTGATGCCCGGTATCACATTTTCAATTTAGAAAGCCTTCACCTACTAACACACTGGCATATTAATGTTTATCTGTAATGCTACCAATGTCTTCGGTCTGCAAGTATTCAATGAGCTAAAAGAAAAAATAGAGGCTTGTAATTGAGTAGTCACGAACAACTTATATGATGATGAATGTGCCATCCACATGGCATAAAATATAGATAGTACATTCATCAGATCAATTGGCCGGGATTCCATCATAGAATCCATATGGCATCAGTAAAGAGATATCGCAGTCAGACGGCCATTCATGTCTCAACATCATAATTCGCTGAAGGAATATCGAATGATGGTAAACGTATCACCATTTATCATGCCTGCTGCTTGCCGGGCTGCCGAGACCTCGCTGGTTATCAGGGGCAAGTTCACGTGAGTCACGTCTACACTGACATTCTCATATTCAAAATAGCTGCACAACCTAAACTAGTCCTTTTTCCGCTGACGCGCCATGCAGAACGATGGATCGTTGTTTGAAGTTTTAGAGCACCAACACCATCTTTTCTGAGAGAAGTAAAGCACCAATACCATCATGCCACGTAATATCACCACTGCAGGGAGGAAATATGAGTATTAGAATTAGGCCCCTCAGCATCCTACTTTCTATATATACTGCAGATGGTGTAGCTCCACGCCGCAGTGATTGACTCTCACACGGGATCCGAATGAAAAAAAAAAATTATAATCACCATGAGCTATATCCACGGAGCTATACCACCCAAGGTGCAGAAAGAATTTTCTTTTTCAAATATTATGAGGATTCCACCTCTAATCATGGCCTCAAACTTAAGTACCAGACTTGGACCACTTGCTTTCAAATGGCATTCCACATATATCACACCTTCGTTCCTAGAAACAAAAGGAAAAGCATGATATAACATCTGGGAGAGAGAATAAACCCCCATAATAGCATTGTAGAAGAAACTAGCAAGTCAAAGCCAAGATACATAGGTACATCAAAGCGTATAATAGTTGCCACAATTTCAATCAGATATGCCAATAATCCACCCTTTTTTCTGCTGAGTCACTGGAATTTGAGCAGGTTTATTGATAGCTATGCCAATGAAAGCTGAGGAATCAAGTGCAGTTGATAATAAAAATGGCAAATTGGCAATGCTTGCATACTACAGAAACCTTTAGTCTTATGTGAATAAACACTGTGGTTGGATCTAAAAGCAGAGATAAAAAATAATAACATCAATAAAAGCACGTGCTGTCTAAACAGATACATTTAAATACGGAGGCCCGAAATCACATGTACAGCAACAAAGAAAAAAAGGGGGGAGGAAAAAAAAAAAGCCACTTTCCGGAAGAATTTAGGCATGAATCAAACAGGGTGCGCCTGTTTGCTGATGATACAAAATTCGATAACCAGGCACCGAATAGCCAGCCAAAAGAGAATAAAAGCGAGGCAAAATTTTTCACTGTTCTGGCACCAGGAGATGGGAGCAAAGCAGGTGGAATTGAAGCATTTTGCTGTAACAAGAGTAATGGATGATTTCACTTTAGTCCTCTCAACTGGTCTCTTTCAGATCCGCCACTTGATTTCTTTTCGCTGTCCCTTCTTGTTCGAGGTGGAGTACCAGGTGCTGTCAAACGAGAAGTATTTTGATTTGATTGGGCTTCAGGGTTGTAAGTTTGGGAAGCAAGGTAAGTGAGAGCAGTAACCACATCAGCTATTAAAGGCCTCATGGTGGGCTGCTCCTGAACACACATTGCAGCAACAGCAAGTGCCTGGTACAAGCCTCTCACAGGATACAGGCCCTGAAGCATCGGGTCAGCCATCTGTGGAAATTTCCTTCTGTCCTTGAAAAGGGGTCGTGCCTGAAAATGGACATATAACACATTCACAAGGATCCATATGCATGAGCATTCTAGCAAAGGGCAAGCTTTCACATAAGAAATTATCATTTGAAGTGCAAAGATTCAATTTTCTTTTCCTTTGCGAAAGAATCTGAAAGGCTTGAGCCAAAAAGATCTTTCCTCGGCTAGTGAGAAGGTCTACAGATGTGATTCCCCACAATAAAGAACCACCTGCCAAGGGAAGGACTAACTTCAAAGCAGGAATGCTACTTGCATCCATAACTTGCCTATCTAGAATTTAGCCACAGGCATTGCCTAGTCAATATTCAAAAAGGTTCTGGCCTGGCCAATCCAAGTTGCATATTCAAAGTTAATGTCAACAAGCATATCGGGTTTTATAGCTTAGAATCCAAATACCCTAGAGTAGGAAAATTTCAATTCATCTGGATGAGACCAGAGAGGCAATAAAGTCACTCCATGGAAGTTTATAGCAAATAAAAAATAATAATAAAAAAAAAGAAGAGAAGGAACTGAAAATGACCTCCCAAACTCTTTTCTGTTGATGGGCACATCAAGATTCATGCGCATGGTTTCCTTATTAAACTTCAGGGCTAGAGATCTGAGATCAAGTTATTTTCCAGAACACAAGTTAACTAATTAAAATTGATGCTAACTATGCTGAGATAATAATTGGTTTCTTCGAAAGAAATATTTGAAAGTATAAGAAATCTGGGATAGGAAATTTGCGTGCATGCATGCATGTATGTGCGTGTAGAAACAAATAAGTATAGGAAGGCGGAGCCCCTTACCCATGCAACGAGGTTGTGCTCCCCTGCAGCTCTAGAATTGTCGATAGCCCTTCTTCCAGTAATGAGCTCCAGAAGAACAACCCCAAAGCTATAGACATCTGATTTTAGTGTCAGTTGTCCAGTCATTGCATATTCAGGTGCACAATATCCATAGGTACCCATTACCCTAGTGGAAACATGAGTTTTATCACCGACAGGACCAAGCTTTGCCAAGCCAAAATCAGATAATTTGGGATGATATCCCTCTCCAAGCAGAATGTTAGAGCATTTCAGATCACGGTATATAACAGGAGGATTGGCCTTATCATGCAAATACTCTAATCCTTTAGCTGCACCAGCAGCTATTTTCATTCTAGTGTTCCAGTCAAGCCGCTTCTTGTCTGGAGAAGGGTCTGTTGCGACCAAGATAATCAGATAAACAGGAATGCTTCAGTGTTAAAAAACTGCATATTGAGTATTTACCAAATGCAATCCACTAAACAAAAACCATATACAGAATATGATGACGATGCACTGTACATTAGCTTACCATGAAGATGATCTTCCAAGGATCCTAATGGCATGTACTCATAAACTAAAAGCCTTTGATCTCCATCAGCACAGTATCCGATTAGGTTGACAAGGTTAGGGTGGTGAAGTAGACTCAACATCAGAACTTCAACAAGGAATTCTCTGTTACCTTGCAATCCATTACGGTCAAGCTGCTTTATAGCCACAGTCTATACAGAACATAAGGAAATTCCATGTTAACAACTCAAAAATGTTTTCTTACAGCAAAGAAACAATTCTTCGCACTCCTCTTATTCAAGCCGAGCAGCAAAATCAAACCACTGTATCAGTTTCTAGATTGAGAATTCAAGGGGCAGAAGAAAAACAGGGATGCAAGATTTCAGTGCAGATTTCAAATAATTAAATTCAGTGGAGTTATTGATGGAAATAAAATAGATTCGATAACAAACATGTCAATCTTATCTGACCAAACTCACTTCTGGAAGCTTAGAACTCTCCAAAAGTTAACTTCCACTTTTTAAAACTGAAGGTAGAGAACAAGGCAGAAACTAGTTTGCAAGCACACCAAGATGCAGTGGGGGGAAAAAATCAAAGATTAACGGCAAAGGCAGCACAGCCTGACCTGGTTAATACCATCCAACCTGCCCTTATAAACTCGACCAAACCCTCCCTCCCCTAGAAGGCAGTCAGCTCTGAAATTCTTGGTTGCTGCAGCCAGTTCACGAAATGTAAATGTCTGAGCAGCAATATGTTCAGATCCATTATTTGGGACCTCCTTCCTTGCATCCAGTGAGCTCTGTTTCTTTACATCTGACAATGAATTGGATTTTGACTTCTCTGCTGAAGAACAAACATCAATGAATTACTAAATAAATACTTTGAGAACATGAGAACTAAATGAATACAAAATGATCAAAATATCAAAGAAAGACTTAAAGTTCACATCATTGACTTAAAAGACAAATATATCAGTCTCATCAGTTTGTGTTTTACTGCAAAGAAAACTCTCTAGTTCCATTGAATAATTAAAAGTCACACTTCGCTAAATGAATATCAGTGGACATGAAATGCTAAATATTAAGGTTCTCTGTTTTACGTGCCTCAGTTATTTCTATGACACTGAATAAAAAGATTAAAATTAGTATTGTGTGCTTAATACACGACAGCAGGAGAGCGCGCTCAGTTGGAAGCAATGAGGAAATATGATCCTCAGCATTTAAATCTCAAATTAAATGCAGATTAATAGGAAATTTAACCACAGTTTGAATCAAAAGTCGCCATTTTGATCATCCAAACTATATATATGCAGAAAAAGCATCAATTAATGCATCAAACTTATCATATGTGCAGATATGGATCGACTGAACACAGCACAGTTAATTAAACGATCTAGTCATCGCCGGACAGAAGAAGAAAACCTCATCCTAAAGAAGCAACAGGAAATTTATTTTCAAGGGAATGGCTACAAGAAGCGGCAAACGTTGCTTAGAACATGGGAGATCGTCTCCACTCAAGCTTCATCAAAGCCATCACCTTTTTGCTGATTGGGTCCAGAAAAACCAACACGGAGATGAAAAGGGTTCCTTCCAAACGCGAAAGCCCAACCCAAAATCAAATTTTTAGAGAGAAGAGTCTGGAAATCCGGACCAAAAAGAAACACCTCCAGATCGAGTGACTCCCCCCGGCAAACCTAACTTTCACTGGAATCTGGAACCATCCAACCCAAAATCCATATCCCAGAAGACAAAAATGGAAGAAGATCTCATACCAAGCCGATTCAATATTTTAAAACCAAAAAAATGAAGCAAAAATTTCCAAAAAAGCACAAATTTGCTACGGAATCCAAGTACCTGAGGCCGGCGGGATCTGATCCTTCTCCTTGCCCTTCTTGCTCGGCTCTCCGGCGCACGGAAAGCACCCCATTTCCCCAACCACGGATCGTTCTCGCGCTCTTCTTCGCCTCCCAAACTTTTAGCTCTCCCAAGAAGTGAGAGAAAGAGGAAATAAAGAGGACGGACTCGACTCAACTCGAGTAAAGTGGCCAAAATTAGAAAACGAAAAATTACCGAAAAAATAAAGAAAAACTAAACTTAATTCCTAATTATTTTGCACATTGCAGAACGATCGAGACCGTTGGATTGAGGAATCAGATCTGTGCCTTTAAAAGAAACGCGGTTTTTTGTATTTTTTAATATCATGTATGGTTTCACAGGACAAGATTAATTTCTTTATTTATTAATGATATCAAATACATTTGTTCATTTTTAATTATTTATTGTTTGATTGTTATGACACGAGTCGTAAACTGGACGGCGGACCGGCGACCCTGGCCTCTTTCTTTGTGTTTTTGTTCGGCAAAAGTCGCCTAGTCAGTCTCTTACGTGTAACACGTTAGGGCGAAGGTTTACCAGGCCGATAGGAACGATTTGGGCTTGATGCCAAAGTCCAGGAGGACTATGGAGTCTAGCTGCTTGACCCATCACCATCCAATCTGGAGTAGGCTTCTTGATAATGACCTGATCCACAGAATTTAATAAAAAATAGTTATTACTTATAATGCATGTTTAGAGATGTATCTATGACCATCAAAAATAATTTTAGATCTAAAAATATAATTTTAAATATTTAATTATAATTTAAAAATAATTTAAATTGTATTTGAGATTTTTTTAAATATAGTTTACATAAAGCTGGCCTCATTTTCTATAATAATATACCTTCTTCTACTTTTCATGGATACAACACTGCAAACTAAATATCGCATTTGTAGAAAATTAATTTTTTTTTAAAAATATTATCCTCCTGGTATCTCTAGTACATTACTTTTTTCTATTTTTTTTATTATTATTTTTTTTAATTTTTTGATTAATCTTATTTCATCTCTATCTACAGCACCGCAAACTAAATATCGCATTTGCAGGAAGTTAATTTCTTTTAGAAAAAATGTGCTATCCCTTGATACCTCTCGTACATCATTTTGTTTATCAATTTTTTTTTATTTTTTAGATTAATTGCATCTCATCTCTATCCATATTTTTAATTAATATTTTTTATGTTTCTCTTCGTTTCCTTTTTTTTTTTCCAACTTTTAAAACTATTAATCTCCTTTCATCTCTAGCAGGATTATCAATCTCCTATATCTCTATCTACATTTCATGTTCGACTTTCTTGTCTTTCTAGGTACTTTTCTTTTTTAAATTAATATTATCTCATCTCTATCCATATCCTCTATGTTCCATTTTTTCTTACTCTTAGAATTATTAATCTCTTTTTATTTTCTACTCTTTTTTTTTTTTACTTTTTTATCCATCAGATACATCACCATCCATGTCATTTTTTTTTACTAATTTTTTAATATATTATGACTTTTTCTTTGATTAATCTCCTCTTATTTCCATCCCCACCAAATGACATGGAAATGAAAAAAAAATGAAGTTAAGAATTTTATATCCAAATAATTTTAGAAGAGAGTTGCTATATTTTAGATATTTTTCTTTCGATCATTTTTCCATTCAAAAATAGGTTTTGGGTTGGTTGATCGGATTCATAGTAAATTATTTTTCTAGTTTCAGAATAGTTTTAAGATATTAATAATTAAAAAAAAAAAAGCTTTGTCCCAAATTAACTTTTAACATCAAAATTCCCAAGCAAACCCATAAACCATTAACTTGTGATTGCGATTAGAATGATAGTTGATATTAGTAAGTTTAGAATGACGAGCAGGAGGTAAGTAGATGAATAATTGTGATGTTATGGAAAAACTTGGCATCGAGAAGGTATTGGAGATAAATTTTGCTTCTGCCAAAGTTCAGTTCGATACCCAACCTAACGCAACCGACAGCCATGGAAGAGCCTCAGCGGCTAAGCTCCAGTCGGATTCCTACAGGAGCTAAACTCCTTTCGATCTTTCCTTCGACCGAACTCCTCAGCGGCCGAGCTCCAGTCGAACTTCCACAGAAAACTCCTTTCGATCTTTCCTTCGACCGAACTCCTCAGCGGCCGAGCTCCAGTCGAACTTCCACAGAAGCCGAACTCCTTTCGAACTCTCCCTTCGGTCGAACTCCTCAGCGGTTGAGCCCTGGCCGAACTCCTCAGCGGTTGAGCCCTGGCCGAACTCCTCAGCAGCCGAGCTCCAATCAGACTCCCATAGGAGCCGAACTCCTTTCGAGCTCCCCCTTCAGTCGAACTTCTCCAGGAGTCCGAACTCCTTTGAAATTAGTATATGTCCGAGTCCACCAACCAACGCCTGCTTTCTCGAACTACGGCTGTCGGACCTCGACGGTATGGCCACCACTACCAGTCTGGCGACATCTTTTCCTCCGTAACCAGCCCCATGCGACCCACGATCGGATGACATGGCCACCACTACTGATGATGCCACTCTCTCCGTAACCAGCCTCATGCGACCCACGACCCGTCAGTATGGCTGTCACTGTCCACCTGACGATGCCTTCCTCTCCGTATCGAACTTCATGCGGTCCCGATGGCTCGCTATCAGGCGATATGGCCGTCACCATTAATCAAGCTCCGCCTATAAATGGGATCCTTCAGATATGCTATCTCTAAGCTCTAAGCTCTCCTCTCCTCCTCAAAACTCTGTCGAACTCATTCCAGAGCACTCCATTCCTGTTGGCCAAAGCTGACTTGATCATCGGAGGGTCTTATCGGAGCCACCCCACCACCGACTCCGGACGGAGCTTTATTTTATAGGTCATTAATGGCGACCTCATCCACCTCCGCTCCAATTGATTCCGACGATGACCAGATTCTACGTCAACAGATTGATGCTAGAAGGAGGGCACGCCTCAATTCTTGAGATGTTCTTGAGGCATCTTTGTTCTTAAAGGAGTGCTCGACAACGGTCTCTCTCTAGAGATCTTCCCTCTTCTTCTCTAGAGTCCTTTTTCGAGAAAGAATGCCCCCCAGGAGAGCTTCGACCCGATGATCGGTGGCCTCCATGGCCCGATCCCATTCAGATCCATCTGCTCCCGTTCCAGCCTGGGCGGCCCAGATTCCATCTGTGGCTGCGGTGGATGTGGAACAGTTCAACCTGCTTGTCCAGCAGGTTCGTGGCCTCACGAAGGCGGTGCAGACCATGCACCGAGAGGCTCCGGCACCAGCTCAACTGGCGTGGGACTCTTCAGAGCCATGTGGTCCGATCCAGGAACGGCCAACTTGGGCTACCCAGCCTCCGATCCCCGGAAGAAGGAGGCAAAGGAGGGAGAGCCCCTGCTCGGACCATGGCTTGACCCAAGGGGAAGCCTCGCACCCATTCCACCAGAAAACTTTGGAGATCAAAGATCGTGAAGATCTCTTAGATCAAAGACTCTTAGAAATGAGCCGATAAATCGAGAAACTTCGTCACACTCCCTCCTCACGTGGTAATGATATTGTACTGACCCTCCCTTTTCGTAGAAAATTATGCAGAAACTAGTCCCGCCGAACTTCAAGCTCCCATAGCTCGAGAGTTATTATGGGACCATCAATTCGATCGATCATCTGAAAGCCTTCCGGACAATAATATTGCTTCACGGTGCACCAAACGTCATCTTGTGTCGAGCTTTCTCCTCTACCCTTAAGGGAGCTGTCAGGAATTGGTACTCGACGCTTAAGCCGAGTACCATCTTATCATTTGAATAGATGAACCAACAGTTCGTGGTCCACTTCATCAGTAGTCGACGTCTGCGTCGAGGTTCGAATTCCTTAATGGCCATTAGACAGAAGGAGCAAAAATCCATCCGGGCTTATGTCACCTGATTTAATACTGCCGCATTGGAGGTCCGAAATCTGGACCAGTCAGTCGCCATGGCCACCCTCAAGGACGGCCTTCAGAAGAATGACTTGCTGTTCTTCCTGAAAAAGAAGTATCCCAAAAATTTTGCTGACATGCTAGCTCGGATCGAAAGTTATACCTGGGCAGAGGAGGCCTTCGAGGCTAAGGACGATGAAGCTAGCGGCAAGCGGCAAATCAACGGGCCAGGCAGGCCCACCGAAGAAAGAAAGCGGAATAAAGCTCGACCGCATTTTCGAACTCCTCTTGGTCGCGGGCGAGCCCAAACTCCCCCTCAAGCTCGGAGGCAGGGAAGCCCCGATGGAAGGGCACGCCAAGGTTCTCCCCAACGTCGAAGTTCTCCCCAACGACGATTTCATAACTATGCCCACCTTAACGCCCCAAAGATCCAAGTACTGATGGAGATCAGGGAACGACTTTCGAGATCGAAGAGAATGCATTTTCATCTCAGTAAGCACAATCCTAACAAGTTCTGTCTTTACCATCGTGATCACGGTCACGACACTGAGGAGTGCATCCAACTCCAGGACGAGATCAAGGAGCTCGTCAGGCGAGGTAGACTTGGTCGATTCCTACGGAGACGACCTGAAGAGCGGGAAGATCGATTGAGAGCGTTACCACCAAGTGGGGGAAATCAGCAAGAAGATCGACCGCCTCTCAGCATTATCAATACTATCTCGGAGGGACTTCAACAAGGAGAGGCCAGCGGATCCGAGGGACCGGTGAAGAAGCGGAGGACCATGGAACCCGTGATCTTTACCGAGATGGATGGCTAGGGGATCCAATTTTCATACAATGATGCGGTTGTAATTTCTTTGAACATTACTGACACGATGTATGCCGTATTTTGATGGATAATGGAAGCTCGATCGACATATTGTTTTATGATGCCTTCTCGAAAATATTCCTACCCGATGACCGCTTGGGGCCTATGAATTTCCTACTGATAGGATTCACTGGCAACGCCGTACCGGTCGAAGGCATAATAACTTTGGCTGTGACAGTAGGGCAACACCCAAAATTGGCCAAAGCGCAGGTCGACTTCCTAATCGTGAGAACTCCGTCCGTCTATAACATGATTCTTGGCCGATCTGGTCTGAATGCACTTCGGACGGTGGTATCAACCTATTATTTAAAGATGAAGTTTCCGACGAGTCACGAGATCGGAGAGGTCAGAGGAGATCAGGCTTTGGCAAGGCACTGCTACTCAATCATCCTGCATAAGGAAGAATGGCCCGACCCTTATCTTATTGATAGACTGAATGTCCGCGACGATCTCATTGAGGAGCGGGGTGAGCCTATGAAGGACCTCATCTCTGTGCCCTTAAATGATGAAAACTTGAAGCACGTGGTGCAGATCGGCTCCAACTTGGCAAACGAGGTTCGGAAGCAGCTCGTTGCCTTCCTCAGAAGAAATGCGGACATCTTCGTCTGGACCCCAGCGGACATGCCGAGGATTGATGCCGAGGTCATGGAACATCGGCTGGCCGTCGATCCAAGGCACCGACCGATAAGAGAAAAGATGCGCCACCACACCCCGAAGAGGCAGAAAGCAATCACCGAAGAAGTAGACAAGCTCCTCAAAGTCGGACTCATCTGGGAGGTTAATTATTCGACTTGGGTCTTGAATGTGGTCCTCGTTAAGAAGGCGAATAACAAGTGGAGGATGTGCGTTGACTTCAAGAAGCTAAACAAGGCCTACCTGAAAGACAGCTATCCCCTATCTAGGATCGATTAGCTGGTGGATGCGACCTCAGGCCATGAGCTCCTCACCTTCATGGATGCCTTTTTTGATTATAACCAGATACGGATGGTGCCCGAGGACGAAGAGAAGACTACCTTCATTATTGATCGTGGTCTTTATTGTTATAGGATCATGCTATTTGGACTAAAAAATGTAGGGGCAACGTACCAGCATTTGGTTAATAAGATTTTCAAGGAGCAGATCGATCGCAACATGGAGGTGTACGTAGATGATATGCTCATCAAAAGTCGAGCTTCGATAGACCACCTCGTCGATCTTAAAGAGACCTTTGGTGCACTCAGAAAGCATAAGATGAAGCTGAACCTGACCAAGTGCGCCTTTGGTGTGACCTCCAGAAAATTTTTGGGGTTCATGGTGTCGAGATGCAAAATTGAAGCAAACCCCAAGAAAATTCAAGCAATTCGGGAGATGATTGCTCCGAAGACAATCAAGAAAGTTCAATGCCTGATCGAAAATGTGGCATCCCTAAATCGCTTCATCTCAAGATCGGTCGAATGATGCATGCCCTTCTTCCAAGTTCTCAGACGACCAAAGGACTTCTGCTGGACGGCAGAGTACCAACAGGCATTCGAGGAACTTAAAAACTACCTCGGCTCACCCCTACTGCTGACAAAGCCCGAACTCGGAGAAGAATTATTCCTGTATCTAGCTATCTCTCCAGTGGCTCTGGCAGCAATCCTGATCAAAGAAGAAGTAAAGACGCAGTGACCGGTCTACTACGTGAGCCGGATCCTGAGGGATGCGGAGACCAGGTACTCTAGGTTAGAAAAACTAACTTACTCTCTTCTAATTATTGCCAGGAGGCTCCGATCTTACTTTCAAGAGCATACCATAATGGTCCTCATGGA
The DNA here is from genome assembly GCA_006176705.1 of Cocos nucifera. Lineage (NCBI taxonomy): Eukaryota > Viridiplantae > Streptophyta > Magnoliopsida > Arecales > Arecaceae > Cocos > Cocos nucifera. The sequence goes on along the minus strand of QRFJ01000358.1, from coordinate 694,177 downwards.
CCAACCAATAAAAGCAGTCCTTCACCGAGCGGATGCTTTCGAAAAAATCAAGAAATGGACAATCGAGCTCATAGAGTTCGACATCAACTACCAACCCAGATCATCGATCAAGGCCCAGATATTGGTGGATTTTGTGCTAGAACGCACCATTCCAGTCGAAGCCGAGCTTGAACAGAGCGAGGTTGGCACCAAAGCGAGACCGAGCTTAGACAAAGCCGAGCTATCACAGTCGAACCTCCCTGAGAAAAGCGCCGACCTCTCCAAAGGCTCTTGGGCTCTGCACATGGATGGTTCGTCCAACTTTGCTGGAGCTGGTGCGGGATTGGTCTTGGTTAGCCCCGAAGGAGTCATCGTCGAGTATGCGCTACGCTTCGAATTCCCCACAACCAATAATGGGGCCGAATATGAAGTGCTGATCATTGGATTAAAGATAGCAAGAAAATTAAAAGTAGATCGACTTCAAGTCTACAGCGATTCTCAGCTGATGGTCAGTCAAGTTAACAGCAGCTATGAAGCACGGAAGGAAAGCATGGTGAGATACCTTGAAAAAGTGAGGAATTTGACCCTAGTCTTCGATAGTTTCGGCATTCAGTATATTCCAAGGATGGAAAATGTAAGAGCCGATCTTCTCTCCAAGTTGGCCACTTTAGTTCCGATCGAACTGTTCAAAGAAGTATTTTTAGAGACTTTGAAGTACTCAACCATAGAGGAATCTTAGACCGTCCTGCAGACAGAATTCAAGCCCAGCTGGATCGACCCGTTGGTCACCTATCTTAAAGAGGGGGTCCTTCCTCACGACCGAAAAGAAGCTCAGAAGCTCAGGAATCAGGCCTCCCACTATGTTTTATATGAAGGCAGATTATATAAGAGGTCGTACTCCCTTCTGCTGCTAAGATGTCTCCGACTTTCAAAGGCCGACCTCGCACTATGAGATGTGCACGAAGGACTCTGCGAAAGTCACGTAGGAGCCAGATCCCTATCACAAAAACTACTTTGGCAGGGGTATTACTGACCGACCTTGTTTCATGATTTCGTGGAATATGTGAAGAAGTGCGATCGCTGTCAGAAGAACGCCAGCATGCAAAGATAGCCGGCATTCGAGCTTGCTTCGCTCAACGCACCTTGGCCATTTGCGCGGTGGGGAATGGATATGCTCAGCCCCTTCCCAACGGCATTCGGGCAACGAAAGTTTCTCCTGATCGCGATCGATTATTTCACCAAGTGGATCGAAGCCGAACCACTAGCAAAGATTACCGAGGCCAAGGTGCAGAACTTCGTCTGAAAGTCACTAGTCTGTCGGTTCAGCCTACCCCGAATCCTTATAACCGATAATGGATGACAGTTCACTGGGGCAAGGTTCGCCGAATTCTGCGAAGGACTGAACATCTTCCATCGCTTCACATCGGTGGCTCACCCGTAGGCCAACGGAGAGGCTGAGGTGACCAACCGGACTCTGCTGCAAAGCATCAGGATAAGGCTCGACAGGGCAAAGAGGGCTTGGATGGACGAACTCTACCACGTCCTCTAGACATACCGAACTACTCAAAAGGTGCCGATCGGAGAAACATCCTTCATCTTGGCCTTCGGCACGGAGGCAGTTATCCCGATCGAACTTCAGCTTCCGTCTGTACGAGTCATGGGCTTCAACGAGCAGCTCAACTCCCAAGACCTTAGAGTTAACCTCGATCTGCTGTAAGAAAAAAGAAAGGAGGCCCGCATCCGGATGGTAGCCTACAGACGAAAGGTGGTCCAGTACTACAACTCCAGAGTTAGGAGTAAGACGTTCAGAGTGGGGGACCTAGTGCTTCAGCGAGTCGTTGTCTCTCAGTCTCATAGTCAAGGAAAGCTCTCCCCAAATTGGGAAGGTCCGTATAAAGTGGTGGAGGTCATCCGATCTGAAACTTATCGTCTGAAGGAGCTCGAAGGAATAGTGCTTTTTTGAACTTGGAACTCAGAAAATCTGAGGATGTATCACCAGTAGACTTTCTTTAATAAAACTCCTTCGCTCAGCATTATTATTTTTTGGTGCAAGAATTACGTGATGATAGGAAAGAAACGAGCGAAAGTGGCCTATTAGGAACAGAAGGAGAACCTCATCCCGACGTGAGCCAAGTCAAAGGCCTCGTTCATCTTAGACGAGATGGAAGGAGAGGCACGGATGATGGTCCGTATGTGCCCCCACAGTCCGTTAGGAACAGGAGGAGAACCTCGTCCTAACGCGAGCAAAGTCGAAGGCCTCGTTCACCTTAAAGAACGAGATGGAGGGAGACGGACGATGACGGTTCCGAATGTGCCCCCACAGCCCGTTAGGAACAGAAGGAGGAACCTCATCCTAATGCGAGCAAAGTCGAAGGCCTCGTTCACCTTAGACGAGATGGAGGGAGAGGCACGGATGACGGTCCGTATGTGCCCCCACAGTTCCGTTAGGAACAGAGAGGAGGATCTCGTTCCTAACGCGAGCAAAGTCGAAGGCCTCGTTTACCTTAGACGAGATGGAGAGAGAGGCACGAACAACGGTCCGTATGTGCCCCCACAGTCCATTAGGAACAGGAAGGAGAATCCTGTCCTAACGCGAGCAAAGTCGAAGGCCTCGTTCACCTTAGACGAGATGGAGGGAGAGGCACGGACGACGGTCCGTATGTGCCCCTACAGTCCGTTAGGAACAGAAGGAGAACCTCGTCCTAATGCGAGCAAAGTCGAAGGCCTCATTCACCTTAGACGAGATGGGGAGAGAGGCACGAACAACAGTCCGTATGTGCCCCCACAGTCCATTAGAAATCCCATCCTAACGTGAGTAAAGTTCAAGTCCGAGCTCCGAAGTCTACAGGAGATAGGATCCCCATCAACCTCAACTAGAGATAAGATCTCTTCCAAGTAACTGAGACAACTTCGGCCAGAGATAAGATTGAAGACAACCTCGATCAGAGATGAGATCTCTTCCGAGCGACCGAGACAACCTCAGCCAGAGATAAGATCGGAGACAACCTCGATCGAAGATAAGATCTTTTTCGAGCGATCGAGACAACCTCGATCAGAGATAAGATTGGAGACAACCTCAGCCAGAGATGAGTCTTTCGAGCGATCGAGACAACCTCAGCCAGAGATAAGATCGGAGACAACCTCGGTCGGAGATAAGATCTCTCCCGAGCGATCGAGATAACCTCGACCAGAGATAAGATTGGAGAAATCTCGACCAGAGATGAGATCTTTCTCGAGCGACGCGTCAACCTCAGCTATAGATCAGATCTCTTCTGAGCACCCGTATTAACCTCAGCTGCAGAAAATGAGAACTCCCCCGAGTTGACCTTGACCGCAAGAGAGGGGATCCCCCTCGAGTCAGCCTCGACCGCTGGTGACAATATCGCTCCCGAGGAGCTTAACCTCCGACCTTGACCGTAGGAGGCGAGATCTACTTCAACCTCAGTTGGAGATGAGATCTCCCCCAGGCTTCAACTTCAGCATCAACTTTGGCTGGAGATGAGACCTCCCTCGAGCTTCAACCTGAATTAGCATGGAGCCCAAAAGAGGACTTCGACCGTCGCCTTTTTCTGCACTCCCTTCCTTCAAGTTTCAAACTCGAAAGTGGGGGGACTATTGTTGGGGATAAACCTCGCTCCTACCGAAGTCTAGTTCGATGCCCAGCCTAACGCAACCGGTAGCCACGGAAGAGCCTCAGCGGTCGAGCTCCAGTCGGACTTTCATAGAAGCCGAACTCCTTCCAAGCTTTCCTTCAGTCGAACTCCTCAGCGATTGCGCCTTGGCCGAACTCCTCAGTGGCTGAGCTCCAGTCGGACTCCCACAGGAGTTGAACTCCTTCCGAGCTCTCCCTTCGGTCGAACTCCTCAGTGGTTGCACTCTGACCGAACTCCTCAGCGATCGAGCTCCAGTCGGACTTCCACAGGAGCCGAACTCCTTTCAAGCTTCTCCTTCGGTCGAACTCCTCCAAAAGTCCAAACTCCTTTGAAATTGGTATATGCCCGAGTCTACCAACCAATGCTTGCTTCCTCGAGCTACGGCTGTCGGACCTCGGCGGTATGGCCGCCACTACCAGTCCGGCGACATCTTTCTCTCCGTAACTAGCCCCATGTGGCTCACGATCGGACGACATGGCCACCACTACTGGCGATGCCACTCTCTCCGTAACCAGCCTCATGCGATCCACGATCCGCTAGTATGGCTGCCACTGTCCATCTGACGATGCCTTCCTCTCTGTACCGAACTTCATGCGGTTTCGACGGCTCGCTACCAGGCGGTATGGCCGTCACCATTAATTAAGCTCCGCCTATAAATGGGATCCTCCAAATATGCTATCTCTAAGCTCTAGACTCTTCTCTCCTCCTCAAAATTCTGTCGAACTCATTTCAGAGCACTCCATTCCTATTGGCTAGAGCTGACTTGATCGTCGGAGGGTTCTGTCGGAGCCACCCCACCACCGACTCCAGACGAAATTTTATTTTGTAGGTCACCGACTCGTCTACCTTCACTCCAGTTGATTCCGACGATGATCAGATTCTGCGTCAACAGAAGAGATGGAGATTAATATATAAAATAAAAGTTACGAGGAAGAACATAGAGCAAGGAATGCTCTTCAATTCATCTAGCATGGTTATTCGTTGAGGAAAGGATCTCCAGCAATGCGAAAGCCAGAAGGATCTCTAATATCTCAATATTTGAAAATTTTTAAGAGGTAACAGCACGGTTGCATTGGTGAAATTAAATTGGTAAACAATTCCAACACATGCAAGAGCCGTGGACACTTTGTGTTAGAGAATGGTATTCCAAAAATAGCTACCTCCTTGTAGGATATCTGCCATGACTTAAACCCGGGTCATTTGATTGAAAGCTAAGCCGTTGCCATTGGACTATCACTGTTGGTGATTTTCTGCTTTCAGTATGTATCTTTTACTCTTATGATTTCTCGTATCCTTACCCAAAACAATTTAGGCGCCCAACTCCGATACATGTTCTACCATGCTCGATCACCTGCCGTTGATCATCCATTTGTCTTTTTATTTTTCTTCTGAGGAGTGTTGATCATCCATTTGCCACCCGCCGTTAACTGGCTGGACCCACCCACCAGGGTAAACGGGCCGTGGGCTCACCTGTTTCATTTTGCCGGAACTGGAGACCATCCAAGCTCGCGCAACCATAAATATGGCAACTTAGCCGGCACTTTCGTCTCCGGTATGAGGTATCGCGGGGTTTCGCACGAGGCGAGAGGGAGAGGGGGTAACGAACCCTCGTCCCAATCTTCTTGACGAGGCCCTAGGCGCCGGCTACGGGGGAGCCATCGCTCCGCTCGCCGCGGTGAGGGTCGTCCTCGTCGAGGACGAGCGGCGTGTTCGTTCTCCACGACCTCCTGAAGCGCGCCCTCTCCGCCAGCGAGGGCGGCGGGCCGTTCTCTTTCGCGCCCTTGCCCAACCCTTTTTCCTCTACAATCACGTTCTGAGGAAGGCAAGCAAAGATCCCAAACCCCAACCATCATCTCTATGATCGTTCTCCTCGTCGTTTTCTAAAACACTGGTTGCTCTTCTTCTTTTCTTTTTTAGTCGCTTCTTTACATTACCGTTCTTGCGTTCGTTCATGATCCAGATGATAGTAGTATTGAAGTTGTTGGGAGCGACGAGATGGGGGACCTTTTCCACGCATTGGATTGAAGGCTCCCTTCAAGATTCAACATGGCTTACCGGGCAAAACGATGTGATGACTTCGAATACTGAATGATATCAAGATCAATAGTTATCTACAGAGAAGTCAAGCAACGGAGATATGATTTCAGCCACCGGTTGATATCAAGATGAATCCTTAGATTTACGTAATGCAGTTGTTAGGATCCATGGTATGGGTGCTTTTTTTTTTCTTCCTTTTCCCAAAATGGGCATCAAGATATGCCGGTTGATAACAAGATTAGGTATTATTTCGTTGAAGGCATTTCTTGAACTGGATTGGGCAGCGTGAAATCTTTGTTAAAATATGGAACTGTATCAGTCAGTCTGACTGGTTTTAACAACGTGACTGATATTTGTTGTGATGAGTTTGGGGATGGATTGATCAAGAAGAGAAGAATAACAGGGAAAAAATGGACTTTGAGCATCCTATATTTATTGAAAAAATATTTAGGTTCGGTCAAATTAGCTTATTAGGTACATTTGTATTGCCTTTTCTTATTCTCATGCTTGTCTGGCTTGGATAATTAATTCTTGTAAGACTATTTTACTGGTGTTCTTATACATGTTCAGAAAGGTCATATTGCTGTCTAACAAGGTTCACTTGGAAACCAACATGTGATGCCTTTAGTATGATTCAAGAGCTATTGACTCGCACCTTGCGACATTATGATCTGAATAAAAATTTGATTAAGTGACCTAATTATTCTGACCTCTGACGTTCTTTCAAAAGGATGATCCACCATGAAGATGCATTTCTCTTTTAATCATTAATTGATAGTTAAAGAATATATTTCATATTTGTTAATGATTTTATGCTTATCGATGTTGAGGATGAGAAACATGTTGGAGATTTTGAAATTCATATTGATAGACAAGTCATTTCAACCTTTTCAAAACTTTTATGATGCTACTGTCTTGTTTTCTTTGCCTTCCACTCTATAAGCATGTTTTAACATGACATGTGATTTACATCTGCACAATGATCGATAGCTTCCTGTTTTTTCTTTCACACAGTAGATAATGCCCATGCCAGTCAAATTATTCATTTGTATACATGTATATCATTTGCTGATATCAAACAGTTTGTTACTTAATTTTACTTTTTGATCTGGTATGTGTTTTTTTTTTTCAGATGTTTGCTTATGTTTGGTTTTCATTCTCTAACAGTTAATGCATGCTTTTTTGGTGGCTCTTCCCCTTCAGAGATTTTTTCAGAACATTATTACAGTAGTAATGATATCGTACATTCTGTTTGATTCAGGGTTGAAATCTATCAGTACAAAGGCAAAACAATCAATTGCAGTATCTTGACATGCTTAAGCTGGAATTTCCAGGAAAGTATGAAGGTAAAGAAAATTTCTGCAAACCATCAATTATGCAGTCTGTATCGTTGTGTCCTTTGATCTGTACTGGTGATTTTTCACTTCATGAACAACATAATGATAACGTTTTACTGGGATATATCTAAGTTAATTCATCATGTGGCTAAGCTAATGATTCTTGAATTGTATGGTAATATTCATAGGGCTATAGAAGCCAGCAGGTCAAAGGAATACAGAAGAGGCTGCATCACCATCATGATTGATGACATCTCCCTGTTAGAGATAGCTGCCCATGGTTCTGTAGACTGCATCTTGACTTTCTATACCACTGTATGGTCCTCACCTCCGAACTGGTTAGAAAAGACAACTTCAAGCTTGTCTCTCTTTTTGCTAATTCTCACTCCATTGGTGAATTTCCTTCTCATTTTTTAAACGGGATTTCTTTCTAGTGATTCTAAACCATGAAGATATCCATTCAAGTGAGGAGGCCCTAGGGCTCCTATATTATCCGGAGTACCTTGCAGATATCGTGATAAAGACAGAACCCTTGAGTGCTGGTTTAGCTGATGTGCATGGACAAGTATGTTTATTAGTACTCAGTAACATAGGTTTATATTCTCTTCAATTTGTGACATCATTGGAAGTCAAGTTATTGAAAAACTTTCTACCGTCTTTTCACTATGTGATCACTTTATTTTGTCTATGTTAGGAGTCTTTGTAAAATTCTCATCACTCTTTGGACCAGAACCGTAAAAACCATTTGAACTCCAAATGATCAAATGAGGACATCCACATTGTTACTCAGAGATGATCAGGATCACCGATAGCTTGAGAAATAAGGTCAAGTGCCTAGCTATTACACAATGTTATTGTTGGTGCAGAATCTGATCAATGCCGGATCGAGCTGAAGTTAAGAAAGAAAAGGTCGTCGTCGGTGACCTGTAAAATAAAGTCCCGTATGGAGTCGGTGGTGGTAGATCCGGTAGGATCCTTCGACGATCAAGTCAACTCTTTTGGCCAACAAGAATGGAGTGCTCAGGAAAGAGTTCAGCTGAGTTTTGGGAAGGAGAAGAGAGCTTAGAGAAAACGTATCTGAAGAATCCCTTTTATAGATGGAGCCCGGAGCAGACTGATAGTGACAGCCGTAGCCGTCCGATAGCTGACCGCTCGGAACCGCGTAGGATTTGTTACGGAGAGGGGCGCCGTCTGTAGCAGACTGATAGTGACAGTTGTGTCGTTCGGTAGCTGGTTGCTCAGGACCGCGTGAGAGGGGCGCCGTCTGCAGTAGATTGATAGTGACAGCCGTAGCCGTCATGTAGCTGGCTGCTCAGGGCCATGTGGAGGGATGAAGAGCTTTGACGTATGTCAATTTCAGAGGAATTCGGATTTCTAAAGAGAATACGACTAGAGGGGATCATCTAGAAGGAATACTAGAAATCTGGAAGTAATCCGCTGGAGGAATCCGGATGGAGAAGTCCAGAAAGAGTCCGACTGGTGGAGAAGTTCAGCTGAAGGAGTTCGACTGGTGGAGAAGTTCGGCTGAAGGAGAAGTTTGGAAGGAGTTCGGCTTCTAGAGAAATTCGATTGAAGAAGTCCGAAAGGAGTTTGGCTCCTAGAGGAATCCGATTCAAGTAGAAGTTCGGAAGGAGTTGGGTTCTTGGAGGAATCCGACTGAAGGAGAAGTCTGAAAGGAGTTTGGCTCCTGGAGAAATCCGATTGAAGAAGAAGTCCGGAGGGAGTTCGGTTCCTGGAGGAATCCGACTGAAGGAGAAGTCCGGAGGGAGTTCGGCTCCTGGAGGAATCCGATTGAAGGAGAAGTCCGGAAGGAGTTGGGCTTCTAGAGAAATCCGACTGAAGAAGAAGTCCGGAAGGAGTTCGGTTCTTTGGAGGAATTCGATTGAAGGAGAAGTCCGGAAGGAGTTGGGCTCTTGGAGGAATCCGACTGAAGGAGAAGTCCGGAGGAAGTTGGGCTCCTGAAGGAATTCGATTGAAGGAGAAGTCCGGAGGGAGTTCGGCTCCTGGAAGAATCCGATTGAAGAAGAGGTCCGAAATGAGTTGGGCTCCTGGAGGAATCCGATTGAAGGAGAGGTCCAGAGGGAGTTCGGCTTCTGAAGGAATCCGACTGAAGGAGAAGTTTGAAGGAAGTTTGGCTCTTGGAGGAATCCGATTGAAGGAGAAGTTTGGAAGAAGTTTGGCTCTTGGAGGAATCTGATCGAAGGAGAGGTTTGGAGGGAGTTGGGCTTCTGGAGGGATTCGACTGAAGGAGAAGTCCGGAGAGAGTTCGGCTCCTGGAGAGGAATTTGATTAAAGGAGAAATTCGAAAGGAGTTCGGCCATTGAAGAAGTTCGGCTAAGGTTCGGCCGCTGGAGGAGTTCGGCTGGGGTCCGGCCGCTGGAGAAGAATTTTTGATCGAAGCTCTTCTATGATTACCAGTTGCATTAGGCTAAGCATCAGGCTGGACTTCGGCCAGAGCGGAATTTATTCTCAACAATAGTCCCTCCACTCTCGAGTTCGAAATTCGAAGAAAGTACAAAAAAGGTTACTGTCGAAGTTCTTTTCCGGACTCTGCATCCGTTCAGGTTGAAGCTCGGGGGAGATCTTATCTCTTGTCCTAGGTTTTCGTGCTTGTTGCGGACGTCGAGTTCGTTGTGGACGTTGGACTAGAATCTCTCTTACAAATCAGGATAAGGTTTTGCCTTTTGCATTTGACGTAGTCAGATTGTCGTAGAAAAACTCGTGTAAGGATTCTCCACCGAGCTTCTTCCTTCGTCTTTGGTCTACAAGGTTCCTACTTTTGCTCATGTTAGGACGAGATTCTCCTCCTGTTCATAATAGGCTGTAGGAGCACATTAGGATCATTGTCGGGATCGCTCCTCTCACCTTGTCTAAAATGAACGAGGCCTTCGGCTTTGCTCACGTTAGGATGAGATTCTTCTCCTATTCCTAACGGACTGTAGGGGCACATTAGGATCGTTGTCGGGGTCTCTCCTCTCACCTCATCTAAAATGAATGAGGTCTTCGGCTTTGCTCACGTTAGGACGAGGTTCTCCTCCTGTTCCTAACGGGCTGTAGGGGCACATCAGGGTTGTTGTCGGAGCCTCTTTCCTCATCTCGTCTAAAATGAACGAGGCCTTCGGCTTTGCTCTCATTAGGATGAGGTTTTTCTTCTATTCTTAATGGGCTGTAGAGGCGCATAAGGGCCATTGTCAGGGCCTCTCCCCTCATCTCGTCTAAAATGAACGAGGCCTTCGACTTTGCTCTCGTTAGGATGAGGTTCTCCTCTTGTTCCTAACGGGCCATAGGGGCGCATAAGGGCTGTTGTCAGGGCTTCTCCCATCGTCTCGTCTAAAATAAATGAGGCATTCGACTTTGTTCACGTTAGGACGAGGTTCTCCTCCTATTCCTAACGGACTGTAGGGACACATAAGGGCCGTTCTCAGGGCCTCTTCTCTTATCTTATCTAAAATGAACGAGGCCTTCGACTTGCCCACGTTAGGACGAGGTTCTCCTTCTATTCCTAACATGGCCATTTTTGATTGTTTTTTTTTCTGTCATCATATAGTTTTTGCATAAAGAAACAATAATGTTGAAATGGAGGAGTTTTATTGAAGAAAAATTATCGGCAGTACATTCTCAGATTCTCTGAGTTTCAAGATCGTGGGAGTGTTATTCCTCTGAGCTCCTTCAGACAATAAGTTCCAGGTCGGACGACCTCTATTTCATACGGGCCTTCCTAATTTGGGGCAAGTCTCCCCTGACTTCGAGGCTGAGAGATGGCGACTCGCCGAAGTATTAAGCCCCCCAGAGATAGCATTGATGATGCTGGGAGGCGGTCGATCTCCTTGTTGTTCCTCCCTCATTGGTGGTTCTAGCTGCTGTAGCGTCCTTGGCTAATCTTCTCTTACTTCAGACCGACGTCTATAGAGCATTGAGGGGGGCGTAGTTGTGAAACCTTCTAGGGGAAGAACTTTGCGCCCTTCCGTCGGGGCTTCTTTGACGATGAGCCCGAGGAGTTCGGGCTTGCTTGCGCTCGTTAGCGTGGCCGAATTTCATTCAGCCCTCCATCAGCTGCGGGTTTATTAGACTCGCCCGTCCGCTGCTCTCCTACAGCTTTCTCGTCCTTCAACTTGAAGGCTTCTTCCGCTCGGGCATATCCTTCAGCTCGAGCTAGCAAATCGGCAAAATCCCTGGAGTACTTCTCCAGAGAGAACAGCAAATCATTCTTCTGAAGGCCGCCCTAGAGTGCGGCCATTGCAACAGACTGGTTCAGGTTCCGGACCTTCAATGCAGCAGTATTAAATCGGATGACATAAGCTCAGATAGATTTTTCCTCCTTCTGCTTGATATTCATCAGGAAATCCAAACCTCAATGGGGACGTCAGCTGCTAACGAAGTAAGCCGCAAACTGATGGCTCATCTGGTCAAAGGAGAAGATTGTATTCGGCTTCAACGCCGAGTATCAGTTTCTTGCTGCTTCCTTTAAGGTAGACGGGAAAGCTCGGCATAAGATGGCGTCTGATACGCCATGGAGCAGCATCATGGTCCGGAAGGCCTCTAGATGATCGACCGGATCAGAGGTTCCGTCGTGGCTTTCAAATTGGAGGAGCTTGAAGTTCAGCGGAATGAGCTCTTGCATAATTCGGGAAGAAAAAGGAGGATCGGTGCAGACGTCGTCATGACGAGTCGGGACGATTTGGAGTTTCTCAATCCGTCAGTCCATCTTCCACAGTTTTTGATCGAGGATGTCATCTCGATCGCAGATTTTGGAAGATTTTCGGCTGTAGATGGGGAAGGTCTCTTTCGGAGAAGAATCATGATTCGAATAAGGATCCTCTGCTCTCTTTTTTTCTTTCCAAGGGCGATGGGTATGCTAGTCCAAGTGCTCTTCCTCGGGATCGGTTTCTGACATTTCGATGGCGAATTTTTCTGGCGGAATCGCCGTCGGAGGCTGCCGCATGGCCTCCATCATCTCGTTGAGGCCCTGAATCCGCTGCATCAGCAGGTTAAATTGCTTCGGATCTACCATGGCCGTCGGTGGAGGAGGTTGAAGCGCCGGCGTTGGAGCAGGAATGGATGGGTTTGGCTCGGATCTAGTGGCAGAAGCGATAGATCTCCGAATGGTCGCCTTCTTTGGAGGCATTTCTTGGGATTGAGGGAGAGGATGGAGATGGACCTTGAAGAAGAAGATCCACAAGGTTGACTGAGTACTCCTTTAAGAATAAGGGTACCTCAGGAACAGAGGGCTCTTCCTCTAGCATCAATCCTGTTGGTGCAGAATTTGATCGACGCTGGATCGAGCTGGAGTTAAGGAAGAAGAGGTCGCTGTCGGTGACCTGCAAAACAAAGTTCTGTCCGAAGTCGGTGGTGATGGCTTCGGCAGGACCCTCCGACGATCAAGTCAACTCTTCTGGCCAACAGGAATGGAGTGCTCAGAAAAAAGTTCAGCAGAGTTTTGGGAAGGAGAAGGGAGCTTAGAGAAAACGTATCTAGAGGATCCCTTTTATAGATGGAGCCCGGAGCAAACTGATAGTGACAGCCGTAGCCATTCGGTAGTTGGCTACTTGGGGCCGCACAGGGTTTGTTACGTAGAGGGGCTCCGCCTGTAGCAGACTGATAGTGACAGCCATAGCCGTCCGGTAGCTTGCTGCTCAGGACCGCGTGAGAGGGACGCCGCCTGCAGCAGATTGATAGTGAGAGTCGTAGCTGTCCGGTAGCTAGCCATTCAAGGCCGTCTGGAGGGGTGAAGAGTTTTGACGTATGTCAATTCCAGAGGAATTCAGACTCCTAAAGGGAATACGGCTAGAGGGGATCATCCGAGAGGAATGCTACTTGAAATTTGGAAGTAATCCGATGGAGGAATTCGGATGGAGTTCGACTGATGGAGAAGTTCAGAAGGAGTCCGACTGGTGGAGAAGCTCGACTGATGGAGAAGTCCAGAAGGAGTCTGACTGGTGGAGAAGTTCGGCTGAAGAAGTTTAGCTGGTGGAGAAGTTCGGCTGAAGGAGAAGTTCGGAAGGAGTTTGGCTCTTGGAGGAATTCGACTGAAGAAGAAGTCTGGAAGAAGTTGGGCTCCTGGAGGAATCCGACTGAAGGAGAAATTCGGAGGAAGTTCGGCGATTGAAGGAGAAGTCCGGAAGGAGTTGGGCTCCTGAAGGAATCCGATTGAAGGAGAAGTCCGGAAGGAGTTGGGCTCCTGAAGGAATCCGATTGAAGGAGAAGTCCGAAAGGAGTTGGGCTCCTGGAGGAATCCGATTGAAGGAGAAGTCCGAAAGGAGTTGGGCTCCTGGAGGAATCCGACTAAAGGAGAAGTCCGGAGGAAGTTGGGCTCTTGGAGGAATCCGACTGAAGGAGAAGTACGAAGGGAGTTCGGCTCCTAGAGAAATCCGACTAAAGAAGAGGTCCGGAGGGAGTTGGACTCCTAGAGGAATACTGAAGAAGAGGTCCGGAAGAAGTTGGGCTCCTGAAGGAATCCGACTGAAGGAGAGGTTCGGAAGGAGTTGGGCTCCTAAAGGAATCCGATTGAAGGAGAGGTCCGAAAGGAGTTCGGCTCTTGGAGAGATTTGATTGAAGGAGAAAAATTCGGAAGGAGTTTGGCCGTTGGAGGAGTTTAGCCGCTGGAGGAGTTCGGCCGCTGGAGAAGTTCGGCTAAAATTCGGCCGATAGAGGAGTTCGGCTGGGATCCGGCCATTGGAGGAGAATTTTCGATCGAAGCTCTTCCGTGATTACCAGTTGCATTAGACTAAGCATCAGGCTAGACTTCGGCGGGAGCGAGGTTTATCCCCAACAGTTATGATGATTCACTGATTCACCATCTCTACAAATGACACAGATAAGCTCAGGGAGCTTATGCTGCTGCTTCAATGATAGCCACATGATAGAATATTCTAAAATTCCCTTACCATCATACTAATTCCACTCTTTCTGGAGTTGGCTGCGACAAGCACGTTTAGTAGCATACTATCGTCTCTGTCAACAATAAACTATCTTAAAAAAACAAAAGTGAAGTTTAAGCTGATGAGACAAACATTATCTTCAAACATGCATATTTTCTTCTTAGTAGGAATGTGGGATTGTATGAGATTGATAAGAAGATCCTTACAATTGCCTTCTTCAGCCTCAGCAAAATTTCTTTGAAAGCTTTATATCCAAACAATGTTTTTGTTAGTGCTTGCAATTGGTTGGGTTAGGTCAATTTCGGGTTGGGTCAAATTTAGGTTGGTAAATAACCTCAACCTATACCTGACAAATTAATGGCCATGTCAAAAAAACCCTTGCCCGATCCATTTATTTGTAGAAACTCATGCCCAACTCACACACCCAATTATAGCTTTACTTATTAGTTATGTACCTTAAAAAAATGGAGCCAAGAAGAAGAGGCTGATTGTTGGGGTTCAGAATAAAGTGAGAGAAGAAACCAAAGTGTAGAAGAAAACATTGCAAGTCTTAAGTGCACTATTTGCTTCAATTTTATATTAGTATATTTGTGTTCTTCTGACTATTAATTGCACAGTGTTCTTAATAACCTGAACCAAGCGACAATTATCCATCGATCCATCTCACTATTGTCAATGTCATATGGGCCTAGGGGCTAGGTTTTAAGGGTTTGTCCAACACATTATGATTTATTGGGCGTGGGGATCAAACCCAAACCTGACCATTTATCACTTGGTTGGTCCTAGTAATCCAAGCTCGATCCATTTATTACAAACTCTCGCCCAGTACGCATTTATTTTGATTGGTTTGGTGGGTTAATTCCAGAAGCTGTCACTCCTAGTTTCTGCCATAGATCATAATATTGCATTGGTCTAAAGGGTAAAACTCAAGGTAACTCGTAAGCTTTATTTGACCTTCCTGTGATGCAGGCAATATGTGTACCAACACCTACAATATGTTGTTCATGTTTTAACATAGATTTACATCCCCCTGTGATTTTTATCATAATTATCAAGCTTATTGTTGTGGTATATGTGCATACAAGCTGTCTTGGGGTTAGTTTTTATGGCAAATCACTTGAAACTATGCGATTTGCATGTTAGATGACAATCAACACCATATCCAAGATTTCATGTAATTATAGATGTCTAAAGATTGGAGAAAAATTATGTTTTTCTTTAAAACACGTTCATACGATGTGAATCAATTAAAATTAGTCTTTTCCTTGGAAGATATTGAATTCTATCTCAATCGTACCATACAAGTTACAAATATCTCTAAAGGCCAACATTTTTTTCATGTCTATACATGCTAAGTGATGCTTGTCGTTACAGCACAAATAAAAATTTAAATCAATTTTACTATTTAGAATAGTGGTGAGTCGGATGTTGATTTCCTCGGAGATCTAGGGCAGTTAATTAGAAAGAAAAAAAAATTGCTTGATTGATTTTTAAATTTTAAAGTAGTAGAAAATTAAAGAGCAGTAGAATAGTAAAAGCTATTTTTAATAAAATAATCAAGAAGAGAAAATTGTCTCGGGTTTCAGTTCCATCTTTAGTCTTCAAGTTTATAGTTGATTCATGCAATTTTTTCATTAATAATATGCAATCTTTAATTTGTTTTCTCGATCCACTTCTAACATAATCTATTCTACCAAGTATGAATCATATCTAACATGATTATGACCTATCTCATAAATATAAATTATTTAGATGGTGTAATCAAAGAAAATAAAACATCAATTTAATAAATCTTACAATTTATTCTAACTTGAGAATAGACAGTATCTCTCCACGATCATGATCTATCTCTTTAATTATAAATTATAAAAAATTCAATATTAAAGTATGAATAAGAAAAGCATGTTGATGATAAATAATCAAACTTTATTGCTCAATAAAAAGATAAATAAGGCTCAAACTATAAATTCTCATACACTTTTCTTATTTCTCAGAGACACGAGATCTTTAGCCACACATGGTTGAGAATCTCCTGGCTTTCAGCATCTTCGAACTCCTTGGTGAAGAGTGGAAGAAGAGGAAAGGAAGAAGAAAGGAGAAAGAAAGAGAAGAGAAGAGAGGAGAGAGGAGAGCTTTTTTTTGAAAGGAGAAGAAAAGACCTATGACTGCCTAGAGGACCTCCCCTTGCTGAGGCGTGAAGAGGGTTTAAATAGAATGAAAAGTAGGGGTTTTTGAGTTTCTTTCGAAGTCCAATTAGAGTTTGGATCGAATTATTCGTGCTTGTAGCTTCCTGGCCGTCGGATCTTCATTAAACATCCACCACCAGCTTTATAGATCAGCGCCCAAATAAATTCTGGGCTGTAGGATCGCCTGATCGGTCGTCGGATGTTGTCTGTTCGCATTTAGGAAGCCTGGGATATCTTGATCAACCCAGGAACTCACGCTTGCCGTTGGATCTTGCCCAGAATGAATTTTGGCTACTAGATTGCGCCAAAGAGAGCTAAAGAAGCTTAGATCAAATCGGCTGCATTCTCAGCCATTGGATGGCGATCGACAATGACGTCATCCATTGGATCGCACAAAGGAAGTGGGCTGCCACCGAAGTCCATAGGAGAGGAATATCGATTGTTCGATTCTATGTAAAACGGCATCTGAACCATCTATTAGCGCTGATGAAACCCTACCTACATGAACCGCATGTAAACCCGGTCCATGCCATAGTAATTGGCCTCAGTGAGCCACGTTTTTTTTTTTGGCATCGGGCTGACGTCGCGGTTGCTGGGCCGGGCTGGTCAGATGCTTGATTCGCATGGTAGTTGCGGTCTGAGCCGATTTTTCTAAGCTGGTCGGTTCTTCTAAGTCGGTTCAAACTGAGCTGCCCGGCTTTTTTTTATTTTTTTAATTTCTTTATTTCTTCTGGCCTTCATTTAAACTCTAATTTAGCTTCGATTTTCGTCAAATTTGATTTATTTATCCCATAAATCGAGCTCTTTGCATTGGTAAGCTTCTTTCCTGCTAAATATAAATAAAAGCATCAATTTTTTTAAATAAACATGAATTAATATATGATTTAATGCTTTTTATTTATATATTTATGATAATTATCACACCCCCCAACTCGAGTTTACTTGTCCTCAAGTAAAAAGAAAGAAAAATTAGAAGTATGTACCAATTCATTTAAGATGTGAAAGTTTCTTCAAATCATCCTAAGATCAGTTGATACCTGATTAGAGATTTAAGAGATACGTCATCAGATTATTAATTCCATTTCAAATAGTGGTTAAGCGAAGAACATAAAATTTTAGAGCTTTTTTTTTGACCAACTCCCTACTTTTATTCTTTAAATCCTCTATCTTTAGTATGGACTAGAGTATGAATTTTTTTTTAATTTTATATTATAGTCAGTGCAATGCTTTTACCTTTTAAGCTTTCTATCTGATCCTTGTAGTGAGCTTTAGATCAATGACTTCCAAACCAGTTGGTTTTAAGATATTAGGTGTAAAACACCCCCTCTGGCTTACTAATTCGAGTCAAATAGGCTACAGGTTAAAACTAACTGTATAACAAGCTTCTTTACATTATTCACTTTTTTATGCGAATAATATTACTTACTTAAGCAACGGGACCAGTTACTCGATAAGAGATCAATGCTTAGAACTTGCTTTTTATTTTTTATTTTTTATTTTTTTTTTGTCATATTTTCTATTCATACCCATACAAAGTAGATTCTTTATTGAATATAGATTGGAAGAAGGTTTTAGAATCACTCAAAAATTTGTTCTGTTCTAAACCTGATCATTTATTGGATTTTCTTAATAATTTGGTCCTTAGTATTTCAAAAATTCTCTAGACCATTAATCAATCATTGATTAAAATATCTGAAAACTTTAAATCGGCACGAAATCAGGTACATAAGACTAATCATTACCATACTCGAGGACTTAATTATTTTATTTATTTACCTTCCCCCAACTTAATTTTCATTATCCTTAATGGAGAAAAGAAATAAAGTGTGATAAATGATAAGAAAATAAAAAGAAAAGAGTTCACTTGGCTTAATTTGTTTATGAGCTCGGCTTGGGCTTTATTTATCCTTCGTTCAATATGAGTCTGTAATTCTCGTCTAACTTAATCCCGAAAGAAAGATAAGCTAAAAAAAAAAGCAAATTTCAAATGCACAAGCTGGGTTGCCTTTCAATAAGCGCTAAGTTAACGTCTTTAGTCGGACCCTATGAAGGAATCTTACTCTGGATCATATAAAATCATGGCATCCCCTACATCCTCAATGGCTAGTTCCAAGAATGGTTTCAAGCGTTGTTTGTTTACCTTAAAAGTGGCACCATTACTTAGGTTTTCAATTTCAATAGCCTTATGTGAGAACACATTTTTCATGATATAAGGCCTGGTCCATCTAGATCTTAATTTACTAGAAAATAGATGTAGCCTAGAATTATATAGAAGAACTTTTTGTCCAGGTGTAAAAGATTTTCTATTAATTGCTTGGTTATGAAAAGCTTTAGTTCTTTATAAATTTTAGCATTTTTATAAGCTTCATTCCTTATTTCCTCGAGTTCATTAATTTATAATTTTTTCTGATCTCTGGCTGTATCCAAGTCTATGTTTAGTTATTTAATAGCCCATATTGTTCTATGTTCAAGTTCTACTGGCAAGTGACATGCCTTACCGAAAATAAGCCGATAGGGAGACATCCCTAAGTTGGTCTTAAAAGTTGTGCGATATGCCCAAAGTGCATTTGTGAGCTTCAAGGACCAATTTTTTCTATTTATGTTCACAGTCTTTTCTAAGATTAGCTTGATTTGGTGATTAAACACTTCAACTTGTCCACTTGTTTGTGAGTGATAGGATGTGGCTAGCTTGTGGGTAATATTATACTTTACATTAGTGATGCAAAAGATTGGTTGTAGAAGTGTGTTTCGCGATCACTGATGATAGCTCTAGGGATACCAAATCGAGATAGGATGTTTTCTTTAAGAAATTTTATAATAATCCTACTATCATTGGTTTTGCATGGTATTGCCTCTACCTACTTAAATACATAATCTACAGTTACTAAGATGTATTCATTTCCAAAAGATTTTAGAAAGGGTCCTATGAAGTCTATTCCTCAAATATCAAAAATTTCTACAACTAAAATGGGATTCATAGGCATCATATCTTTCTTAGTAATTTGTCCTATTTGTTGGCGCTTAGCACAATTTTTACAATATTCGTAGGCGTCTTTAAATAGGTTAGGCCAATAGAATCTGCATTGGAGCACTTTTGTCGCTGTTTTATTAGTACTGAAATGACCACCACAAGCTTAGTCATGGCAAAAAGTCAAAATGCTTCTAACCTCTTTATCTGGGATACATCTTCGTATAATTTGATCAGGATATTGTTTAAATAAATATGGATCATCCTAAATAAAATATTTCACTTGGAAGAAATTTGTTCTTGTCCTGAGTCATCCAGTACGTGGGAATCTTACCAGTAGCCAAATAATTTACTATGTCAGCGTACCATGGCTCGCTGGTTACTGACATAAGTTGCTCGTCAGAAAAGGACTCATTAATAGGTAGTTCTTTAGTTGGTGTGATTGCCAATTAAGATAGGTGATCCGTCACTACATTTTCGGTCTCTTTTCTATCCCTGATCTCTAGGTCGAATTCTTGCAAAGAAGGATTCATCTTATTAAACGTGCCTTGGCATCCTTTTTTGAAAGATGTCTAATGTGGCAGAATAATCTGTATAGATAATCACGTGAGAACCCACTAAGTAGGACCTAAATTTCTCTAAAGCAAAAGTCGCTACTAAAAATTCCTTCTCAGTAGTTGAATAATTAAGCTGTGCATCATTTAAGGTTCTACCAGCGAAATAGATCACTCGTGGTAGCTTATCGATCCTTTGGCCTAGGACAGCTCCTATGGCTTGATCGAATGCATCGCACATAAGCTCAAAAGGTTGAGTCCATACAGGTGGATGAATAGTTGGGACCGAAGTGAATTCCTTCTTTAGATGTTCAAAGGACTCGAGACATTTAGATGTGAAGTCAAACTTGACTTTCTTAGCTAATAGGTTAGTTAATGGTCGAGCCATTTTACTAAAATTCTTAATAAATCTCCTACAAAAGCCAGCATGTTCAAGGAATGAGTGAATTTTCTCGACTGATTTAGGTGGTGGAAGATTTGCAATTAAGTCTACGTTGGCTTTGTCTACTTTAATATCTCTTTTTGAGATTACATGGCCAAAGACAATGCCCGAAAAAAGTAGATCCAAAGGTGGAAAAATCATTCATGAAGATTTCTAAGAAACTTTCTACCATATATGAGAAGATACTAATCATGCATCTTTCGAATGTAGATGGAGCATTACATAATCCAAAAGGCATGCGTCTATAGGCGAAGGTTCCAAATGGACAGCTAAATGCTGTCTTCTCTTGATCTTCTGAAGCTATAGAGATTTGATTGTAACTAGAGTATCCATTCAGAAAACAATAAAAATCATGCCTTGCTACTCGTTCTAACATTTGATCTATAAAGAGCAAGGGAAAATGGTCCTTTCGAGTGATTGTATTTAATTTTTTATAATCGATGCAGGCCCTCCATCCAGTTTGAACTCTAGCTGGTGCTAGTTCATTGTTAATTTGTTATCATTTTGTACTACAGTAACTCCTGACTCGGGTACTACTTGGACTAGGCTTACCTATGAACTATTTGAAATTGGATATATTATTCCATTGTCAAAGAGTTTTATTATTTCTTTCTTTATTATTTCTTTCATGGCTGGGTTAAGTCTCCTTTGGGGGTGGGGGATATCTTTTTGGCTTAGCTTCCTCTAATAGGTGAATTCTATGTTGAACAACTGAGGGGCTAATTCTCTTTAAATCTACCATAGTCCACCCTAATGCTTCTTTATTTTCTTTAAGGATGGTCAATAATTATTCCTCTTGCGTGGAATGTAGGTCTGCTGAAATAATTACTGGTAAGGTTTCTGACGGACCTAGATAGGCACATTTCTGGTGCTTAGGGAGTAATTTGAGCTCTAATTTGGGTGCTTCCTTCATAGATGGTTTGGGTAATGGTTTAACCATTATCTCAAGTGGTTCGACTGGAGGCTTCCATCTTGACTCCATCCTATGATCACTAATTAATGAGACTTCATTGTCCTCTTCACCAAGATTCATAGTCAAACTCTTTATCACTCAGGTCAATGGGTTCATGCACATTGTCCTGTATCCAGTTCAGGTCACTTGATTTGTTTCAGACAGGTCAAAAATATTCAAATCTATAGTCATGTTACCAAATGAGAGTTTCATTAGGCTATTTCGACAGTTGATTTGAGCATTGGTTATGGCTAGAAATGGTCTACCCAATATAATTGGGATGTGGCCATTAGGGTTTATTACAGGTTCCGTTTCTAGAATCACGAAGTCTACTGGGTAAATGAAATCACTAACCTTAATTAATACATCCTCTACTATTCCCTTTGGTATTTTCAGAGACCAATCTACTAATTGTAAAGTTATTTCTATAGGCTTTAATTTTTCCAACTCTAACTTTTTATAAATTGGACACGGTAATATGTTGATACTCGCCCCTAAGTCTAATAGAGCCTTATTAATGAGGATTTTTCCTATAATATATGAGATAAGGGGAGACCCTGGATCTTTGTATTTCACTGGCACATGGTTTGATAGGTATGAACTTACACTGGCTGCCAGGAAAGCTCTCTTAGATACATTGGTGGTCTCTTTCCTGGTATACAAGTTCCTAAGAAATTTGGCATATGTTGGGACTTATTGGATCATATCTAATAAGGAAATATTTACTTTAACTTGCTTAAAGACCTTCAAGATTTTGTCTAATTGGGTTGAGTTTCGGTTGGACTTAAGTATGTTAGGAAAAGATGTTATAACCTTGGGTATTGGTCCAACTAATTCTGGTGAGGGCTCTGCTGATGCATCAGATTCTATTTCTTTAGGTTCTTTAGACTGGCTCTGGTCAGATATTGATTTAGGTAGTGATTCTTCTATTTCTTCTTCTAATTTAGATGTGCCCACTAAGTTATCCATTCGTCTTTTAGATCTTAATATGTGAATAGCATTCAATTGGTTAATCTGGGGTCCTTGTTGTAGTCTTTGGTTGTTTTGGGTTCTGGGGTTAGCCTTGGGTTGATTTGGTAATTTATCCTTTTCTCTTTCACTAAGAGCCATGGTTGACTGACCCAATTGCATTTCTAGATGGGCAATGGCTTGAGAGTTTGAATTTATAAGTTGATTCATGTTTTGTATGAAATTATTAAGGATAGTTGAATTATCAAAAGTTGATTTTATTAGAATTTCTAGGCTTTTTTCTAGAGAGTCTAATTTCTTCACTATTGTTAAAGCCTGGTGGGTTGTTTAGCATAGGGTTAGGCCTTGAATTCAATTGATTGAAGCAAAGACTACCTATATTCAAACATTGTGACCATGAAAAATTGGGATGGTTTCTCCATCCTGGGTTATGTGGATACATAGGGGTTATTATTTGGTCTTTGGTATGATGCATTCATCTGTGCATAATTATTATTGGTCTGGTTCATGAGGAGGGGACATTCCTCTATGATATGGGCTGGTGCACTACAACCATTGCACATGGATGCAGATACTTGGTTTATATTAGCTGATCTCTGTAATTCTAAGACCTCAAATTTTCGTTGTGACACGGCAATTTTGGCTTCTAAAGCTAAGGTTGTTGGAACTTGGTGTATACTACTTGTTGGCATTGGTTTCCTAGTTACCTCCCACTGTAGATTCTTTTCTGCTAGGTCTTCTAAAAATTGTCAGGTCTCATTAGTTCCTTATACATGAATTGGCCCTAGCACATTAACTCTAGTATGGTTCTTGAACTTGATTTTAAACCTTTATAAACAATTTAGCACAACCTCTAAATTTCTATCCCGTGATGTGGGCATTGGCTTAAGAGGTTCTTGAAATGGTCTAGACATTTCCAAAATGACTCACCCTCTAATTGGAAGAACTGGTTAATTTCGCTCCTTAATTTTGCTATTTTATGATGAGAAAAGAATTTTCTTAAGAACATCTTTACAAAACCTTCTCAAGTTGAGATTGATTAGTTAGGCAAGTTATATAGACATTTCTTGGCATTATCCTTGAGGGCGAAATTAATCAATCTCAGTTTAATGGCATCCTTCGAGAGCTTGTGTATTCTCATGGTGTCACAAACTTCCTCAAATTCTCTAATAAAAATATATGCATTTTCAACTCCAATGAATATGGGGAGCATATTAATGATTTGAGGTTTTAGCTTGAAGGTGGTACCAGTAGTCTGGGATAGTCGAATACAGGATGGTTGGATTGAGTCCATTGGGTAGCAGAGGTCCATTAAAACCTGAGGTTCCCGATTAATTTCATCCATAGCAAATTCGTTAGCTACTTGGTCAAAGTTAGGATTTTGTTCTATTCTTACTAATCATCTGGATTTTCTTTTCCAAGGTGGTGGGTAGTTTGCTTTGTTCTCTATGTTTTTGATATAATAATTTTTCTCTCTTTTTTTCTTTTTTTATATATAAGAAGAAGAAAAAAAGGATAAAAAGAAAGAATTCTAAAGATGGGAGCCCTAAAGAGTCCTAGATCTAGAGATGATAGAGGAGAGTATTTTAATTAGGGTTGAATTGTAATGGCAGACAAGTTAGCTCAAAACGGACTTCCTATCCTAGGATTAATCTGGATCTAGATAGCTCCTAACTATTCCAAGACCATCTTCGAGCACTCCAAGCTTAAAATTGGCTAACTGACTCAGCTAGGTAAGTGTAAGATGTGGGAGGTTTTTTGCTTGTTGCTTTCCTTAGACACTAATCTGAGTTGGCCAAGTCAGACAACGAAACTAGTTGAAAACCATCTTCTTTAAATCACTTGCCTTAGACACCGAGTAATTAACCAATCTGAACTCGGTCCAACTCTAGGGCTTTCTTGTCCTATTGAGCTCGAATGTCCTAAGACCAACATCTAACTGATTTTAAATTAAGGTCTAGGTTAATGCAATATGAAAGGTGGTGGCTTGTAGGCTAAGGAAGGATGATCAAATCCTCATCTTATCTTGTTTAATGGGTTATGCCTTTAAAGTATATTATGGATATGCAATGCAAATAAACCAAGGTGTCCAAACATGTTAAAAATTAATTTTATTTTATATTTTTGGTTATGCTAAATTAATTAAGTGTTATGAAATATCGGTGATTTTTTAGGATTTATAGTTTTGTCTTTTTATAGATATTTTTTAGTTTTTTATTTTTTTTAGTTTTGCAAAAGAAAGTAAATTCAAGTGATTAAGTCTTAAAAAGTAATAAACTAATCTAAACTATAGAAAGCAAGAAGTCAGTTATAAAAGACAGTAACAATTGAATAAAATTAAGAGCTATATTTTTTTTAAAATTAATTAATTAATTATGTTTATTTTTTTTCAAATCAATCATGGCAAGATCCCCGACAACGGCGCCAAAAATTTGATGCTTGTCGTTACGGCATAAATAAAAATTTAAACGAATTTTATTATTTAAAATAGTGGTAAGTCGGGTATCGATTTTCTCGGGGATCCAGGGTAGTTAATTAGAAAGAAAAAGAAAATTGTTTGATTGATTTTTAAGTTTTAAAGCAGTAAAAAATTAAAGAGCAGTAGAATAGTAAAAGCTATTTTTAATAAAATAGTCAAGAAGAGAATTGTCTCGGGTTTCAGTTCCATCTTTAGTCTTCGACTTTATAATTGATTTATGCAATCTTTTCATTAATAACATGCAATCTTTAATTTGTTTCTTTAATCCACTTCTAACATAACCTATTCTACTAAGCATGGACCATATCTAATATGATTATGATCCATCTCATGGATATAAATTATTTAGATGGTGTAATCAGAGAACATAAATATTAATTTAATAAATATTATAATTTATTCTAACTTGAGCACAGACAGTAACTTTCCACGATCACAATCTGTCTCTTTAGTTATAAATTATAAGAAATTCAATATTAAAGCATAAATAAGAAAAGCATGTTGATGATAAATAATCAAACTTTATTGCTCAATAATAAGATAAATAAGGTTCAAATTATAAACTCTCATGCTGAAGATTTTCCTTACTCCCCAGAGACGAGACCTTTAGCCATGCATGGTTGAGAATCTCCTTGCTTTTGGCATCTTCGAACTCCTTGGTGAAGAGTGGAAGAAGAAGAAAGGAGAAAGAAAGAGAAGAAAAGAGAGGAGAGAGGGGAGAGCTTTTTTTCGAAAGTGGAAGAAAAGACCTGCAGCTGCCTAGAGGACCTCCCTTTGCTGAGGCGTGAAGAGGATTTAAATAGAATGAAAAGCAGGGGGTTTTTAGTTTTTCCGAAGTCTAATTAAAGTTTGGATCGAATTATTCATGCCTGCAGCTTCCTAGCCATCGGATCTTCATCAAACATCCACCGCCAGCTTTAAAGATCAGTGCCCAGATAAATTTTGGGCCTAGGATTGCCTGATCGGCCGTCAGATGCCGTCCGTTCACGTTCAGGAAGCCTAGAAAGTCCTGATCAACCCAGGAATTTGCGCCTGCCGTTGGGTCTTGCCCAGAATGAATTTTGGCCACTGGATCGTGCAAAAGAGAGCTGAAGAAGCTTAGATCAAACCGACTGCATTCTTGGCCGTTGGAGACGTCATCCATTGGATCGTGCAAAGGAAGTGGGCCACCACCGAAGTCCATGGGAGAGAGGAATATCAGCTGTCCGATTCTATGTAAAACGACATCTGAACCGTCCATTAGCGCCGATGAAACCCCACCTGCGTGAACCGCGTGTAAACCCGATCCATGCCACAGTAATCGGCTTCAGTGAACCGCGTTGTTTTCTGGTATTAGGCTGACGTCAACTTCTGCTGGGCTGGGTCGGTCGGGCGTTGGATTTGCGTGGCAGCTGTGGTGAGCTGATTTTTCTAAGCCGATCGGTTCTTCTAAGCTGGTTCGACGGCCGGTTCGAACCGAATCGGCCGGCTTATTTTTATTTATTTATTTATTTCTTCCGATTTTCATTTAAACTCTAATTTAATTCTGATTTTCGTCAAATTTGATTCATTTTAACCCATAAATCACATAAATCGAGCTCTTTGCATTGCTAAGCTTTTTTTGCAAAATATAAATAAAAGCATCCATTCTTTTAAATAAATATGAATTAATATATGATTTAATATTTATGATAATTATCACTAAGCATCATCATTGTATGACATGATAGGTGCTGTGCCAGTCCCTAGCCGAGATATACACATTACACGAAATTTTTCCTCTTAAGTCTTAAAATTGTGTGTTCATACTTGTCAGGACCACTGTGCTAGGTCACTATCCCTCTTCATCCTCCACTTCTCAAGCAGAAGATAGCTATGCGATTATTTTTCTGCTACAAAATTTGGGGATGTTGAGTGGATTAACAATTACTAAGTGCATGTGGCCTATCTAAATGCCTCAGCGTGTCTGCAACTAGTGACAGATATTCATTTTTTATCTGATTGTTGAAGTTATTACTATGCTTTTCTTTTTTCAATCTTTACTAGCTCTTGGATATTACATCCGAGGATGTTCGCCACTTTTGCTTTTTCTAGCTTCCTTTCACATGTTATTACACTTCCTGGATGTTTTTTTTTATTTGATTTGATCTTGGTTATTTTGGTTTTGGCCCCTTGAGGCATCTCATCTTTAACCTGCAAGTGCATTGAAATATTCTCAGAGCTAATTTCCCCACCTTCAGTATTTTTACTTCATATGACTGCATTCACAAACTACATTTCTGAACCAACCTAACATATCAAATTGAGGGAAAACACTGGGCTTGCTACTGATTCCAGATATTTGACACCGTGTTAGAAAATTTTTTATTTGTGTTGGAAAAAATTGACCCCTTATTGTGAAAAGTTCTAGATTTTTTCCTCGTCATAAGTGTGATATGTAAGCAATAATTTGAAATTCTTCACCATTAATCTTTCGTTCTGAAGGCTCTAGCAGCTTCAAGCTTTTCAGAATCCATTATCTTAGCTTTCCTCCTTTTTAGCTGGAGGTTCCACCCTCCTTTTTCCTGGTTGTTTGAGACATGGCTTCATGCCTTTATTGCATATCCTCACAGCATCTTAATCAAATAATATATGTGGTGCAATTTATTTGAAGTTTCTTTTTTCATATACTAGTTTCTTTTATGGTAATGTGGACCAGTAACTCTATGATACCAAAATGTAAAAGCTTAAAAATTTCCAGAATGTGGGGCAGGAAGGTGGCTTTGGAAAGACCTGTAATCTGCTTTAGAGAGGAAGACAGAATTGTCCATAGTGTTTACTCTATAGTTACTGTAATTGTTTAGACTTTGCTTTGTAGAACAGTGAGGCGTCTCCTTGTACTTGAGATGCAAGTATGCCAAAATAGCAATATTAGAACATAATATTGGTTCATTAGCCATCCGAAGTCAGGGGATATTATGTTGTAGTTTTTGCAATACATTGCATTAAGAGAAGCTTTTCTATTTACCTAACTTGAAAGGCAGTTTGGTAATTTCGTCTAAGTTTGTCCTTATTTTTCATGTTACATAATTCATAGATTGTGTTGATTCTGAGAATTCCTGGATATCAACATAAGAGCTGAGGAATTTTAAAATCTCAAGGCACAATTAAACATTCAGTTCACAATTAATGAGATATCTGTAAATCAAGATGATGTTTTCCTCACAAAAAATGATCTTTTCTGAAAGCTTTAATATGGAAAATTGCTCATTGCCAGTGCAGAAATGACTTCTCCTGATGCAGCATTATGACAGACCTAAACTCTTGTTTTAGACAAATATTTCTTGACTTTAAGCCAACAAAAAGTTCCGTGAGTAACAATTACAAACTCTTATAAATGCATCTAGGGTCCACTGTAGCTTTGATATTTTTGCTCCTTAAATTTTAACTAAAAGTCTGAAGGACTGTGTGGTTGACAAGTTTTTACGAGACAGATTTATAAAAAAACTCAGAATGATTTTTTTTTTCCTAAATAGTTGTTTGACTGTTTTCTATAAAATTTGTTTTGCGAAATCTGATGAGTCATAAGACCTGGATACGGAAAATAGGTATTCCCCTGTTTGTCATAAATCCTATTTTATGGAGACTCATATTTCATGATTATCTGTTTTTTTTTTAAAAAAGAAATCTCAGGGGCATTCAGAGAGCCCCTCAGAGTAGTGCTGGACCCATGTCATGTTGTGTTAATACTTGATAAAGACTACAAGTATTATGCACAAATGCTTTACAGCATGCAATGTCATGCTTTGCGTTAATACTTGACAAAGACTCCAATTATTATGTGCAAATACTTTACGGTATTGAATTGTGGGTCTCACAAATGTTTCTATTTTTTACATCAAAAATGGACAACTCTGTTCTGGGTTTGTACTACCCAAAAGTAGCTCTGCAAAAAAATAAGTAGCTTTGCAGCATTAAACACTCCATTTCTTTTAGTCTGCTGCTGGAGATAAGCTATTACCATTGTCTTTTGAATCACATTTTAATGGTGGTAGTTGAGAACTATTTCCTTTCCCTTTGATAGAATTTAGTTACATTGCAAATGGATTTGACAGTCGACTATTTTCAACAAGGGGACTTCCAACAAACATGGGCATTTAATGAACATATTTTATAACTTCCACTTCTAGGTGAAGGAAAATGGTGTTGAGTATTTCTACCCAGGAAGCCAGCATTGAGGTGGCTCATGGTTAATGATCTATTGACTTTGTAAGTGCATCTATTTTTTATGCAATATTGTGCTATTTCACATTCATTTTTTATCTTTTTAATTATGCAAAGTAATTGAATATTTTATTGTTTATAGTGTTCTATATAGGTACTGAACCATCGAGTAGACAGTTTATTCCAGGTGTTACTGATGATCTCCTTTTATTTTATCTTAATTTAAATTTTTACTTTTTATTGATTGAAAGAAGCAACTATGAATCTAGGCAATTTTTGGCAGGAGGAACCTATCATGATACATTTTTCAGACAGTTGTTCTCAGTACCACTGGCGTTTTCTACGTGTTCATCTGTTGAAAAGATTTAATTAGGATTTGGAACTTTTGGGAAATGCAGGTCAATATATGGTTGGTATATGTTTTTGGTGGACTTGGGGTTTTGTGTTGAGCTCCCAGATAGAAGGATGGGGCTTGCTGGTGTTATGGTCATAAACAGGAATGGAAATATATGGATGTGTAATTATGTAAACCTATAGTTTTTTCTTTTTCTTTTATCCAAGCCCTTTGCTTTTCAAGAGATGTATGACGCTGATGTGGCAAGAATAGCTGAACCACATGGAACAAACATTTGTCTAGCGACGTAAATCATGACTGGAGGCCTGTTCAGGGGTGACCGTTACAGTTTCCAGGTGAATCATGACCAGCAGATCTATCACCAGCCAAAGAAAGTGGAGAAATGGTGCTGTTGATATTTTATTCAAGCTTAAATAATTATGAGATCTAAGAACTGAAGAAAGAAAGAAGAGATTTTTTATGATGTTATTTGCCCTAAAAGTGTGACCATGGTCCATTTCCAACTAAATGCTTGTTGGCGCAGGCGTCCTGTTTGCGTCTGTGAAAACCAGTAGAATTATCAGTACGGTGCCCAAAGGATTAACCTGACAAATCACATAGGGTAGGGTTTGTTGAAGGTCTTAGACCACGAATATATTAAAGAAATTTAACAGGACTCACTCTTTAACGTTTCCTTTTTCTTTTCTCCCTTTTTTTTTTTTTTCTTTACACGTTGTTGAAAGGCAACCAAAATTCTGACCGAATGAAATCAATTGTTCAAGGTCAACTAAGCGTTGATTAGATATCGTGCCCACCAAAAATTGGGCGGACATATGACAAATTTTCAAATCATACATTACAGCCTTATCTCAGCGTTTTTGACAACATTTATCAAGCTCAAGCTATAAGCTCAAACAAGTTTTGTGCTCCAGGTTAGGGGGGTTATTTTGTCCCCGAAGCAGAGAAGAGGCTCCAAAATGGGTTTGGAGTCTGACATGGGCACAAATCATAAAATCATTGACATCCATCTAAGCTTAAGTTATTTCCTGCATGCCGGCCTGTAACAGGATAACAAAAACATGCAGAGACTTTAATAGCAGAGACCATAAAACACAGTACAGACAACGTGACTTTATTGATACACCTGATAGCTACTACTCCTAGGGTGACCAACATCCACAAATCAGTGATCAAAGTCATGCCACACACATAGTCCTCCTATTTAGTATTCTTACAACCTGGATACCATGTGCTACCCATCAATGAGCTGCTCTCAACCAAGAAATTTCAAATTGCTGCCTTACCAACACTGCACGCAAACGACTGCTTTGATGATGTCATCTGTCTGCTTCCTCGCCTCTTTGTTCTTGCACAGACTGTCGCACAAACTGTCCACGCACACGTGGCCGCTGCTCTGCAAGTGTCTTCCTGCTTTGGTAACGGACCTGAAAAACCAAAACCAACAAAAAGCCCAACTCCATCGAAATCTTCCAACAAAAGAAAAATTAAAAGGAATGATAAAAGACAATATGCTCGAACAGCAGAACATCAAACATAATCTTCATGAGCAGAAGGTTTTCTCCCTAAATTTTACAGAACTAAAAATATTCGGTCGTGGAGTGGCAGATGTACTACGTATAAACCAGTACTGCTAGAAGAAAATGTTTATACTTCCGTTCTGTAAAATTTTGGGAGATCTTGATATCTTCTGTATGTAAATGGCCTGGAAGGCCGTGGTATTAGTTTACTGTTCTGTTTAAGACCAACCATGGTCTTATTTTGGGAAAATTAAGTTAGCCATATCTGGCGGGTATGCTTCACCACATTATTTTCATAACCATGCAATGTTCGTGCTTCTTGAAATGAAACAATGAATATAGACATGCAACCAAAAGCTGTCTACCTTTTTTCCAAAGTTCCTTGCTTTCTTTTTCTGCCTAAATTTCTTCAAGGCAGCCTCTCTCTGCGCAAAACGGCTCTGATCTATTCCACTACCGCTCCTGCTTCCACTCCAATAACCACCTCCAGCCCTGCTCTTCTCTGCAAGACCATCAGCAATCTCCATATCCATTCCTACAGCATTGACAGCTGTACTACTACCATTCTGCCCATTGCTCCCATGATTGCTGCCTGAATTGCTCCCGTTTATGCTATAATTAGCAACATTACTTTCCCCTGGCCCAGCAAACATATTAGATGACCCACACTGTGGCGCAGCTGCTGCCATATTCTTGAGAGACAAGTCATGATCTGGTGGTGGCTGCACTTGCTGCTGCTTCTGTATGCTGTGAGTAACATGATGATGATGATAGTGATGATGGTGATGTTGCACTTCAACTTGACACTGGATCTCTCTTTGCTGTCCAGTTGATCCAGTTACTGTAACATCATCAACTTTCTCTTGCATAACTTGCTGTGTGCCAGAGGATTGAAACTGCACAGAACGGAAGGCAGTGGTGGGTTGGACACACTTGACTGCTGATGTGGTTGCTGTTTTTTCCTTGGCTGCTACTGATTTAGAAAAGACATTCTTCGTGGTGGAGCCCATGTCATTGTTGTTACTACTGACATTAGAACCCTGCTTCAGAGGAGCAGCATTTGAATTTGATATCATGTTGTATGTAGATTCCGTCTTCACTGCCTCTGAGCTGTTATCAAGCAGAGAACAGCTTCCTCCATATCCAGTAGGAGCTTGATTTGAAGTAGCAGAAGTATGGTACCTTGAACGAAAACCAAAAAAGTCAGACTGCTACTCTTTTTGAAATAATGGTAGAAAAATTGACGTTCCCATAAATTTTTATTTTTCGCACCTTGAGAATGCTGAACGTCTTAAAACATTGCGGTTATCATGAGTGGCAGTTCCACCCTCTCCCATTGATCTCGGCCTCTTCAAACTCAACTCAAGGGACAGTAACTCCATAGAGCTATTAGCGGTTATACCTTTGCCTTTCATGATCTGGGAGAAACCATTACGTGGCTCCATAAATCTGGTTACCGGTTGTGCATCACTGCTATTTGCGATTGTACCAATCAGATCAGCAGCTTGGGTGCTTGGTTCACCAGACACATTACTGCTATCAAGTCCCAATGCACCCTCATTTTTCGGGTCGCTTTCAGGCAATCTGTCCACACTCGTGCCTGTTAACTTGGTGGAAACCTGCTCAGTTGGATATGATTCATGTTGTGTATCTGGATTCCTAGCAACTCCTATCTCCAAGTCTTTACCCATGAAATCATCTGTAATACAGATCGTAAATTAACCAAAATGCTAAAATCCTGAATACTTAGTTGAGATGAATATTAAGATATAGTTGTCATACCAGTAGATTCCTTTTGTCCTTCGCACTCTCCATTGGCATTCATGGACACCCAATCATGACAGAATGCTTCAGGCTTTGGGTGGATGACCTGTGCACAGGTACTATCAGGTGGATTGGCTAACTGATCTGATGTAGGCATATGTTGGGGGCTGTCCACCTCCACCGCACGTTTTGTCCAGGAACTCTGCAAGTAATCAAAATGTTTTTCGGCATGTATGAGCATTTTAGGAAACTTATAATGAAACAGAGGTACCAAAATAAATCTTTGCCTCGGTTAATTTCAATCATCAAAATGGTTATGAATTAGATTTTAGATGCATATTGACAAATCTCTGATTTTCATCAGCAATGAGATCCCCATGAGGTCTCTATAAATACCATAATTTATCTTGTTTATACTTGAAATATCTTTACAAAAAATGTCCATGTTGTGTATGGTCAGAATTAGTGTCCCATAATTTAGACCAAAGTATTATTTGACAGTATAATGATCACATAATTACCTTAACTAGTAATGACCATATAAGCTTCATTTCAGTCTACGTGGCTACTAATTCACCATCAATCTCTCACCCAAGTTCCTTGTAAAGAATTTTACCGCCTGATTGTGACCGCATTCCCAAACAACCTGACTTGCTGACAGCCATTTTTTCTGTTGTTATCGATTATCCTCTTATGGTTATAGAGTACATGCAAGACACAGGTATTTTGTAAGTACCCACATGAAAATGAGGTTGCAGTGAAAAGTGACCATCTCTGAAATATTATATGTAAAAATGAAGAGAGAGATGTCAATAATATACTGGTCGTCCGCTTGTGAGCCGGTTAGTTTTGAAAGGGAACTTTGAGGGGCCACATGATTGTCCATGAATTTGTTCACAACCGATAATCAGATTTTGAAAAATCTGATACTGTCAAAAATATGTTTTGCAGGGGAGACACTCAATTTGAGGTCTCATAACTTGTAAATCCCTCCAAATCTGAAAAGTAACCAAACAGACATTTTCATCAAACTAATTTATCCTAAGTTTATTTTGTAAATGACTTTATAAAATCTAATAACCAAACAGCTGTTCAGAGGGTGATGATAAAGTAGATAATGTTGTGAAGGCCCAAGGGTGCACCAACATGAGTGTTTTGCAAATGTAAGCATAATCAGATGACTGAAACAAGCATGAAGGAAGAAATTAGAGATGAGAAGAATGGAGGCCTACAAGTTCCAAGAATAGAGGATCAAGTAATATGGAAATGGATGAGATGGTGCAAGCATAGGCAAAAACTTGGGGAGGCCCTAGAAGGGTCTTGATGTAACAAAACATAGGAGAGCTCAAAATCAGGTAACTTCCAGTGAGAATAGGAGCTTTGGATGCCCAACTGTTAGTACAGATCTAATGGCCACACCAATACCATCAATACCAAATCTGCTTGTCAGGACAATACTGTCAGTATCTCTTCTAATAATCATGCCAATACCGTCTAATAAAAATCCGATACTGTTAGCTCAAAATCACAGGCCGCTCCAAGTAATCACGTGTAGAAAACTTGAAGGCCAATTTGAGGATGAACGCACTCAAAATTTAGGCTAAAATGCTGAAAACTAAAAGAAAGCGTTATAAAATTCATCTAGGCATTATAGGACAAAGGGGTCCTATTTCAATTGCCAGTTGTATAGGATTTGGTTACATTGCTTCCCAGTCAATGGTGGAGAATTGCTACACCATATGATATATTGATCTTCCTGCAGGATCCAACAATTACATGAAGATGCGTGATTGCCACTTGACACTTTTTCGGGCCACCAAAACATCCTAATTGCCTTGCAAGAGATGTGTTGTTATAGTTTCCACGTCTCTAGATGGGTATACCTAGTCTAATGTCTTGAACATGACTAGGAGAGTAATTGAAAGAGAAACTAGACTGATTTGGGTGTGGGTTTTCAAATTTAAAAACTGGAAAAATAATTGCTGCAATGCTAACTTGGGAATTTTGTGGGGAAGGGGGTATTGCAAAACCCCTCCTTCGCTTAAAAGCCCAAAAAGAAAAGGAACAAAAAAGGCTAATGCATATTGTGCCTAAACCATATGAATAATGCAAGAAAATAAATCTAAATTATACTAAATTAAACTAAAAAAGAAAATAGAAGAAAAAAAGAGCCTAAGATTTCCCTAAGACATGCAAAAACCCAGGCTAAGTCCCTTTTTTGAGCACCTGTTGAGTCCTCCACACCCTCCAAGATTGTTGAAAAAACTTTAATTATGACTTCCCTCAATGTAGAGAAGCCTTAGTCTCTTAAATAGGCTCTTGCAATCTCCTTAGCAATTGTTTTTGTGGAGATTCCAGTATCAATGTCAGCACTAAGAGCTAGGGCGTCTATATAGTGCCTTTGGGAAGGCCTAGCCTTTGTGTATCCAACAAGGTACGCTGGACCAAGATGGTGTATCCATGATGCATGCCCTAATCATATATATATATATTATATATATATAATAATAATACTCTGTGGAGGAGTATTATAGTGTTGACATGTGGGATTTTAGGAGAAAATGCCACGTGTTCACAATAGTTTTTTTTTTCTTCGGTACGAGGATCAAAGGGTAGCCCAAAGGAGGATCCTTGCCAACGCCGTAGAGATGATGGGGGGGGGAGGGGGGGTGAGCGGAGCGGGTCGGCGAACGGAGAGTGGCAAGGGCAGGGGGCGTGGTGATGGGCACAGACCCACGGGGTGGGGCGGAGGGGCGCTACGGGGTGGGGGGCACAAGCAGAGTGGGTGAGCAGGGGGATGGGGAAGAATTTTTTTTTTTTTATTATGGCGGATGGGCTGAGGGTGGGGGCAAGGGGCGTGTGACAGTGTGGACCTGCGGGGTGGGCGGGGGGATGCCGCGAGGGTGGGGGTGCGAGCAGAGCGGGCGCGCAGGGGGAGCGGGAGTATTTTTTTTTCTTTTTTTTATTAACTAGTCGAAGACCCACGCATTGCACGAGTAGATAATTACAGCATGTAATTATTAAAATTTTTAATAATAAATATTCATAATAAATATTTTTTTATTTTTTAATATTTTATTTTATTTATTATATATATTATATTTTTTATTATTTTATAAAATAATATTTTATTTTTTTCTTCTTCCTTCTTATTCACATATCTTCTCCATGCCCACTGATGCCACCCGACCCCTACTGCCCCACCATGGTTTTTCTCTCTTGGCAAATGCTGATCCCGATCGCACCCCTACCCCCTTCTCGTACCTTCTCCATGCCCATCGTGGCGTCCCACCACCACTCCCCTTCTCTCTCGACAAACGTCGATCTCGATCATACCCCCTGACACCCCTGCCGGTACCACTGCCCCCAACGTCACCACTGCCCCTCCTTTCTCCTCCCTTGCCTCCTGCCCGGCCCCCTTCCTGCCACCGCCAACATCTCTCGTCCCGGCCATCTCCCCTTCATCCGACCACCTTCGCGTACTCTTGCATTTTGAATTTCGCTCGTGCCACTCAGTGCCGGGAGCCCTCGATGGTCGTGAAGGATCTCGCCACCGGAGGCTGCCTCAACCTCCATGCGATAAAGGATGAGAGGGACCGTTGGAGGTGCGGCAGCGATGGGAAGATCACCATCCTCCTTTAGAAAGAAGGCAGACATGAAGGTCGGGAGCGAGGAAAAGGCCATAGGAGCTGGGGGAGAGGAGTGAGGTCGTTGCCTTTCCTACTGAGTTTCCTCCTTCCAATGCGGACGATGCACTACCTAGTCATCGACCCGAAAGCGACTGGGTCGAGAGATCGGTGGATTTCAACCGTGATATTGGTCGGACGGACGTAGATGGTTGATGGAGATTTTCCAAAAAAGAGAAAGAGCGACTCTGGATCCGGGTTTAGATCTGGAGTACTACACATACTCGAAGTAAGTGCCGATGGTATTAACATGTGCATCATCATACATGACTTGGGTGGTCATTTGGGGCTCCGATGCTCATTCAACTCCCATCCAAAAGAAACTCGGCTTGGATAGGCGATGGGTACCCACTGGGTATATCAAGCAAATTCAGCTTCAGATAAGCGCGAATTGCGGAAATCATTGCCAAAAACAAAAATATATGAAAATAAAAATCATTGGAAAGATGTTTCTCCTTTCTCCGGCTTGTCCGCGCCCAACCCGCCACCCCCCCAAACAAAGCATCCCTCGACCTCCGCACACCCTAGATTGCGTGCAACCCCCCCACCCCCTCCCTCCCAGGTTGAAACCGCCCCACCCCCTTCCCTCCCTCCCACCAAGGCCATGGCTTAAATCGTGCCCCCTCCCCCCTCACCCGCCCCCGCCCCCACCCCGCCCCCGCCCCCACACCATGCCTTCTCCCACCCCCCCTCCCTCTGGCCCAAAACCGCCACCCACCCCAGACCACCCCCATCTCCTCGTCCTACCCCATCCACCCCCACTTCGGCCGCTGCCCTCTGCCGGCAGCGATCAATCACCGAAGCGGCAAGAGGAATGGCACCGTGGCAAGGGGAGGGGAGAGAGAGAGCTTACGCAAGTTGCAGAACTCGTTCTCGGTGCCTCCACCAAAACCTCAATGGCATAAAAGACCCAAACGACATATGGAAATTGGAAACCATAGAAGATGAAGGGGAAAAGAGGGACATGTGGGGAGGTGAAAGGTCCACCAAAAAAAAAAAAAAAAAATATCTATGAACACGTGGCATTTTTTTCTTCCCCTAAAATCCCACATGTCAACACTGTAATACTCCTCCATAAAGTATGGTTTTCTATATATGTATATGCATATATATATATATATGTGTGTGTGTGTGTGTATTTATGTATATGCATACTATAATACTCCTCCATAGAGTATTGTTTTATATACATGTGTATGCATGTATATGGATGCATGGATGTATGTATATGCATGTGTGTGTGTATATGATTCGACGGATGAGGGGGGGTGGGGCAGGGGGTGGTGTGATGGGTGCAGACCCATAGGGTGGGTAGAGTGCCGTAGGGGGTTGGTGGTGCCAGAGCCAGGGGAGGGGGTCTGGTAGTCGTGCAGACGGCGGTGGGATGATGCCACGGTGGGGGTGGCACGGACGGTCGCGCCTGGGCCTCACGCAATGAGGGCGGTGGGGTGGGGGGTGCGGGGGCAACAGGAGGAAGGGAAGGGGAGGGGGAAGAAAAAAAAAAGAAAAGAAAGAAAATATTTAGGAAGGAAGAAAAAAAAGAAAAAAAGAAAAAAATATTTTATTATTAATAATAATTTAAAATATTATTTTTAAATAATAATAAAGTAGTATTTTGAAAAATTAAAAAATAATATTTTAAAAATAATAGGGGAGGGATAAGAGATGAAAACAATAATTTTTAAAAATATATTATTTTAAAAAAATATATTATTTTAAAAAAATATATTATAAAAATAATAATAATATTTTTTTAAAAAAAAATACTAATTATTTTGAAAAGATAACATATCATTTTTTTAATTTTAAAAATAATGTTTCGAGGTTTGAATCGATCCATCGGATCAGATCAGATCAAACCTAATAAATTATCTATAAACAAAGCACGATACTCTATCGATTTAAAAGCTAAATCTCTGCATTTAATAGCCTTCGAAAGTTTACAAGATACTAATAATGAAGTATGTCGCTTTCCATTCCCTCTGCCCCTCCCTTCGAATTTCTATCTCCCTTGATTAAGGAGGGCGTATGGTGGCGGGGGCACCATGGGAAAGCAAGGGGGTGGGCGGCAGAATCGAGCTCTTCCATCCTTCGAAAGAAAGATGAGTTTGATAGTATCTTTTCTAAACATTTTTTTTAAAAACTTTTTCTAATTGTTATTTTTTCGATGTTCAGTTAGTTTTTTGGATGATATAAAAAATTAAAAATGGTGGTGTTCTGACTATTCAACAGGCAAGGAACTAAGAAAAGGTGAGTATTGACCAAAAATTGAGGAAGAAAAAAATAATTATGGAAAGAAAAAAGAAAAAGAAGAGAAAAAGAGAAAAGAAAGAAAAAAAAATGAAAAGAAAAGAGTGAGTTTCTCTCCCTTCAATGGTGGCGCCGAGGGTAGCGATACCAGCAGGGGTGCTGGGGAGGTGCGATTGAGATCAACACTTGCCGAGAGAGAAGGAAAGCGATGGTGGAGTGGCAGGGGAGTGAGGCGGCACCGACGGACGCGAAGAAGGTATGAGAAGTGAGGGAACGAGAGTGTGATCGGGATCGACGTTTATCGAGAGAAGAAAAGCCATGGTGGGGAGACAAGGGGGTCGGGCGGCACCTACGGGTGCAGAGGTATGAGAATAGAAAAAAAAATAATAATAAAAAAAATATTATTTTATAAAAAGAAAGAAAAAAAGGATAAAAGAACAAAAAGAAAGGAAAAAAAAGAGAGTTTCTCTCTCCCTTCAGTGGTGGTGCCAGGGGCGGCGATACTGGCAGGGACGTCGAGGGGTACGATCGGGATCAGCATTTGCCGAGAGAGAAGTGCAGTGGTGGGGTGGCAGAGGATGGGGTGGCACCGACGGGCACAGAGAAGGTATGAGAAGAGAGGGGATGGGGGTGCGATCGAAATCAGCATTTGTCAAGAGAGGAGAGCCGTGGTGGGGCAACAGGGGGATTATGGCGACACCGACGAGCACACAGGAGATATGAGAACATGAAGGAAGAAGAAAAAGAAAACAATAATAAAATATTATTTTATAAAATAATAAAAATATATAATATAATATAATATAAAATTAAAAAATTAAAAAAATATTTATTATAAATATTTATTATTAAAAAAATTTAATAATTACATACCTTAATTATCCGCCCGGCATAATGCACGAGTCTTCGACTAGTTTTCCTTTAGAACAATGAAGGTGGATGGGATAATCAAAGGCGCTCTCTCTCTCTCTCTCTCTCCATTTCTTTGACATCTTCAACATCTCACTCCACCACATCCACTTCATACTGATAAGTTCCTCTTCATCCTTGTCCGCTCAACACTTGCCTCCTCCAAGATCCTACATCCTTGAAGACTCGCAGCTCTACTAGCCCCCTTTCCCTCCTCAGTGCCCTCAACCACTCTCTAGGTTGTCCATCCTACTAGCTACAACTCCAACCTAGGCCCTGCATCCCAATGGCCCATCTCCCTCCACCCCCGACCCCTTCTCCCTCTACACTACCCTCGACTGCCTTTGCCATCAAGGCCCTCAATGGTCACCCACCAAGGCCCTGTTTGATTCCCTTCCCTTGACCTTGGCATTTGCCATGAGTGCCCCATCTTTGTTGCTATGCTGCCACCCTCATCATGGCCCTTAGAGTTAATCGAGCTTATTCAAGTCGGGCCATTTGGGTCTTCATGCTAAGCTCAGGTTGGGGCTCGAGCCTTATACAAGAAAAAGGTTTCAGGCCTAGGCCTAGCCCGAAGCCTACAAATTTTCATGCTGGGCTCGGGCTTGAGGAAACCCACCCTGGTGTTCCAATCCTTGCAATGACAAGGATCATGTCATTAGAAAGTATCCAACAACAATTATTATGTTGTTAGAAGGAATGTGATAGCAATTATTATGCCATCTGAAGGAGATCAGCCAGTGGATATGCACCATCAGTAGGCTCCTTGTTTCTTGAAGTTTGAAGCATTTGATGGTGCAACTTGCATCACTGGTTGACTTCTAATGGTGTGAATTTTATTTTCAGATGACCTTGAGTGGGGCTTCTTCTAGCTTCCCCTGTAAATCAAATCTACCATGAGTGCAATGCGTAACATAGTGAGATTGGGCCCTTTATCCTGAAGTGCTGGATCCTGGGGCCTCATCATAATGGACACTTGGTCTTTCTATAGGATGTCACAAGCCAAAATGCCTACATGCGGATATGAGTATTTTAAGAGGAACCAAATACACTGATATTCATTTGGTGGAAATCACTCTTAAGACACAATACATAAACCCTTGGTAGTTAACAATTTTCTTAACTACTTAACCAGGAGCTATGTTAAAGTCACTACTTAGCTTTAAACAAAAAATATACCATGAAAAATAGAATTATATTTCCAATGGAACTCAATTTTCTCTTTTCTTTACTAGGCTATGTACTTTTAACTCCAGAAGATCTCAACGACCGGTAAAGCCAAAATTATTACTGCTATTTTTAGATAACATATCATTATCATAATAAATCAAACTACAATCTATTGTATAAATAGTAAAACCTATTTAAGTCCTATAAAGTCTTCAATTCTTGGTAAGAATCCCTTTTGCCGATAGTCACCCCTATCCAAAGGGTGATCATTAAATCTCTTATAACACATGATATGAACATTTGGTTCTATTTTTTAAGTTCGATTCTGAATATTGTACTACTACTGTTCATAGTTGATAGGAATCAGGGTTTACGCAAATATGTCAAAAAGAAGCATCAAAATCCTAACCCTAATTTCAACTAAGAATTTATTTAGGATTTTTATTTTATTTCTTATTTTTTAAATTGAAACTTTTAATTTTATTAGAACCTAGTAAGAGAAGTTCTATTAGATTTCAAGTCAGCTGTTAGAATCCTGTTAGGTTGCTTTTTGTTTCTCCATTTAAAGTCTTCACCTATGTGAAGAAAAACAGACTTGATTGATTAAATAATTTGATTTTTGAATTCAGACTTTGAATCTTTATTTCTTTTCTTTTCAATTTTCTTTCTTCTTTCTTTATTTTTCTTTGGCTTTTACATCAATTTGGTATCAGACATTTTAGAAGATTACATCAATTCCTCACCAGAATCGAATTCTTTCCAACCAGGAAGGAATGATAGGAATTAGGGTTTACAAACATATGTCAGAAAGAAGCGTTGAAACCCTAACCCTAATTTCAATTAAAAGTTTATTTAAAATTTTTATTTTATTTTTTATTTTTTTAAATTGGGACTTTTAATTTTGTTAGAACTCAGTAAGAGGAGTTCTATTAAGTTTTAAGTCTGTTAGCCTGTTAGGTTGCTTTTTATTTTTTTATTTAAAGGCTCCACCTGTGTGGAGAAAAACAAACTTGATTGATTGAATAATTTGATTCCTGAATTCAGGCTTTGAATCTTTATTTCTTTTCTTTTTAATTTTCTTTCTTCTTTCTTTATTTTGTTTTGGTTTTACATCAATAGCATATCATCTTGATACACTGATACAAATAAAAAATGCTTGAAGTAGGTTGATATGCATGTCCCTCAAGAGATGCAAGGTGTTTAACATTTTGACATCATACAATATGATGCTTTGATGTAATGAAATAGGTAATCTTTTCTATTTGTGCAAAATCATTTTATTCATGTTACATCACACCTATCCAACATTTGATGGATGATAACAACAAATATTTAGGCTGCAAACGAATCAGATACTGGTATATCCATATCCATATTTATTTTATTTAAGGAATATAGATATGGATATGAAAATTAATTGGATGCAAAAATTTATATCTATATTTGTTTTAAATGGATACGGATACAAATCAAATACCGAAAATATAGATATACGTCGAATGATGAAACTTTATGACCATAAAACCAAAGATATTACTAAGTTGGTGACAAATCAAATTAATAGTACGTTAATATGGTCATTTATTTTTTAAAAAAATTCATGAGTGCTATATAAAATTAAATAGGGTTACAACTGGAATCAAATATTCAGATACGAATCGGATGGTTGTCTATCCATATCCATATCCATTTTTCTTTAACGGATATGGATACGAATACAAATATTAGTCGGATGCTTAAATTTCTATCCATATCCGGATATATTCGGATATGAAAATGGATCCTAATGGATATTATTCGATCCACTTTCACCCCTATAAATATTGGAAGAAAGAAAATGAATGGGCAAGTCATGATGTTGGAAATAAATCCATCAAATGTTGGACAACCATGATAAATCATATAGGCAAGTCATTTAGCTCAGCAAAATCAAATGGGCAAGCTGTTTCTCCAACACCTAACAACAAACATGCACCAAAG
Organism: Cocos nucifera; assembly: GCA_006176705.1. NCBI lineage: Eukaryota > Viridiplantae > Streptophyta > Magnoliopsida > Arecales > Arecaceae > Cocos > Cocos nucifera. The sequence continues at coordinate 651,930 of QRFJ01000358.1, read as the reverse complement.
ATACATAACTGGAAGTAAATCTACTATTATCACATTACCAATTACTATATGGGCAAAAAGGTTGGGAAGTAAAATTCATAGTTACTCCTTAAAGAGGCACAGAACATGCATCTATAATCTGCTTCTTATGTGTGAACTAACCTGGGGTAGTATATAGGTCAATATAGTACTATACTACTATCTGCATTAAATTTGGTCAAAATGATTGTCATTTAGTGCTGTCTGTCATTTACATGTAAGCTGCCTGGTCGATTATCATAATAGTCGATTATGATAAGCATAACATTGGTTCTAGTGATTTGGAAGTAAACTGTAGGTCAAATTAGTACACCAGCGATAAATGTATAAGCATGCACATATAAGTCAATGGTCAAGGGACTTGCGGCATTAATTTGTGAACATCTCAACAGCCAAATAGTCTATAACCCATCTTAGTTTACATTACAGTTGTAATACTAAAAGTTAGGATGCTATCAGGTGCCCTACTTCATTTGATGTATGAGAAATGTAAAAGGCGCATTGAAGGAAGCAGTGTAGCTGAAAATGTAGGACTTTGAGAGAAACTTCATATATATCATATGAAAACAACGCAACAGGGATGTAGTAGTCTCAGAGTTGTGTGCATTAGACAATAATGAGATCAGAATTCAAACTACATGTGGATTTTAGAAATCAAGAGAAAGCTATGAAACATAAAGTTAGCAAATAATCTCTTGTTGATATACTAAATCTAGAGATAAGGGACAAGTCCAACAAAGTTCACCTTGATTAGATTGGATGATTCATAAACAATAGTCATACTTACAAAAAAATTAAAATTGGAAACATGACCAATAAATAAAGGAAAGAGGAATTGTAAGTGGTTTACCTGAGTTCCACTACCATTATCACTTCCATCCCTAATATTCAAGCCAATGCTCCCATTGTCATCATCGTCATTGCTTCCACTATAATTGTCAGACTCATCAGCACTCTTTGACTTTGCAGATTTTTGGGTTTGGATGCCACTTTCACTACCACTGGCGCTAGACTGAGATACAGCAACAAAGTAATGCAGTCAAAAGAGGAAGGTAAAAACAAATAATCAAAAACAAGAAGATAAAAGAGACTTAAAAAAAGAAGAAAAACCAATAACAGAGAGATTTGATGGATTAAAAATATGACCATATCCTGATTTAATCAATAGCATTTCCTGAAGACACTACTAAGAAACATGGATCCCCATAGTCTACGCAATGGAACAGGACAATAAAACAAAGAATCTGAATAGTACATGATAGAAACTTACACTGTGATATCTCCTCCAGACATGCTGCCAAAGGTTTTTTAGCTCATTCTTCCGAATAGGCTTCACTAAAAAGTCAACTGCACCTTTTGATAAACAGTTAAAGACTGTACCCATAGAATCATTTGATGACATCACTGCACACAAAGCTCATCAGGTGTAGCAGCTAAATGTACCAAAGTTAAATAATTTGAAAGAACAATGGTTGAGATATCATAATCTCAATTGAAAGAAACATAATTTAATGTAGTCAAGTGACGGAGAATGAGTACTCACTAATAACAGGAATAATCTTGCGAGTTTTATGGCTCATGATCTTGCTTAGAAGACCAATGCCAGATAAACAAGGCATGACCACTTCTGTCAAGACAAGGTCAATATGATTTGTAAGATCTTCTAAGATTTTCCATGCTTGTAGGCCATTTGCAACAGCAGTAACTGCCCAAGGGTGAAGAACAGTCGGGAGTGAATGAAATTATATAGAAGACATGATGCAAGAAACCTACATCAGATAGTTTCTATTTTAGTAATTATTGAAGTTCAAATATTCTACAAGCCAAAACTCTTGAAATTCATATTATTGGAGATCATGTAGTAATTGAACTGATACAACATATGATAATGATTTAGTTGTTTGAATGTGTTTCTTGAAAGTTGAAACATTCATGCAATGATTATGTCTTAGAACTTTTTTTGGAGAATAAGCAGGAGCTCCACCCAGGGAATACCACCTGTTATATAATTAACAGAGATGCACTGCCCACTATACATTACTTGGGGTGAGATCATGAGGAAACACTTATTAGAACTCGAACCCAAGACCTTACCCTTATAAGCGTAAGGGTATGATTCCCAACCTTCCTATATACTTGGAGATTCGTTGATGAAGTTGCCATTGATAGTGACTGTCAACCGGATCACAAAATCAGGCATTAAATTGGTTTGGCTACACAATTATATAATAGTACTATTTTATTTGCCAGCATGAAAGAGGACCATCTCGTACCTCCACAACTCTGAAACCATGCCAAAAAGTTCAGTTGAAATCAAGGTTCGCCGTCTTGGTACTAGACCCGATTATAATACCATCCTATTATAATGTTGGTATGTGGTATGGTGTGAGATGGTCAGATATACCTAGTATTAGTATGGTACGAGAATGCATACCGGTTTGGTACCATTATAGTACAATATGCCCGGTACACAAACCTTAGCCGAAATATATTAGGCCTTTTTTGAGGGACCATCTGAATCTTCAATATTGTACATTTGAATGATTCTACTGGTATAATGGATATTATTTTTACTTGATATGAATATGGAAATAATTAATTCAATTGAATCTCCTTATACCATGCCATGTCACATTCCCAATGGTTTCTCACTATGAGGAAGTTCCTTAATATATAAATGAACAACATAGTAGTCCTAACAAGCATATATACAAACAATAATAGTCTTAAACCAACAATCATGGTACAGGAAAAATTGTTAAAAAGAAATCCTTATCAGGCTCCTCTACCGTTTAAATCAGATAGAACGATATCCAAACAATTACAGACACAGAATTTATATATGATTAATTCTGATGCTGAGAGTATAACCAAGGTTTTATGTCCCGACAAGATGGGGGCTTCCCGGCCGTCCTGTCTCATTCCTTTGAGAAAAGGGGACCGGGACAGGATCGGGACTCTAAAATCCATCCATGTAGGAGAAGGAAGAAAGAAAGAACGAAAGATAGAAAACGGTAAAAGTGAAAGGAAAGAAGAAAAAGAAAAATGAAAGAAGAAAAGGAAGGGAGAAGAAAAAGAAAGAAAGGAAAGGAAGAAAGAAGAGAAAGAAGAAGAAAAAGGAAAAAAAGAAAGAATGGGATGGAAAAGAAGAAAGGTAGAAGAAAAAGAAAGAAAAGAAAAAAGAAGGGATGAGAGATAGAGGATATCTATCAGAAAACATGATCGGGATGGAATGAGACAGTGGGGCATGCCATTCCATGGAGATATCGGGACACCTCCGTTCCATAGGATTTAAAACCTTAAGTGTAACATCTAATGTGAGATACTAAGATACTCGAACATGTATTGATAACACATGAAGCATGACTTGAGATTCCGCTTAACACGGTATAAACCTTAATGAAGATTCCATCTGCAGAATAACTGGAAGCTGATAGAAGAAATCACTGTTTCTACATATCTGAGATGCTTCAGATCAGATTCCTATTCAAAACCACAGCACCGTGCCTTTCAGCAGTTCATTTTTTTATACCTATAAGGAGTTCGTTAGTGATGATGATAACAGAGCTGACATAAGACCTTTACATCAAGGAAGTTGGCAGGCAATGATCTCTCATTAGAAAGGGAAAAGGAACAAGAGTTCCAAAAATAAATCTTGAAACTTCAGGAGCAATAATATTGAGCTATTAACTGCCACTATAATAGATTAGGACAGCATGCAAATAATAAAGCCATCTCAAACTAGCAAAAAATATGTCAGAAAGAGGTTGCTTGTACACACTGCACATGGTAACAAGAATCTTGTCTATGAAATGCTTGGTTAGTTGAACGTAAGAAATTGTTAGTGCGGTGCTTGTGACATCCATGACCAAGAGAAGGTAAGGAAGCCAATTGAATATGGCAATAACAAAAGCCATCACTTGATAAAGCTTGAGTAGTTTTTTTATTTTTATTTTTATTTTCTGGGTTAAGGTGGGGAATTTGGAGGAATCCACCAGGGAGAGCACCAATGGAGGTAAGTGACTAAAGACTTGGGTTGATGCCTAGCATTCTACGTCCATTCTTATACAAATAGAATCCATGAGAGAAAAATTAGTATCCTTAATGAATTGAGTTTTATTGCACAATTGGCATAAACTTTCCATCGATTTGCTTCTCATGTTTGTTAGAGTTTGTAAACCCAACAACCGTTCGCACGATATGGTTTTGGCAGAATGTGCACACTAACATGAATTACAGGCAAGATTTTTGAAATGCTGGTTTGTATATTTCGTTATTTGGAAATGAAGTCCTTATCATATTTTCTTCATTTACATCACCTTGATCTGTTTCTCTACAACATCTTAGCAAATTTTTTAAAACCAAACTAATTTACAAAAACTTCAAAATGAATCCCCTAATTGACAATATAATAATCAAATTCAGAGCAACTAGATTTTTTGGCACTTTTTTCTATACCCACGAATTGATGAACACAATCAAAAGAATTTAACAATCGGTATGTTATTAAATTTGATCATGGCATTGTTAGCATCTCACTGTCAGCTATATGTGTGACAAATTCACCAAAGAATCAAGGAATGTCAGCTTCTCACCACCATATTATTCTTCTCCTGGATGAGAAAAGGCCAGCAATTGCAATTAAAGTCAGCAAAACATTTGATTGCAAGAAGAAAAGAACACATTTTAATTAACTCAAAAACATATTAAAAGAATAACCATTAAAATTAGTATGTATAGAAAAACAAAACAAGCAAGTCAAATAAATAACTCACCAAAATAGCCTTAAGTAAGAATCTTATCTTGAGTAGATATCACAACTAAAACAAAGCTCTACCCATGGACTAAAAACAACTTAATCTATGTAGAAAACATCTAGCATCTCCCAACACTGTTTCATGTTATTTTCTTTCCCTGAGCATGAGACCGACCAGAGTTCATCCAGGCCAAATGGTAAATTATTTCATGATAGGATTTTGAGGACAGACATCCACCTAACTTGTGTGATGTGGGATGAATTTCCACTATCTAGGACCATGCTCTTTACTTTGGCAAGATATAGACAAAGGAGTTGAAACAGCATAGGCAGCTAAAAGTGCATGGAAGGGCCTATGGGTAGACCAACAACAGATCCATGCAAATATCCACTTGATGGAGCTTAAAGCCAGAGGTCTGATCTTATGCTAGAAAAAACAACCATGGAACTATTAGGCACCACCATCTTGACATTGGAACATTTATTCATAAAATTCATGGAATACCTAGAGATTATTGTAGTCATGCACCCTAGAAAACCATTTTCATGAGCACTTGAAGTATATAGTAGGGATGGTAGCTATACATCAGCATTGAGATCATTAATTTAGACCATGGCTAAACAAGGCATTAAAGACGGAAACTATTGTTGGCTTTTGACACTTCAACGATGTGTTCCACCTAGGGGTCGTTCTTTTGCGGGTAAAATATTTACCTGGAAAACTACATTTTCCTAGGTAAGTATTTTCTAGGTAATATTTAGATTGAAAAATAATTTACCTATGTTCTTTTATGCATGGGTAAGTTGCTCCAAAATTTGTTACCCATGTTCTTTTACATTACTAATTTCTTGGGTAAGTTGTTAAAATTTATTCATATTTCCCATAATATCCTTTATGCTTTTTAGATTTCAAGAAAGTGGATGGGTAAGTTATTGAGCATTAAATGATAGGAATATTAGAAATGAGGATGGGGTGTTTTAGGTATAAAATTAAATGCCTACTTTACTGGCTCATGGGAAAAATGATTTAGCCACCTCCTAGATGGGTGAAACTTTCCCCCATTTTATGGGTAAATACTACCCATAGGAAAGTAATTTTCCTACCTTGAAAAATGTGAGAACATGGATAAGTTGGTCAATGAAAAAGTAGACCAACTTTCTCATGATATTTACGCACAAAAGAACAAGCCCCTAAGGTTTCATGAACCGGGCATTTCGAGTCATATTAAACTGAATCAGCCAGGAACCGGGATGGTATGGCCACTCAAATGAAACAGCATTAGAACCAGCCTAAACCAGACAAAATTAATTAGTATTGTCTTGTTTTAAATCATTCTAACCCGATTCTGCATAGTTTCAGATGGTTCTGATCTTCTTTCCCAGACTAATCCAAGCCCTTTTAGAAAACCCCAACCCCTTGTGTTCCCCCCCGATCCCTCAACCTCACCTTCCTAATCCCCTGCTCATCTCTTCTAGTGCTGATGCCATAGGGGACCTCATCGACAGCTCCGACACTAATCAACAACCTCCAACCCCTAATCAACAACCACTCTGGTCAAGCTCTACACCCTAATTGACGATTTCTGGCCCCACTTGACAATCTCTAGCCTCTGATCAATGACCTTCAGCTCCAGTCAACAACCCTTGGCCTCAACGATCTCTCGCCCCCAATCCACCTCCCGTTCTTTGGTAGGTCCCTAGTACACTCAACAAGTCAGCTTATATACACTTCATTCCATATATTTATTGCCAGCGCTTGGTTTGTCATTACTACACAAGCCTTTGTCAATGAATAATAACTACAGGAGTGATATTTACTGACAGTGCAATATTTAATCAAGTATCATTTGATTCCTTATCATCCATTAATTACAGCATTTGGTGAACTTTCCTCTGATACATGCTATATACAGTAGCATAAATGAGGATAATAAAAGAAAGGATGTAAAAATTACACATGTATATGATATAGTATTTCCAACATCTACAAAAGCAAAGTTCCATATAAAAATAAGATGTTTCAAATATTGGAAATCCTGTTTCTTTTTTCACATATGCTAATATATTCAAGTAACAATAATATATTTTATCATCAAAAGTACCATGGTGAGCAATAAGACAACAAAATATCTCAATAGCCATGTGCAACTCTAGTTAATCTTCCTTCACTAAGGCTACTTCAAAGGCCATTTCAGGTCTTCAAGCCAAAAATTACTACTTACAACATGTAAGTATGTAAGCAAAAACAACAGAAATTAACAATAAAATACAAAGAAACAGAACAAAATTAAAAAGATGACGTCTTATGCACAACTACACTAGGAAAACAAAATATAAGGCGCCCAACAACAGTTAGTCCTTTCTTTTGGTAACACTGTTGGTCCTTTTAAAACGGAGAACCTATAATGTATATATATGGGGGGGGGGGGGGGGGGGGGGGGTTTCAAAATAAGCTGAGCAGCTTGAGCTCTGCTCAGGCAAGAAAAGCTCCAATCAAGCTCGGTTTGAAGCTAAACAAGCCAAGCTCAAAATTAATTTCGAGCCAAGCCCAAAAGATTGACAGCTCCATCAAACTCAGCTTGATGAGGCTCGAATATACTTAAATTATCTATATTGTATATTTCATATATAATGAATCATTAGATTAAAGTTTTATTTGATGTATTCTTTTATCATTTGGATCAATTAAATAATAATTTAGACCCGAAACAAAGCTTGCATCAAGAATCAAGATTTCATTTAAGCTGGAGCCAAGCTCTAAACACATGATTTCAGCTTGATTAAGGACGATCAACCTCATCAAGAAGGCTCATGTTCAGCTTGATTTGAAGTTAAGCTTGTATTGAGCTTGAAATAATGGAAAACAAATCAAGTTTGATCCTGGAATTCGAGCCCAAAATTAATTTCAAACCAATCTTGATCAAGCTTGCCCGATCACACTCCTATGTATATAGCAAAACAGAACAATAGTTAATGCTTCACAACAAGGTCAACACAGTTCAGCATTTAAGTGGATGTACCATTTGAAAGGAAAATAAAATCCTATACAGATTTTCCATATAGTGACAATAAAAATAAAAGTTAAAGCTATTACCTTCATAGCTACAGTTACGGAGTAATGCACTGACCACATGGCGGGTGGAATCATCATTCTCTACAAGCAGGACCTTCAGTGTTCTAACAGTCAGAAACCTCTCCCATTGAATGATTGGTCCTGGCTGCTGCTGCTGCTGCAGTTTCCGTGGACCAGGCTGATGTGTCAGGGGGACTGCCACATCACCTTCTTGGTTGTTATTCAAATCTTCCGTCACCTCGTTAATCCTTGACTCATCTTCTTCTGAGTGCCCCTGGCCCTCCCCCACAATGCCATACCTAACTTCCTTGTGCTCACCGCAGATTTGATAGTTTAGTTCCGCCGGCCCTTTGTTCTCAGCCCCATGAGGGCTTGCTTCATCCACACTTCCCATCAACCAGACTCAAAATGACCAATAATGGTGTTGGAATGGAGCAATGGAAAACGCTTGCATGTCCAAGAAGAGAACGCACACATTCCGTTGCCTTCAAGCACACCACCTCTTTACCAAGTCCTCTGACCTACGAACTAGATCACGCAAGCAAAGAACTGAGTCTAATGTCAAGACAAGATTGGAGAAGAATCTTCTTCTCTAATGAACCCAACGCCCTAGAAATCACTATTTCTTAGATTTAACCCACACACAGCAGCCATTGCCCAGCTAAATCTCCAACTCGCCTACAAAACCTAAAGATTCCACCAGCAGAGGCAGGTTGTTCGAAGAAAAAAACGTCTCAGACGCATGTAATGCCCAAAAAATCACTCTTCCCTAGTATTACAGAAACAGAGAATTGGTGTAAAATAAGAACCCTAGTTCGCCTCCAAACCACATGCATCCATCGATTAAAAAGAAAAATGAAAGCGCAAAATAGTCAGAAACCCAAGAATCACGGAGACAAGATATCCAAATAAACAAGGGTTTGAGCAAAAAAAGAAAAAAGAAAAAAAGAAAATGTAAATGAAAATGAAGAAACGAAATCGGTTCAAGAACACGAAAACCTCTGTTTCCTGAAACAAATCTAGAAAGAAAAAACAAGATTCGTGTACCTTCTTGCCCGGCTTCTGCGAGGGGAGGAGAGCAAGAACCCGGCGAAGATCCAAGGAGCTGCAACCTCCGCCCGAGATCAAGAAGAAGAGAAAGATTGGGATAACAGAGCAAGAACTGCCTCGAATCTTGGGGGGAGGAGTCCTAAGTCCTGCCGGTGCGGGGGGCTTGAACTGAGAGGAGCACCATGGCCTGCGAGTCCGATAAAGATATCCCGGGCTTTGAAGGAGGGGGTATGGGTGGGTGCGGAGAGATATTCGGGACGGTCCGAGACGGCTGTGGTGACGTGGAGCAAATGGCGGTGGACAGCGCCCCGGTGGTTGCGAGGTGGAACGGGCTCGTCCGACGTGGCCATCCCCGCTGGGCAAAATCAAAAGCCGGAAGCTAACGTTCCAGCTCCGCAACGCGGAGGATCCTCCAGATCGGTTGGCGACCACGTGGCGCCACTTGCCGTGCCCGCCGTCGCCACTTGTCAAACGATAAATAAAAGAAACGGCGCCAGTGCGGTTGGTCAGGATTCTCCCAGTCCCCAGCCCCACCATGATCGAGGGCGTCGTTTTCTCCTGGTCGCTTCCCGGGCCCACGCGCCCCGGCTAAAATCTTAACGGGCGCTTGACGGTGTTTATGGATTAAATAAAATGACAGGAATAACCTCATCTAGGGAGTTGGTATAGTTTATTAATTATTTTTTTATAGTACAAGTACGATAAAATAAATATTCGTGGCGATAGGAGAGGGAAGAACGTTCTAGAGGGCCGAACGTTCTGGAGGCACGAGGCCATGCGATGATTCATCAACTGCCGTACCCATGATAAGCTATACAATAATTATGATGCCCAAGGATGATGCCATCTTCCTGGTTACGTGAAGCTTGCTTATTGGATGATCGGTTTAGTGCTCCAAAAGCTAGATCGACCGGGTGTTTCGGGGGGACAAGGACAAAAATGGGCACAATTGGGTTTGGATTTTGGTTTCCAGTCTTAAATTTGCTTGGCTCGACACAGCACGGAATGGGCGGAACCAAGAATATTTTCCACTATGAAATTGCAAGTCTTTTTTCTGTTTTGGCGTCCCTTCCCATCGGTAGCAATTGAGATTCTCGACGATATCATCAATATGGTAACATTGATAGTTATAGAGTTACCATAGGAGCAGAGTATAAACTTTATTACGGCAAACGCATTTTTTGAGAATTTGAGATATTTTTGTATGGCGAGATCATTGAGCTTTAATTGTTGATATTTAACCAATAAAAATCAAACAGCGGGTGTAAGTAATTCAATAGTTAATTAAAGGCAAGATTTCAACCCATGACAACCTCATGTATCCTTCAGAATTAGAAACTTCTTATAGTATATGGGCGACAAAAACTGCATTTTTTCATTGTTTGTTAATTATCGAAGAGATGTCTTGCTAACATCTTCGGCTATAAGTTTCTCCTGGCCTGAGGATGGTGAAATATGTCCATTTCTTGTTTTCATTGAGTAGGGAAACTCTCTGGACATCTTGTGTGAGTAATATGTATATATATATGTGTGTGTGTGTGTTTATACATGACAATGTGTATACAAAAGTCAAATCTAAGAAATAGCTTGTTGGCAACAATGACATTATATATTTTTATGCTGAAGGTTCTATGGTAATTTTCTCAATTTCATGAGGCTTCTTCTCACATCGTACAAGGTATCTAAACCCTTCCAGTAGACAGGGGCGCACTTGATCATAATAATAATGTTATCAATCAGCTTATCCATGCATAGCATTTGATTGAATTTCTAAAGCTTTGCACAACAAACAGAACAAGCAAACCTGGATTGGAGGAGACTACTTGGCGGGCCTAGGGAATAGAATTCAGTTAAAGCATGCTATAGAAAGCACTTTCTTTAGAATAAAATTCATGCATCTAGTCTCAAGATATAATGAAAAATAGTTTGCAGTGGATCTCCCTTCATACACACCCTTAATTCACTCACATTCCAATATCTCACAAAAATGATAATCCACTCTTGTCCTACTTTTGGATCTCGAGTTGAATGGGATATGATTACTCATACGGTATTTGTAGATGGATGAGATGCAAGTGAATAGTTGTCTCGAAGTAGAGGATTACATTCCTTCATTTAATGGATATGTTCCCTGGACAAATTGTATTTCCTTAATACAAGTATATAACTTTTGGATTTAGCTAGCAATCTAAGAGATGTTCTTTGAGTTTAAATCAAGAGATAGGTCTCTTGAAATATTTCTGCCAAAAAAATATCTTGAATTTAACAGCCAAGATATATTTTTCTTGGACACAGCTCTAAAAATAAAATAAAAAAAAAATTTCTAAAACACGTTCGTTCAAAAAAATAAAATAATTATTAAATAATTTATTTGAAACTAAAATAATATTTTATTTAGAAATCTAACATATAACTCTGAGCCTGATGTCATTAATAAAATCTTTTTATGCAAGGACAAACCACATGATATTAACAATAATGACTTATATACGTGCTCGCATATCTTTCGACATGGAAAAAGATAGGCCATGGGTGGTCGGTGGACTGCCTCCTCTTGGTGGATATTTGCGTACGACCCATCATATCAGACGCCATCAACCCAAAAGATAAAGTAGTTCCAAAATGATAAATCATGGGTCCTATCTGAGATTAGGTTCAGTTTATATCCCTGCTACCGCAACAGATGTTGGGGATAAACCTCATTTTCATTGAAGTCAAATTTAATATTTTACCTAATGCAATCAGTAATTATGGAAGAGCTTCAACGGATGAATCTTATCCGAACTCCTATAGTCGATCGAACTACTTAGCGGCCGAGTTCTTTGAACTCCAAGCAGCTGGGCTTTAGCTGAACTTCAGCATCCGAGCTCATTCGAATCCGCTCAGCCGGTCGAACCGTTTAGCGTCCGAGCTCCTTAGACTCCAAGCGGTCAAACTTTAATGAAATCCCCCAGCACCCAAACTCCTCAGCGGTCGTCCCTCGGCCGAACTCCCCAAGCGACTGTCCCTTCAGCCGGCCGAGCTCCTTCGAACTCCTCTACGGCCGAGCTCCTCTCGAGCTTTTCCTTCAGCCGAACTCTCCTACAAGTCCGAACTCCTCTGGACGAATTATCGCCATCAGTCTGCAACAGACAACAAGATCGGACGATATGGCTGTCACCATCCATCTGACGATGCCTTCCTCTCCGTACTGAACTCCATGCGGTCCATGACCTACCAGTATGGCTATCACCATCCATCTGACGATGCCTTCCTCTCCGTACCGAACTTCATGCAGCCCCAACGGCTCTTTGCCAGGCAGTATGGTCGTCACCATCAACTAAGCTCCGCCTATAAAGGACCCTCCAGATATGCTAACTAAAAACTCTCTGATCTCTAAGCTCTCTTCTCCTCCAAGCTCCGAAACTCATTCCGAGCACTCCATTCCTGTTGGCCACAGCTGACTTGATCGTCGAAGGGTCCTACCGGAGCCATCCTCCACCGACTCCGGATGGGACTTTGTTTTGCAGGTCCCCGGCGACGACCTCATTGGCCTCCACTCCAGCGGACTCCGACGATGACCAGTTCCTACGTCAACAGATTGGCGCTAGAAGGAGGGCACCGAACCTCCGAGGTTTTCTTGTTCTTAAAGGAGTGCTCGGCGACGATTTTTTCCTTCCCCCTCTGAAGATCTCCCTTTTCTCTCCCAAAGAGAAAATGCCTCCAGGAGAGCTTCGACTCGACGACCAGCTCCCGTTGCAGCCCCGGCAGCCTAGGCTCCATCCAAAGCCACCGCAGATGTAGAGTAGTTCTGGATGGGTTCGCGGCTCCGCCGAGATGATGCAGGCCACGCGACAACCTCTGAGGAGACTTTGCCAGCAAGCCCATTATGAGGATGCGAGGAACCGGCCTTAAGCGAGAGCGTTTGGGCATACCAATCGTACTTGGAAAGGAGAAACGGAGAGTCAAAATTCTCTCATGGAAGGATTCGCGGGAAAGTGGAGTAAAGTTCGGCGCAAGCGAGGCCGAACTCCACCTCGAGCTCGCCATCAAGGAAGCCCTGACAAAAGAACATGAAGTCCTCCCGGCGAAAGCCGGAGTAAAGTTCGGCACAAGCAAGACCGAACTTTCCCTTGAGTATGTCATCAATGAAACCCCCTACAAAGAATTCATCGAAGGCGGAGTGAAGTTTGGCGCAAGGAAAGCCGAGCTCCACCTCGAGCTCGTCCTCAAGGAAGTTCGGACAAAAGCAACAGAAAGTTCTCCCACGGAGGGTTTCATGGGAAAGCAGAATGAACTTCGGTGCGAGGAAAGCCGAGCCCTACCTCGAGCTCGTCCTCAAGGAAATACGGACCAAAGAAGTAAGAAGTTCCCCCACAGAAGGTTTTGCAAGAAGGCGGAAGGAAGTTCGACCGCATCCAAGGAGGCGGAATGAAGTTCAGCCATGTCTACGACCTCAAAGCTCATCATCGAGGAAGCCTCGACAAAAGGGCATAAAGTCCTCCCACGGAAGCTTTCGCGGAAAAGTGGAATAAAGTTCGGCAGCTCAAGGAAAGCCGAGCTCCCTCTCGAGCTCGTTGTCAAGGAAGTCCGGACAAAAGAAGCAAGAAGTTCGGCGCAAGCGAGGACGGAACGAAGTTCTCCCGCAGAATGAGGTTCGGCGCAAGTGAGGCCGAACTCCCCCTCAAATCTCATCGTCGGAATGAAGTTCGATTCAAGCAACTCCCGCTCGAGTATGTCACCAAGGAAGACCCCTACAAACATTTCATAGGAGGTGGAATGAAGTTTGGGTAAGCTAAGCCGGGCTTCACCTCAAGCCCGTCGTCAAGAAAGTTTGAAAAAAAGAAGCATAAAGTCCTCCCACGGAAGCTTTCGTCGGAAAGCGGAACGAAGTTCGGTGCAAGCGAGGGTGGAACGAAGTTCTCCCGTGGAATGAAGTTCGACGCGAGTGAGGTCGAACTCCACCTCAAACCTCATCCTCGGAATGAAGTTCGGCACGAGTGAGGCTGAACTCCCGCTCGGGTATGTCACCAAGGAAGCCCCCTACAAAGATTTCACAGGAGGTGAGATGAAGTTCGGCCGCACTCACGACCACCCCAGGGCAAGCAAGGACTCCCTCTCGAGTATGACTCCAAGGAATCCCCGACGAAGTGGCATGAAGTTCTCCCGCAAGGTTTTCACAAAGAAGATGGAATGAAGTTCGGCCGCGTCTCACGGACCTCCCTCAGAAAGCATGCAAGGCTCTGAACTTTCTCGAGCTCGCCACCAAGGAAGCTCCTGATAGAAGGGGCGCGAAGAAGTCCTCCTTTCCCGGAAAGGTTCCTGCGACTGCGCCCCCCGCAACGCTCCTCGAACTCAAGATTCTCATGCCGAAGTTAAGGAACCGACTACCAAGGACCAGAAGGGATTACGGACCTCCTCCAGGCAAGTGCGCGATCGAAGCAAGTACCGCCTGCTTCGACCATTCGCGACCACGGCCACGACACTAATGAATACATTGCAGCTCCGAGACAAAATTAAGGAGCTCGTCGAGAAAGAGGACGGCTGGATAAATTTCTTCCGACGCCAGCCTGAAGCAGGAGAAGATCGGCCAAGAGTCGCTGCCGTAGCCAGAAAGGATAAGGAAGGTCGGCCGCCTCACGGCATCATCAACGTTCACCCCTTGGGAGGAGCTTGGTGCATCAACGATCCATCATCGTCCCAGTATCCAAAGCCGATAGAGAAGCTTGCTCCAAATTCGAGGAAGGCCAGCATGAGGAGGTAGAGGAGGTCGTTCCACCCCTGGGAACTTACTGCCGGAAGAGAATTGCGGAGGAACAACGCCTACCACGATCCTTGAAATATAGAAATTTGGGGATGCTGCTGCTAGTAACTTTCCCTTTCAATAAAATTCTTTCCTTTCAATAATATACTATTTCTAGGCGCGAAAACTATGTGATGACAGAGAAAGAAGCAGTTAATAGTCGCCGTGCATTAGGAACAGGAGGAGAACCTCATCGTAACATAGGCAGGTCTAAGACCTTCAACCTCGGTCTAGAGATAAGATCTCTCCCGAGCGAGTGACAACCTCGACTAGAGATAAGATCTCTTCCGAGAAGTAACCTCGGCCAGAGATTAAGGATCTCTCCTAAGGAGCAACCTCGCAACCTTCGATCGGAGATAGGATTTCCTCGCGAGGGTTCGGGACAACCTCGGCTGCAGGAGATAAGATCTCTCCGAGCGATCGAGGACAACCTCGGCTGCAGGAGATAAGATCTCTCCCGAGCGACCGAGTCAACCTCGATTAGGAACAGGAGGAGAACCTCATCCTAATGCGAGCATGAACCTCGGCTAAAGATAAGATCTCTCCCGAGCGACCATTGACAACCTCGGTTAGAGATAAGATCTCTCCCGAGCGATCGTGGACAACCTCGGCTAGAGATAAGATATCTTCCGAGCGACCGAATCAACCTCGATTAGGAATAGGAGGAGAACCTCGTCCTAACGCGAGCAACAACCTCGACTAGAGATAAGAATCTCTCCGAGCGACCGAGTCAATCTCAGCTAGAGATAAGATCTCTCCCGAGCGACCGTGGACAACCTCGATTAGGAACAGGAGGAGAACCTCATCCTAACGCGAGCAACAACCTCGACTAGAGATAAGATCTCTCCCGAGCGACCGAGTCAATCTCAGCTAGAGATAAGATCTCTCCCGAGCGACCGTGGACAACCTCGATTAGGAACAGGAGGAGAACCTCGTCCTAACGCGAGCAACAACCTCGGCTAGAGATAAGATCTCTCCTGAACGACTGTGGACAATCTCGGCTAGAGATAAGATCTCTTCCGAGCAATCGAGTCAGCCTCGGTTAGGAACAGAAGGAGAACCTCATCCTAACGCGAGCAACAACCTCGGCTAGAGATAAGATCTCTTTCGAGCAACTGAGTCAACCTCGGCTAGAGATAAGATCTCTCCCGAGCGACCGTGGACAACCTCGATTAGGAACAGGAGGAGAAACCTCATCCTAACGCGAGCAACAACCTCAATTAGAGATAAGATCTCTTCCGAGAGATCGAGTCAACCTCGGCTAGAGATAAGATTTCTCCCGAGCGACCGTAGACAACCTCGGTTAGGAACAGGAGGAGAACCTCGTCCTAATGCGAGCAACAACCTTGGCTAGAGATAAGATCTCTCCCAAGCGACTTAGTCAACCTCGGCTAGAGAGATAAGATCTCTCCCGAGCGATCGTGGACAACCTCGGTTAGGAACAGGAGGGAGAACCTCATCCTAACGCGAGCAACAACCTCGGCTAGAGATAAGATCTCTTCCGAGCGACCGAGTCAACCTCGGTTAGGAACAGGAGGAGAACCTCGTCCTAACGCGAGCAACAACCTCAGCTAGAGATAAGATCTCTTCCGAGCAACCGAGTCAACCTCGATTAGGAATAGGAGGAGAACCTCGTCCTAATGCGAGCATCAACCTCGGCTAGAGATAAGATCTCTTCCGAGCGATCGAGTCAACCTCGGCTAGAGATAAGATCTCTTCCGAGCGACCGTGGACAACCTCGACTAGAGATAAGATCTCTCTCGAGTGAAAGCCTTGTTCATAAAGGACGAGATGGGAGGAGAGGCACGGACGACGGTCCGTATGTGCCCCCACAGCCCGTTAGGAACAGGAGGAGAATCTCATCCTAATGCGAGCAAAGTCGAAGGCCTCGTTCACAAAGGATGAGACGGAAGAAGAGGCATGGACGACGGTCCGTATGTGCCCCCATAGCCCATTAGAAATAGGAAGAGAATCTTGTCCTAACGTGAGCAAAGTTGAAGGCCTCATTCATAAAGGACGAGACGGAGAGAGACGGATGATGATCCGAATGTGCCCCCACAGTCCGTTAAGAACAGGAGGAGAACCTCATCCTAATGCGAGCAAAGTTGAAGGCCTCATTCACAAAGGATGAGATGGGGGAGAGGCGCGGACGACGGTCCGTATGTGCCCCCACAGCCCATTAGGAATAGGAGAAGAATCTCATCCTAATGCGAGCAAAGTCGAAAGCCTCATTCACAAAGGACGAGATGGAAAGAGACGAACGACGGTCTGAATGTGCCCCCACAGCCCGTTAGGAATAGAAGGAGAACCTCGTCCTAACACGAGCAAAGTCCAAGGACTCGTCCACCTTAGACGAGATGGGGGGAGATGGACGACGGTCCGAATGCACCCCCACAACCCGTTAGGAGTAGGAGGAGAACCTCAACCTAGCATGAGCAAAGTCTAAGTCCGAGCTCCGAAGTTCGTAGAAAATAGGATCTCCATCAACGTCGACTAGAGATAAGATCTCTTTCGAAGCAACCGACGACCTCGGCTATAGATAAGGCCCAAAATAACCTCGGCCAGAACACCCGAGAAACCTCGGATAGAGGTAAGGTCTGCGATAACCTCAGCCAAGATGCCTGAGACAACCTCGGTCAGAGCGCCCGAGAACCCTCGGATAGAGATAAGGCCTGGGACAACCTCGGTCAGAGCACCCGAGAAACCTCGGATAAAGATAAGGTCCGCGACAACCTCAACCAAGACGCCCGAGACAACCTTGGCCAGAGCGCCCGAGAAGCCTCGGATAGAGATAAGCAATCTTCCGAGCATTCGTGCCAACCTCGGCCAAAAATAAGATCGGAGGCAATCCCAGCTAGAGATCAAACCCCTCCCGAGTGACCGTATTAACCTCGACTGTTGGAGATAATATCGCCACCGAGGAGCTCAACCTCCGACCTCGATCATAGTGGATGAGGCCTACCTCAACCTCGGTTGGAGATGAGATCTCCCTCGGGCCTCAACTTCGACATCAACTTTGGCTTACGATGAAATCTTCCCTCCGAGCTTCGACCTGAACCAGCACGGCACCCAGAAGAAGACTTTGGCAGTCGCCTTTTCTGTACTTCCTTTTCTCGAATTTCGAGCTTGAAAGTGGGGGGACTATTGTTGGGGATAAACCTCGCTCCTGTCGAAGTCAAGTTCAATGCTCTGCCTAATGCAACCAGTAGCTGCAGAAGAGCTTCAACGGATGGGTTTTAGCCAAACTCCTACAGTCGACCGAACTACTTAGCGACCGAGCTCCTTAAACTCCAAGCAGCCGGGCTTTAGCCGAACCCCAGCATCCGAGCTTCTTCGAACCCGCTTAGTCGGCCGAACTGCTTAGCGTCCGAGCTTCTTGGACTCCAAGCGGTCAGACTTTAACGGAATCCCCCAGCATCCAAACTCCTCAGCGGTCGTCCCTCGACCGAACTCTCCAAGTGGCCGTCCCTTCAGCTGGTCGAGCTCCTTCCGAGCTTTTCCTTCAGCCGAACTCTCCTACAAGTCCGAACTCCTCTGGACGAACTGTCGCCATCAATCTGCAATAGGCAACAAGACCGGACGATATGGCTGTCACCATCCACCTGACGATGCCTTCCTCTCCGTACCGAACTTCATGCAGCCTATGACCTACCAGTATGGCTGTCACCATCCACCTGACGACGCCTTCCTCTCCGTACCGAACTCTATGCAGCTCCAACGGCTCTCTGTCAGACGGTATGGTCGTCACCATCAACTAAGCTCCGCCTGTAAAGGACCCTCCAGATACGCTAACTAAAAATTCTCTGATCTCTAAGCTCTCCTCTTCTCCTCCAAGCTCTGAAACTCATTTCGAGCACTCCATTCCTATTGGCCAGAGCTGACTTAATCGTCGGAGGGTCCTGCCGGAGCCACCCCCCACCGACTCTGGACGGAACTTTATTTTGCAGATTTTCGATGGCGACCTCCACTCCAGCGGACTCCGACGACGATCAGTTCTTGCGTCAACACCAGATTTTGGAGATTTAGTCCAAGATTTTAACTATGGACAGGTAGGACCACTTGATGAATATGTTTACATCAGACTTACGTTTATCCGAAGGCCAAAGCTATCCTCCACGGGATATGGACTAAAAACTCAAGTTTGGAATTATGAATCAAATAATTTATCTATTTTTTGTATTTAAATTTATTTAGATATGAATAAAAATTTAGATATCTAATAAATATTTATATCAATATTTATATTTATCAAAAAAATAAATAGACTGAATGAATATCTAATTCTATTTAAAATTTTATTTAATTTTATATAACACCCATAAATTAAAAAATATTAATATATTATTAATTTGATTTATAATTTACTTAATAACATCTTTGATTATGTAATTAACTGACTTATATCTATACCTATATCCATGCTTTCCATATTTAAGTTGTATTTATATTCTTATAAAATAAATATAAATATAAATTTTTATATTTAACTAATATCAATATTTATATCTATATATATCAAATAAAATAAATATAAATATAAATATATTAATATACAATCCGTACCTCATCTCATCTGCCCTATCTTTCTCAAGCACAAATGAATAGATAATAAAAAATAAACACCCCCCCCCACCAAGTCCTGCTCCTTTTTTTTTTTCTTTTTTTTGGTAAAAAAGCCACTTTCAATACAATGCTCATGTAATTGTAGTTAAGGATGTTGGTTGTTATTTATTTATTTATTTTGGTAAAAAAGCCCCTTTCAAAACAGTGCTTATGTAATTCTAGTTAAGGATGTTGGCTGTTATTAGATACAAGGTCATGTATTAGCGAACGTATCTTTCACATAGCTGAGACGGAGGTGTGAGAAGAGCATCACATTTTTGACCAGTTGCTATTGTAATAATTTGCTGGCCTCATCTGCGTGAGCGCTGATTTAAGAACGTACAAATAGACCGACCACCCACCGCGAATAAAGGTTTTTTTTTTTTGGTTAGTATCTAATAATTCACGTTAGTAATGAAGGACCACCTGCGTGGGCAGCAGCCTCCCAACGAGCACGATTTCCATTTGGGCACCAGACAGCATCGACGGAAAATTTTGAGGCCGTTTGCCATAATAGAAACGTGGCGGTTTTATCGGTTTTAAAGCCCACCAACGCCAACATCCTTCCATTATCTTTTTAAGAAACGGCATCCGTCCCTATCAATCTGGTATGCTGATGTTAAAGGAAAAGAGTCGATGCAGACAGAACTTACCAATCTTCGATGACGACACCAAAGTTGCACTTAGTGAAAAATATCTTCAACTGCATGTCGTTTATTAGGTTCTTTTGTGATCTGCGGTATAAGGATGGGAAAGCCTCAGGTCCTGGGGGAATATGGACCGGCTGTGGCATGCGTCGCGTAAACGTGGAAAAGCTAATCATGGCACAAAGGATATAATAGCGAGAAACAGTACCCCGGCCCAACAAAAGGAACAGAAGAAGAATAATACCAAAGACAACACGTGAAAACGTAACACGTCGACTTGTGCCCCCATGGCACGTTTAGTTGGCATCCCAATCAAGAGAAAATATATGTACGTGAGCAGAAGGCTTTCCACAGATGATATCAATGGGTTGGATTGTCTCCGCATATTGTCTACTTTAATCTCTGATACTTATAGCATAAGATCTTATAATTTTATTTTTTAAAAAATATTTCATATGAAAGAAAAAATTTTAATCCATATAAGTAATACTCTCTTTTAATTCATAATCGATATTGTTGGTGCAGAATCTGATCATCGCCGAATCCAGCTGGAGCGGAGGTGAACGAGAACGCCGTCGGAGACCTACAAAATAAAATTTCGTCCAAAGTTAGTGGAAGATGACTCCAGCAGGATCCTTCGATGATCAAGTCAGCTCTAGCCAACAGATATGGAATACTCTAGAATGAGTTCGGTAGAGTTTAGAGAATGAGAGAAGAACTTAAAGCCTAAAGTTAGCGTATCTGGAGGGTCCTTTTTATAGACGGAGCTTGATTGATGGTGACGGCCATACCGCCTGGTAGCGGGCCGTCGGAGTCACATGAAGTTCGGTACGGAGAGGAAGGCGTCATCAGACGGACAGTGACAGCCATACTGGCGGGTCACGGATCGCATGGGGCTGGTTACGGAGAGAGTGGTGTCGCCAGTAGTGGTGGCTATGTCGTCCGATTGTGGACCGCATGAAACTTGTTATGGAGGAAAAGGTGCCGTCAGACTGATAGTGATGGCAATACCATCGAGGTCCGACAACCATAGCTTGAGGAAGTAGGCGTTGGTTGGTGGACTCGGGCATATACCAATTTCAAAGGAGTTCAGACTTCTGGAGGAGTTCGACCAAAGGGGAGGCTCGAAAGAAGTTTGATTCCTGTGGGAGTCCGATTGGAGCTCGACCGCTGAGGAGTTTGGCCGGGGTGCAACCGCTGAGGAGTTCAACCGAAGGGGGAGCTTGAAAGGAGTCCGGCTCCTAAAAAAGTCCGACCGAAGGAGAAGCTTGGAGGGAGTTCGGCTCCTGAAGAAGTCTGATCGAAGGAGAAGCTTGAAAGAAGTTCGAGCTCTCGTGGGAGTCCGACTGAAACTCGGTCGCTGAGAAGTTCGACCGACTGAAGGAGTTCGGCTAAGGCCCGGCCACTGGGAGTCCGAAGGAGCTCGGCCGCTGAGAAGTTCGACCGGCTGAAGGAGTTCGGCTAAGGCCCGACCGCTGGAAGTCCGAAGGAGCTCGGCCGCTGAGGAGTTCGGTCAGTTGAAGGAGTTCGGCTAAGACCCGATCACTGAAGCTCTTCCATGGCCATCGGTTGCATTAAGCTGAGCATTGAACTGAACTTCGGTAGGAGCGAAGTTTATCCCTAACAATAGTCCCTCCACTTCCGAGTTCGAAATTCGAAGGAAGGGAGTGCAGAGAAGGTGACTACCAAAGTTCTCTTCTGGGCTCCATGCTGGTTAGGGTTGAAGCTCAGAGGAGATCTCATCTTCAACCAAAGTTGAAGTAGATCTCGTCTCCTGCGGTCGAGATCGGAGGTTGAGCTCCTCGGGGGCGATATTGTCTCCAGTAGCCGAGGCTGATTCGGGGGAGATCTCCTCTCTTGCAGCTGAGGTTGATGCAAGCGCTCGGGGGAGATTTTGTCTCCTACGGTCGAGGTTGGCTCGGTCGCTCGGGAGAGATCTCATCTCTAGTCGAGGTTGTCGCCGTCGCTCGGGAGAGATCTTATCTCTAGCCGAGGTTGACTCGAGCGCTAAGAAAATATCTCATCTCCTGCAGTCAAGATCGTTGCGGGCACTTGGTGGAGATCTTATCTCCTACGACCGCCGAGATCATTGCGGATACTCGGGGGAGATCTTATCTCCTACCGAGATTATCGTCATCGCTCGGAAGAGATCTTATCTTTGGTCGAGGTTGACTCGGACGCTCGGGGGAGATCTCATCTCCTGCAGTCGAGGTCGTTGCAGGCGCTCGAAGGAGATCTTATCTTCTATGGCCATCGAGATCGTTGCGGACGCTCGGAGGAGATCTTATCTCCTGCAGCCGAGGTCAGCCTGGACCTTCGGGGGAGATCTTATCTCCTATCGAGGTTGATGGAGATCCTGTCTCCTGCAGACTTTGAAGCTCGAACTTAGACTTTACTCGCGTTAGGACGAGGTTCTCCTCCTATTCCTAACGGACTATGGGGGTACATATGGACCGCTGTTAGGGCCTCTCCCTCTATCTCGTCTAAGGTGAACAAGGCCTTCGACTTTGCTCACGTTAGGACGAGATTCTCCTCCTGTTCCTAACGCACTGTGGGGGCACATAAGGGCTATTGTCAGGGCCTCTCCCTCCATTTCGTCTAAAATGAATAAGGCCTTCGACTTTGTTCGCGTTAGGACGAAGTTCTCCTCCTATTCCTAATGGGCTGTGGGGGCACATAAGGGCCATTGTCAGGGCCTCTTCCCCCATCTCGTTTAAAATGAACGAGGCCTTCGACTTTGCTCGTGTTAGGATGAGATTCTCCTCATGTTCCTAACGGGCTGTGGGGGCACATAAGGGATGTTGTCTAGGCCTCTCCCTCCATCTCGTCTAAGGTGAATGAGGCCTTCAACTTTGCTCGCATTAGGACAAGGTTCTCCTTTTATTCTTAACGGACTGTAGGGGCACATAAGGGCTATTGTCTAGGCTTCTCCCCCCATCTCGTCTAAGGTGAATGAGGCCTTCGACTTTGCTCGTGTTAGGACGAGGTTCTCCTTCTATTCCTAATGGACCACTTTCGCTCGTTTCTTTTCTGTCATCACATAATTTTTGCACCAGAAAATAATAATGCTGAATGAAGGAGTTTTATTAAAGAAAGTTTACTGGTAATATATCCTCAGATTTTCTGAATTCCAAGATCAGAGAAGTACTATTCCTCCAAGCTCCTTCAGACGATAAGTTTTAGGCCGGACGACCTAAACCACTTCATACGGACCTTCCCAATTTGGGACGAGCGTTCCTTGGCTCTGAGGTTGAGAGATGGTGACTCGCCGAAGCACTAGGTCCCCCACTCTGAACGTCTTACCTCTAACTCTGGAGTTATAGTACTGGGCCACCTTCCGTCCGTAGGCTGCCATCCGGATGCGGGCTTCTTTTCTTTTTTCTTCTAGTAGATCGAGATTAACTCTGAGGTCCTGAGGGTTGAGCTACTTGTTGAAGCCCACGACTCGTGCAGACGAAAGTTTAAGTTCGATAGGAATGACTGCCTCCGTACCGAAGACCAAGACGAAGGGTATTTTCTCGGTCGGCACCCTTTATGTAGTTCAGTATGCCCAGAGGACGTGGTAGAGTTCATCCACCCAGATCTCCTTTGTCCTATCGAGTCTTATCTTGATGCCTTGCAGTAGGGTTCGATTGGTTACCTCAATTTTTTCATTGGCCTACGGGTGAGCCACCGATGTGAAGCGGTGGAAGATGTTTAGTCCTTCGCAGAACTCGATGAACCTCGCTCCAACGAACTATCGTTCATTATCGATTATAAGGATCTGGGGCAGACCGAACCGATAGACTAGTGACTTTCAGATAAAGTCCTGCACCTTGGCTTCGGTAATCTTCGCTAATGGTTCGGCTTCGACCCACTTGATGAAATAGTCAATCGCGACCAGAAAAAACTTCCGCTGTTCGGATACCATCGGAAAGGAGCCAAGTATATCCATTTTCCACTATGCAAATGGCCAAGGTGCGCTTAGCGGAGCAAGCTCGGATATTGGATGTCTTTGTATGCTAGCGTTCTTCTGATAGCGATCGCACTTCTTCACATACTCCATGAAATCATGAAACAAGGTCGGCCAGTAGTACCCCTACCGAAGTAGTCTTTGCGATAGGGATCTGGCTCCTATGTGACTTCCGTAGAGTCCTTCGTGCATCTCCCACAGTGCAAGATTGGCCTCTGAAGGTTGGAGATATCTCAGTAGTGAGAGAAAGTATGACCTCTTATACAACCTGCCTTCATATAGAACGTAGCGGAAGGCCTGATTCTTGAGCTTTCGATCTTCTTTCAGATCGTGAGGAAGGACCCCCTCTTTGAGGTAGGCGACCAACGGGTCGATCCAGCTTGGCTCGAATTTCGTCTGTAGGACGATCTGAGATTTCTCTATGGTTGGGCACTTCAAAATCTCCAAAAATACTTCTTTGGGTAGTTCGACTGGGGCCGAAGTAGCCAACTTGGAGAGAAGATCGGCTCTTGCATTTTCCGCCCTCGGAATATGTTGAATGCCAAAACTATTGAAGGCCGAAGTCAAATTTCTCACTTTTCCAAGGTATCTCACCATGCTTTCCTCCCGCGCTTCGTAGCTGCCGTTAACTTGGCTGACCATCAGATGGAAATTGCTGTAGACTTGAAGCCGATCTACTTTTAATTTTCTTGCTATCTTTAATCCGGCAATCAGCGCTTCATATTCGGCCCCATTGTTGATCACGGAGAACTCGAAGCGTAGTGCGTACTCGATGATGACTCCCTCGGGGCTGACCAAGACTAGCCCCACACCAGCTCCAATGGAGTTGGACGAATCATCCACGTGCAGAGCCCAGAAGCCTTCGGAGAGGTCGACGCTTTCCTCGGGAAGGTTCGGCTGCGATAGTAGGGTGCCCGTCTCGCTTTGTTCAAGCTCGGCTTCGATTGCAATCATGCATTCTAACATAAAATTTGTCAGTATCTGGGCCTTGATCGATGGCCTGGGCTGGTAGTTGATGTCGAACTCTATGAGCTCGATTGCCCAATTTGCATCTTTCGAAAGCGTCCGCTCGATGAAGGATTGCTTTTATTGGTTGGTCCGTGAGGACCGTTATGGTGTGCTCCTGAAAATAAAGTTGGAGCCTTCTAACAGCAATTAGAAGAGAGTAAGTTAGTTTTTTTAACCTAGAGTACCTGGTCTCCGCATCCCTCAGGATCCGACTCACGTAGTAGATCGGTCGCTACGTCTTTGCTTCTTTCTTGACCAGGACTGCCGTTAGGGCCACCAAGGAGATAGCTAGGTACAGGAACAATCCTTCTCCGGATTCGGGCTTTGTCAGTAGTGGGGGTGAGCTGAGATAGTTTTTAAGCTCCTCGAATGTCTGTTAGCACACCGCCATTCAGTAGAAGTTTTTTGGTTGTCTGAGAACTCGAAAGAAGGGCACACATCATTCGACCGACCTTGAGACAAAGCGATTTAGGGATGCCACCTTCTCGGTCAGGCGCTGAACTTTCTTGATCGTCTTCAGAGTGGTCATCTCTCGAATGGTTCAGATTTTCTCGAAGTTTGCTTCAATTCCGTGTCTCAACACCATGAACCCCAAAAATTTTTTGGAGATCACGCCAAAGGCGTACTTAATCGGATTCAGTTTCATCTTGTGCTTTCTGAGTGCACCGAAGATCTCTTTAAGGTCGACGAGATGGTCTATTGAAGCTCGACTTTTGACGAGCATATCATCCACATACACCTCCATGTTGCGGTCGATCTGCTCCTTGAATATCTTATTGACCAAACACTGGTACGTTGCCCCTACGTTTTTTAGTCCAAAGGACATGATCCTATAACAATAAAGAACACGATCAGTAATGAAAGCGGTCTTCTCTTCGTCCTCGGGCGCCATCCGTATCTGATTATAATTAGAAAAAGCGTCCATGAAGGTGAGGAGCTCATGACCTGAGGTTGCATCCACTAGTTGATCAATTCTGGATAAAGGATAGCTATCTTTCGGACAGATCTTGTTCAACTTTTTGAAGTCAATGCACATCCTCCACTTGTTGTTCATCTTTTTGACGAGGACCACATTTGAGACCCAGGTCGGATAATTAATCTCTCGGATGAGTCCGACTTTAAGGAGCTTATCTACTTCTTTGACAATTGCTTTCTGCCTCTCCGGGGCGTGGTGGTGCATCTTTTCTTTTATCGGCCGGTGCCTTGGATCGATGGTCAATCGATGTTCCATGATCTCAACGTCAATCCTCGGCATGTCCACTGGGGGTCCAGGCGAAGACGTCCGCATTTTTTCTGAGGAAGACGACGAGCTGCTCCCAAACCTCGTCTACCAGATTGGAGCCGATCTGCACCGCGTGCTCCGAGTTTCCATCATTTAAGGGCACAGAGATGAGGTCCTCCATAGGCTTGTTCCGCTCCTCAGTGAGGTTGTCGCAGACATCCAGTCCATCAACAAGATAAGGGTCGGACCGTTCTTTCTTATGCAGGACAATTGAGTAGCAGTGCCTCGTCAGAGCCTGATCTCCCCTGACCTCTTCGATCCCACAACTCGTTGGAAACTTCATCTTCAAATAATAGATTGACACTATCATCCGAAGTGCATTTAGATCAGATCGGCTGAGAATGGCATTATAGGCGGACGAAGTCCTCACGACTAAGAAATCGACTTGCGCTTTGGCTAGTTTCGGGTGTTGCCCTACCATCACAGCCAAAGTTATTATGCCTTCGACTGATACGGCATTGCCAGTGAATCCTACCAGTAAAAAATTCATAGGCCCTAAGTGGTCATCAAATAGAGACATTTTCGAAAAGGCATCATAAAATAATATGTCGGTCGAGCTTCCATTATCTATTAAAATGCGGCATACATCGTAGTCAGCAATGTTCAAAGAAATTACAACCGCATTATTGTGCGAAAATTAGATCTCCTAACCATCTGCCTTGGTAAAAATCATGGGTTCCACGATCCTCCGTCTCTTCATCGATCCCTCGGATTCGCTGACTTCTCTTTGTTGAAGTCCCCCCGAGATAGTGTTGATGACGCCGAAAGACGGTCAATCTTTTTGTTGGTTCTTCCCACTTGGTGGTAACGTTCTCAGCCGATCTTTTCGCTCTTCAGGTCATCTCCACAGAAATCGGCCAAGTCTACCTCGCTTGATGAGCTCTTCGATCTCGTCCTAGAGTTGGATGCACTCCTCAGTGTCGTGATCGTGGTTACGATGGTAAAGGCAGAACTTGTTGGGATTGCACTTGCTGAGATGAAAATGCATTCTCTCCGATCTCGAAAGTCGTTCCCTGATCTTCATCAGCACTTAGATTTTCAGGATGTTAAGGAGGGCATAGTTATGAAATTATCGTCGGAAAGAACTTCGGCGCTGGGGAGAACCTCGGCGTGCCCTTTCATCGGGGCTTCCTTGCCTCCGAGCTCGAGGGGGAGTTCAAGCTCGCCTGCGATCAGAAAGAGTTCGAAAATGTGGTCGAGCTTCACTCCGCTTTCCTTCTTCGATGGGCCTGCCTGGCCCATCGATTCGTCGCTTGCCGCTGGCTTGATTGTCCTTGGTCTCAAAGGCCTTCTTTGCTCGGACATGACTTTCAGCCTAAGCTAGCATGTCAGCAAAATTCTTGGGATACTTCTTTTTCATGGAGAACAGCAGGTCATTCTTTTGAAGGCCGCCCTTGAGAGTGGCCATGGCGACTGACTGGTCTAGGTTCTGGACCTCCAATGCGGCAGTATTAAATTAGGTGACATAAGTCTGGATGGATTCTCCCTCCTTCTGCCTAATGGCCATCAAAAAATTCGAACCTTGACGCGGACGTTGACTACTGATGAAGTGGGCTACGAACTGTTGGCTCATCTGGTCAAACGATAAGATGGTACTCGGCTTAAGTGTCGAGTACCAATTTCTGATAGCTTCCTTAAGGATAGAGGGGAAAGCCCGATACAAGATAGCGTCTGGCGCACCGTGGAGCAACATCATTATCCAAAAGGCTTTCAGATGGTCGATCGAATCGATGGTCCCATCGTAACTCTCGAGTTGTAAGAGTTTGAAGTTTGGTGGGATCGGTTCCTGCATAATTTTCTACGAAAAGGGAGGGTCAGTACAAATGTCATTACCACGTGAGGAGGGAGTGTGATGAAGTTTTTCGATTCGTCGGCTCATTTCTAAGAGCCTTTGATCCAAAAGATATTCATGGTCTTTGATCTCCAAGGTTTTTTGATAGAATGGGTGCGAAGCTTCCCCCTGAGTTGAGCCATGGTCCGAGCAGGGGCTCTCCCTCCTTTGCCTTTCCCTTTCGGGGATCAGAGGTCGGATAGCCTAAGTCGACTGTTCCTGGATCGGACCACACGGCTCTGGAGAGTCCCACGTCGGTTGAACTGATGTTGGAGCCTACCGATGCATGGTCTGCACCGCCTGCACCATCTTCGTGAGGCCACGAACCTGCTGGACGAGTAGGTTGAACTGCTCCGCATCCACTACAGCTACAGATGGAACCTGGACCGTCGGAGCTGGAGCTAGAGCGGACGGATCTGAACGGGATCGGACCGCGGAGGCTGCCAATCGTCGAGTCGAAGCTCTCCTGGGGGCATTTTCTCTTCGAAAAAGAACTCTAAAGAGGAAGAAGAGAGATCTCCGAAGAGGGAAGAGAAAAATCATCGTCGAGCACTTCTTTAAGAATAAGGAAACCTCGGAGGTTCGAGCCCTCCTTCTAGCGCCAAATTTGTTGGTGCAGAATTTGATCGTCACCTGATCCAGCTGGAGCGGAGGTAGATGAGATCACCATCGAAGATCTGTAAAATAAAGTCCTGTCCGAAGCTGGTGGGGGGTTGGCTCTGGCAGGACCCTCCGACGATCAAGTCAGCTCTGGCCAATAGATATGGAGTGCTCTGGAATGAGTTTGATAGAGTTTAGAGAAGGAGAGGAGAGCTTAGAGCCTAAAGTTAGTGTATCTGGAGGGTCCTTTTTATAGGCAGAGCTTGATTGATGGTGACGGCCATACCGCCTAGTAGCGGGCCATCGAGGCCGTATGGAGTTCGGTACGAAGAGGAAGGCATCATCAAATGGACAGTGACAATCATACTGGTGGATCGTGGGTCATATAGGACTGGTTACGGAGAGAATGGTGTCACCAGTAGTGGTGGCCATGTCGTCCGATTGTAGGCCGTATGGGACTTGTTACGAAGAGAAAGATGCCGCCAGACTGATAGTGGCGACCATACCGTCGAGGTCCAATAGCCGTAGCTTGAGAAAGCAGACGTTGGTTGGTGGACTCGGACATATACCAATTTCAAAGGAGTTCAGACTCCTGGAGGAGTTTGGCCAAAGGAGAGGCTCGGAAGGAGTTCGACTCCTATGGAAGTCCGATTGGAGCTCGATCGGTCGGGGCACAACCGCTGAGGAGTTCG
Source organism: Cocos nucifera (assembly GCA_006176705.1). Taxonomy (NCBI): domain Eukaryota; kingdom Viridiplantae; phylum Streptophyta; class Magnoliopsida; order Arecales; family Arecaceae; genus Cocos; species Cocos nucifera. The sequence goes on along the minus strand of QRFJ01000358.1, from coordinate 622,637 downwards.
ACCAAAGGAGGAGCTTGGAAGGAGTTTGGCTCTCGAAGAAGTCCAACCGAAGGAGAAGCTTGGAGGAAGTTCGGCTCCTGAAGAAGTCTGATCGAAGGAGAAGCTTGGAGGAAGTTCGGGCTCTCGTGGGAGTCCGACTGAAGCTCGATCGTTGAGGAGTTCGACCGATTGAAGGAGTTCGGCTAAGGTCCAACCGTTGGGAGTCCGAAGGAGCTCGGCTGCTGAGAAATTCGGTCGGCTAAAGGAGTTCGGCTAAGGCCCGACCGCTGGGAGTTCGAAGAAGCTCGGTCGTCGAGGAGTTCGACCGGCTGAAGGAGTTTGGCTAAGGTCCGACCGCTGAAGCTCTTCCATAGCTATCGATTGCGTTAAGCTGAGCATCGAACTAAACTTCGGTAAGAGCGGGATTTATCCCCAACAGATATGAAATTAAAGATGCCATTAATCTACAGTAGAAATTGGTGAATATAATGAGCTTCTAGCTTCTCTATCCATCAATTGACTAATGGGAAAGAAATAATGAAATAGAAAAACTCTCTTCTTCTTGTTTTGGAGTCCAAACCTCTCCCCCAATTAAGAATTTATATCCTAGTGCCATTGGACCAATTCTTTTTCGCCATACCAAGAATCTGGCCACCTCAGTGTATAGAAAGAAAAAAGAAATTGAGTGCTCTATGCTTTGATGCCTAATGTAGTTGGCATATAATTTATCATCCAATCGGATGCTGAGGAGCGGGGTGGTAACCCTCTTCGCAAAAGAAAGGGGTGAGGAAGGGAAGAAAGAGGAGGGATAGAGAGAGCAAGAGGAGGAAAGATTTGAGGAGAGACTTTTTAGGAAGGGTTATGGTGGCGGTAGAGGAGGGTCGAAGAAGGAAGAGGAGAGATGGCCTCAGGGTTAGAACACAAGTGGTGATGTAGGACACAAGTAATATCCATATGAAGGGTGTAGTTCATCCAAAAAAGAAGAGTAGAGTACCCAAAGAAGAGGAGTGATGCTTGAGAAAGATTTGATGCGGACAATGCTAACTCTTTGCCACTTGCTCGGTAGAGAGGGTGGTTAGGATTTCATTTATTTGGAAGAGTGGGCGAAGAACATTCGAATCTCTCTTTTTTTTTCTTTACATAGAAGTGGTCGATGAAAAAGAATTACCCCAATATACTATTGAGCTAGTACATTAAGTATTTGATATAATTTTCATTGTCTAATCTTGACTATGTCATCACTTTTCCCACTATCTCCTCCAGTCTATCCCCGTCCAATGCTACTTCGCCAACCATCCATTACTACCACCTCTATCAGCTCATTCCTCAACCCCTTCATGTCCAACAGATATGCCAACAATCCTACAGACACCAATAGCTCTACTTCCTCTTCAACTATAATCTCCGTCATCGCCACCTGCCACAATGGTGCCACCATACTTCTCGTTTAGCGTGTGCTTACTCTAGCTATCTAGCCGACTAATTTGTGATGAGTGCAAGTAATATGATGGTACCACAACATGCGCATGCTTTCCATTCCCGTACGCCTCCTTTTTGTTTTCTGATACCCTAGCATTACTCATAATGGAAGGATAATGGCAAGTTAAGAGGGGATATGGTCATTTCATTATATTCCAACATTTCTCTTCTTTATTTTATGCTTTCTTTATTGTGGCCAATAACTAGTGCTATATATGTTTGGATGCCGACTTTGAATCCTCCATGCTTTGTATTTTGCACCATAGAAATTTGCCCATACATCTAAATATATAGTAGCTTTACTAATCTTGAAAATATAGGACTCTTGCATAATCTCTCACCCCAAATATTTAGCACCCAAATGCTCTCTACTAACCTCTCTCATACATGATTGCGGGATTATGCGAGAGCCCTTTGTTTTCAGAATGACGGACATGCTGGCTATTCAAGCATGCACAACTCCATATGATGCAAAATATATACCATAAATGATTCAAATTAATTCCTGGATATGAATCAAGATCCACTTTGTCTTCTATTTTAGAAAATGATAGCTCTCCTTCATCTTGCAGTATGTTATGTATCATACTAAATATGACTTTGTTCAAATTCCATAGATGAAGGAGAGCTATATTTATCACCAAGATGGTTGATATAGTGGCTATCTATACAACCCTGTGCAGTGTAAAACATGTGACACAAAGGATCTCTTAACCCCTTAGATGCTAGATGGCCGGTGGATGATAAAAAATTATCCAGCTAACCAGCCATACACCGTATTAAAAGCTTGAATAATATTATCTAGTCAACAAACCAAGGATAAGGGTAAAAGTTATTTTAGGGGGATAGTGAAGTAACTTTAACTGCGCCTTTACCTTCAATGTTCCCTATCATTTTTTGAACAAAAGATGATTAGAATGACCTCATTTTATTAAGCATGGTAACTAGGTATGTGTGTGTATATATACACACACACATCATATGTACAAATTTAGTATGTTTATCAAATCAAGTCAGCATATGTACAAATCTCATAAATTAATCTTTAGAATTCTATCAGATGTCATAAATTCATTCATGATAAAGCTGTCTAAATTGATTAAATAAATATGAAAAGTTTGAATAATCTTTAAGATTCTTATGTAAATCAATCCATGACGTTGTTGCTCAGAATGACTAAATAATCATGATAAGTATATAAGTAAATGTAGAAGGTTTGAAAAATATTTAGGATTCCATCCATGAAAAGTTTGAAAAAGGTTTGGGAACTTATATCATATATATATATATATATATATATATATATATATATATATATATATATATATATATATATATATATATATATATATATATATATATATATATATATCTTATAATATAACCAATGGACAATAGACAGCTTTATAAAGTGTTGATATGGCCTCCTCATATAAAAACTTAAAAGATTTTGCAAACTTTCCATGTGGGACTATTTACCCACACAATATTACAAACTATTTTAACAATCCCCCACTAGTTTGTAATATTTCTTCACATAATACCATGCATACAAGAAAATATCCTTAAGGATTAAACTTTCAATTAGTGTAAGTATTTTAAAGTTTTGATGAAATTATTAGTGTCCTAAGGATTAAACAATAACTTCTATCAAAATCGAAAATACTGCACACATGATATTTATCAATTATCATGATATTCATACTAGCTTTAGCACTTTAATGGCCATGTGCTCTTCCTGAATTCATGAATATGTACAAAGGCAACTCTTGAACCTTTGCCAGAGGCGGCACCACTTCTATATTCATATAAGTGAAGTTACTAGTTTAAACTTCAACTCTATTAAGAATGAATCTTTTCACTCATCCTTCAAACTCACTAATATAGCACTAACATTCTAGTGGAGTTTTAATAATTTATACAATTTTAGTGCTTTCTCAAGATACAACAGTAACTTGTTATTATTCATTAAACTTTGAGTGTAGATTTTATCTAGTCAAAGTTGGGTTTCCATTACTGGTATCTTATAATTAAAGGATTTCAGTTCTATTCCACTAGATGTTGATTTGACTGCATCTCTTGGCGGTCCCTTTATGAGAGGATCAGCTAAATTCTTGAAAGATGTTACAAATACAATAGTCATGGTACCATTTAAAATCAACTCTCTCACATATTCATGTCGTAGATTTATATATCTAAATTTTTTATTATAGATTTTATTATAAGCTTTAAACATTGTTGCCTCACTATCACAATATATTGGAATGGCTGGCATTGGTTGTGGCCATAACTCTATATCTAACAATATATTTCTCAGTCATTCTATTTCTTTTCTAGCAGCTGCTAATGCAATAAATTTAAATTTCATAGTTGAGTGTGTGATACAGGTCTGCTTTTTAGATGCCCAACTAATAGCACCTCCTTCTAATATAAAAATCCATCCATAAGTAGATTTATTATCATTAGCCTTTGTTATCTAACTTGCATCAATGTATCCTTCCAATACAGCAAGAAAACCATCATAACGAAGTGCTGGTTCTTTAGTTTTCTTAAGATGTACAAGTATTCTTACTATTGCTCTCCAGTGAATAGCACTGGGATTACTTGTATATCTTGAAAGTTTGCATACAGCAAATGTAATATCTGGTCTAGTACGGTATATTGCATACATCATGCTCTCTATTCAACTTGCATATTCTAATTGAGCCACCGCTCTCTGTATTTCTGTTAACTTCAAACTTGGAGCATATGGAGTACTTGCTTCTTTTACTTCTAGATGCTTAAATTTTTGTAGTATCTTTTCAATATAATGAGATTGGGTTAAAAGAAATCTTCTATTATCTCTTTTGATCTTAATACCCAAGATTGTATCCATTTCATTAAGATCTTTCATTTTAAATACAGAAGTTAGATACTTCTTAGTTTCCAAAACTCTAAGTATATTAGTACCAAAAATTAGCATGTCATCAACATAAAGACATATAATAATACCATAATCTTTGGTGAATTTGAAATAAATACACTTACTTGCACAATTATGTATAAAATCATTTGATAGTATTGTACTATCAAATTTCTTATGCTATTGCTTTGGAACTTGTTTCAGTCTATAAAGAGATTTTATCAATTTGCAGACTTTATTTTTATTACCAAAAAGTACAAATCCCTCTGGCTGTTCTATATATACTTCTTCACTTAGATCTCCATTTAAAAAGACTGTCTTAATATCTATTTGGTGCACATACAATTTATAAATATATGCTAAAGCAATTAGTACTCTTATAAATGTTATTCTTGCTACTGGAGCATATGTATCAAAATAGTCTATTCCTTTTCTTTAAGAAAATCTTTTTGCTACTAATCTTACTTTGAAGGTTTGAACAGAATCATTAGTATTATATTTCTTTCTAAATATCCATTTACACCCAATTAGCTTTGATCCAGAAGGTAAATCCACTAAAACCCATATATTATTGGACATTATTGAGTCGATTTCATCATTTATAGCTTCTTTCTAGAAGGCTGAATCTCTAGAGGACATAGTCTTTTGAAATATTTTAGGATCATCCTCCACATTTAACAAGATAGGTATTTTTCTTAGTACCGTGGTTCTATTTTCTTCTATAAGAAAAATAATCGATTGGGAGAAAATAAACTCAGAATCTAAGTGTTTTTCTTTTCTGATTCTTTGACTCCTTCTAGGCTTGATTTGAGCATCAATAAGTTTTCTCTTTTTAGTTGTTTCATATGGACTCTTATCCACAAATGAATTAGATGCTTTATCATTCTGATGTAGTTCACATGAATCAAGTAAAAAATTATTTTCAAGAAACTCAACATGTACAGATTCTACAATAATATTTGATTACAAATCTAAAAGTCTATATGTTTTTAAATATTGTGTATAACCAACAAAAATACTTTTGATGCCTCTAGGCTCTAGTTTAGTTCTTTATGGGTCTAGAACTTTATAAAAGGTAAGACACCCCCATAATTTAAAATAGTCCAGATTGGGCTTTCTTTTATTCCTGGATGATTTCTGCAATTTCTTTGAAAGAATTCTATTATGTATATAATATGCTGTTAGTAAAGCTTCACCCCATAAATTATAAGATAATTTAGCATTCAAAAACATCGCATTTATCGTATCAACTAAAGTTCTATTTTTTCTTTCTGCTAAACCATTCTATTGTGATGAGTAAGGAGTAGTTCTTTAGTAAATAATTTCATGTTCATCATAAAATTTGTTAAATTCTTCTAAAAAATACTCTCCACCTCTATCACTACGAAGAATTTTGATTTTCTTTCTTTTTTGATTTTCTATAATAGATTTGTATTCTTTAAACTTCTGAAATGCTTTATCTTTAGTTCTAATCAGATACATATATGTGAATCTAAAAAAATCATCTATAAATAATATAAAATATCTTTTTTCTCTTCTAGTTAATTATCCATTTAATTCACATATATCAGAATGTACTAGTTCTAATAATTCTGTTTTTCTTTCAATCTTAGGAAAAGGTTTCTTTGTCATCTTGGTTGGAATACAAATTTCACATTTATCTTTATGATAATGCTTGCATGAAATATAACCATGCTTAGACATAAAATTCAAATATTAAAAATTTAAATGTCCTAATCTAGCATGCCATAAAAAAAAATCAGACTCAATAATATAAGTAGAAACCTTATTTATTACATTAACATTGAATTTGACCATGCCATCAGCAATGTATCCTTTCCCAACAAACACACCATTCTTGGATACAATTGCATAGTCAGATTCAATAACAATTTTAAATTCCTTTTTACTAAGCAAATCAACAGAAACTAAATTCTTTCGAATTTCAGGAACATGGAATACATTCAATAAAGTTAATTTCTATTCGAATGTGAAGTTCAACTCAACAGTTCCTTTATTTTGTACTTTGGCAAGAACATGATTTTCCATCAGAACTTCTTCTCGTTCTTCAAGTTGTATGTAAGACTTGAACTATTGTCTATCATTGCACACATGAATTGTTGCACCAGAGTCGAACCACCAGTCATGAGCTTTGATTTCAGTAGCCATGTTTAATTCAATTACCATTCCAATATGCAGATTAGATATCATTGTAATAAGTTCAGCCACTTTTTCTTCCACCAGATTTGCTTTATTTGCATTCTGAGAATCCTCTTTCTTTTTCTTCTTCAATTTTCTGCATTTACAAATTAAATGCCCCTTTTTTCCATAATGAAAACTTGATAGATTCTTCCTTTTATTAGTCTTCTTGAAATTATTATTTTTGGCTTTCAGATAGTTCTGTGGTTTTTCAAAACCACTTGATTTATTATGACTAACATAATTTACTTTAGAACTAATATCAGTATAAAATTCTATGGAATGCAGAACTTTCTTTCTATAATTATTCCAGGAAGAAGGAAGTTTGGAGAGAATTGCACCTATTTGAAGAGTATGAGGGATTTTAATATCAAGATCAATTAGTTTGGATACTGTTGATGCAGAATCTGATCGTCGCTGGAATCGGCTGGAGTGAAGGTGGACGAGATTGCCACCGGAACTTATAAAATAAAGTCCCATCCAGAGTCGGCAGGGGGTGGCTCCGGCAGAACCCTCCAACGATCAAGTCAGCTCTGGCCAATAGGAATGGAGTGCTCAGAAATGAGTTCCACAGAGCTTAGAGAAGAAGAGGAAAGCTTAGAGCTTAGAGCTTAGAGATCAGAGATCAAAGATCAAAGATCAAAGATCAAAGATTCGAGTTAGCATATCTAGAGGATCCTTTTTATAGGCGGAGCTTGATGGTGATAGCTGTAGCCATGTGCTGGCGGGCCGCTTAAGGTTCGGCGGAGTCAATCCCAAGGGAAGGCGCCGTTTGCAGAAAATTGATGGTGACAGCCATCGCCGCCTGGTAGCGGATCGCTGTCGCTTGCGGTGGATTGATGGTGATGGCTGCAGCTGTCTTGATATTGAGCCACTCGGAGCCGAATGAAGGGTTAAAGAGCTTCGACGTGTATCCATTTCAGAGGAGTTCGGACTCTTAAAGAGGAAGCTCGGAAGGAGTTTGGCCCCTGTAGGCGTTTGGCTGGAGGTGTGCCGCTAAGACTCGATCGCAGGAGAGTTCAGTAGGAGCTCGACCGATCGAAGGGGGTGTCTAGGAGGAGTCTGGCTCCTGAAGAAGTCCGTTCGAAGGATGTCTGGGATGAGTCCAGCTTCCGAAGAAGTCCGACCGAAGAGGAAGCTTGGAGGAGAGTTCGACTCTCGTAAGCATCTGGCTAAAGGAGTGCGGCTAAGGCTTGGCCGCTGGAAGTTCGGAAGGAGCTCGGTCGCTGAGAAGTTTGGCCAAAGCTCGACTGCTGGGAGTCCAAGGAGTTCGGTCACTAAGCAGTTCACCCAGTCGAAGGGGTTCGAAGGAGTTCGACTGCTGCTCGACCGCTGAGGAGTTCGGTCGGCTGAGGAGGTTCGATCTGACCGCTGAGAAGTTCGGTCGACTGAAGGGGTACGGTTAAGATTCCTGTTGCGTCGAAGCTTTTCCATGCGGCTACTGGTTGCATTAGACTAAGGATCGAACTGAACTTCGACAGGAGCGGGATTTATCCCCAACAATAGTTCCCTCCACTTTCGAGTTCGAAACTCGAAGGAAGGAAGTGCAGAAAAAGCGACTGCCGAAGTTCTCTTCTGGGCTCCATGCTGGTTCAGGTCGAAGCTCGGGGGAGATCTCATCTCCACTAAAGTTGATGTTGAAGTTGAAGCCCCGGAGGAGATCCCATCTCCTAGCCTGAGGTTGATACGGATGCTCGGGAGAGATCTGATCTATAGTCCGGGGTTGACGTCCTTCGCTCGAAAGAGATCTTGCCTTTCAGGAGCCGAGGCTGACTTGGAGGAGATCTCCTCTCCTGCAATCACGATTAATACGGGTGCTCGGGAGACTTCTTCTCTGATCGAGATTGTCTCCGATCTTCTCTCTGGCCGAAATTGGCTCCGATCTTCTCTTTGGCCAAGGTTGGCGCGGTCGCTCGGAGGAGATCTTATCTCCTACTGCCAAAGTTGGCCCGGACCCTCGGGGGATATCTTATCTCCTACAGCCGAGGTTGATGCGGGCGCTCGGCTCCTGCAGCCGAGTTTGCCTCGGGAGAGATCTTATCTCCTACTGTCGAAGTTGGTTCAGACCCTTGGGGGAAGAGATCTTATCTCCTGCAGTCGAGGTTAATGCGGGCGCTTGGAGGAGATCTTATCTCCTAAGTCGAGGTTGCCTCGGGGGAGATCTTATCTCCTGCTGCCGAAGTTGGTCCAGACCCTCGGAGGAGATCTTATCTCCTACTGTCGAAGTTGCCTCGGACCCTGGGGAGATCTTATCTTCTGCAGTCGAGGTTGATGCGGACGCTCGGAGGAGATCTTATCTCCTACAGTCGAGGTTGCCTCGGGGGAGATCTTATCTCTCCTGTAGTCGAGGTTGGCCTCAGAGGAGATCTTATCTCCTGCAGTCAAGGTGGATCGGGCGCTCGAAGGAGATCTTATCTCCTGAGCCGAGGTTGTCTCGGAAAAGATCTTATCTCTTGCAGCCGAGGTTGTGCGGACGCTCAGGGAGATCTTATCTCCTGCAGTTGATGTTGCCTCGAGGAAGATCTTATCTCCTGCTGCCGAAGTTGGCCCGAACCTTCGGAGGAGATCTTATCTCCTACTCCGAAGTTGGCCCGGACCTTTGGGGAGATTATCTCCTACAGTCGAGGTTGCCTCGAAAGAAATCTTATCTCTGCAGCCGAGGTTGTCAGACCCTCAGAGGAGATCTTATATCCTATAGCCGAGGTTGCCTCGGGAAGAGATCCTATCTCCTGCAGCCTGCGGGCCCTCGGAAGAGATCTTATCTCCTACAATTAAGATGATGTGGGCACTCGAAGGAGATCTTATCTTCTGCAGCCGAGGTTACCTCAGGAAAGATCTTATCTCCTACTGTCGAAGTTGGTCCGGATCCTTGGAGAGATCTTATCTCCTACAGTTGAGATTTTCTTGGAGGAGATCTTATCTCCAGCAGCTGAGGTTGCCTCGGGGGAGATCTTATCTCCTACTGCCGAAGTTAGCCCGAACCCTTGGGGGAGATCTTATCTCTTGCAGCTGAGGTTTGTTCGAAGGAGATCTTATCTCCCACAGTCGAGCTTGGCTCGGACGCTCGGGGGAGATCTTATCTTCTGCAGCCGAGCTTAAAGATCTTTGACCTGCTTCTATTAGGATAAGGTCCTCCTTCAGTTCCTAACATCGCAACTATTTGACTGCTTCATCCCTGTTACCACAGTTTTTGCACTAGAAAATAATAATGCGAAAATGAAGCAGCTTTACTGAAGGAAGATTACTGGTAATACATCCTCAAATTCTCTGAGTTCCAAGGTCGTAGAAGCGTCATCCCTCCAAGCTCCTTCAGGCGATAAATACCGGGCCGGATGATCTCCACCACTTCATACGGGCCTTCCCAATTAGGGACGAGTTTTCCCTGACTCTGAGGCTAAGAGATAGCGGCTCGCCGAAGCATTAAGTCTCCCACTCTAAACGTCTTGTTTCTAACTCTGGAGTTGTAGTACCGAGCCATCTTTTGTCTGTAGGCCGCCATCCGGATGCGGGCTTCCTCCCTTTTTTCTTTCAGTAGGTCGAGGTCGACTCAGAGGTTCTGGGGGTTGTGCTGCTCGTTGAAGCCTACGACTCATACAGATGGGAGCTTGAGCTCGATCGGGATAACTGCCTTCATGCCAAAGGCCAAGGCGAAGGGTGTTTCTCCGGTCGGTACCCTCTGTGTAGTTCGGTATCCCCAGAGCCGCCCAGGCTTCCTTCATCCTGTCGAGCCTCGCTTTGATTCCTTGCAGCAGGATCCGATTGGTCACCTCAGCTTTTCCATTGGCCTATGGGTGAGCCATCGATGTAAAGCAGTGGGAGATGTTCAGTTCTTCACAGAACTCGACGAACCTTGTCCTGACGAACTATCGTCCGTTGTCGGTTATAAGGGTTCGGGGCAGACCGAATCAACAGACTAGCGACTTTCAAACGAAGTCTTGCACCTTGACCTCAGTAATCTTCGCTAGTGGTTCGGCTTCAACTTACTTGGTGAAATAGTCGATACGACCAGGAGGAACTTTCACTGCCTGAATGCCGTCGGAAAGGGATCGAGTATATCCATTCCTAATGGCCAAGGGGTGCTTAGCGGAGCGAGCTCGGATGCCGACTGCCTTTGTACGCTAGCATTCTTCTGACAGCGGTCGCACTTTCTCACATATTCGACGGAATCATGGAACAAGGTCGGTCAGTAGTATTCTTGCCAAAGTAGTCTTTGCGATAGGGACCTAGCTCCTATGTGACCTCCGCAGAGTCCTTCGTGCACCTTCCATAGTGCGAGGTCAGCCTCCGAAGGTCAGAGACATCTCAACAGCGGAAGGGAGTATGACCTCTTATACAGTCTGCCTTCATGTAAAATGTAATGGGAGGTCTGATTCCTGAGCTTTCGAGCTTCTTTCGGATCATGAGGAAGGACCTCCTTCCTGAGGTAAGCGACCAACGTGTCGATCCAGCTTGGCTCGAATTCTATCTATAGGATGACCTAAGGCTCCTTCGAGGTTGGATACTTCAGAGTCTCCAAAAATACTCCTCTGAGCAGTTCGACTAGGGCAGAAGTGGCCAACCTGGAGAGAAGATCGGCTCTCGCATTTTCCGCCCTCGGAATATGTTGAATGCCGAAACTGTCGAAGATCAGAGTCAAATTTCTTACTTTCTCGAGGTATCTCACCATGCTTTCCTTCCGTGCCTCGTAGCTGCCGCTAACTTGGCCGACCACCAGCTGAAAATCGCTGTAGATTTGAAATCGATCTACTTTTAATTCCCTTGCTATCTTTAATCCGATGATCAGCGCTTTATATTTGACCCCATTGTTGGTCATAGGGAACTCGAAGCGCAGCGCGTACTTGATGATGACTCCCTCGGAGCTGACCAAGATCAGCCCCACGCCAGCTCCAGCAGAGTTGGACGAACCATCCACGTGCAGGGCCCAGGAGCCTTCTAGGAGGTTGACGCTTTCCTCGGGGAGGTCTGGCTGCGACGGCTTGGCTTCGTCCATGCTCGGTCCCGCTTTGGTGCCGATCTCGATTGGTTCAAGCTCGGCTTCGACCTGAATGGTGTATTCCAGCACAAAATCCATCAGTATCTGGGCCTTGATTGATGGCCTGAGTCGGTAGTTGATGTCGAACTTCGTGAGCTCGATTGCCCATTTTGTGATTCTTCCGGAAGCGTTCGCCCGATGAAGGACTGCTTTTATTGGTTGATCCATGAGGACCGTTACGGTGTGCTCCTGAAAATAAGGTCGGAGCCTCCTGACGGCAATTAGAAGAGAGTAAGTTAGTTTTTCCAACCTAGAGTACCTAATCTCCACGTCCCTCAGGACCCGGCTCACGTAGTAGATCGGCCACTGCGCCTTCACTTCTTCCTTGACCAGCACTGCCGCCGGGGCCACTGAGGAGATAACTAGATACAGAAATAATTCTTCTCCGGGTTTGGAATTTACTAGCAGCGGGGGTGAGCCGAGGTAGTTTTTAAGTTCTTCGAATGCCTATTGGCACTCCGTCATCCAGAAGAAGTCCTTTGGTCGCCTGAGAACTTGGAAGAAGGGCATGCATCGTTCGGCCGACCTTGATACGAAGCGATTTAGGGATGCCACTTTCTCGGTCAGGTGCTGAACTTTCTTGATCGTCCTCAGAGCGGTCATCTTTCGAATGGCTCAAATTTTCTCGAGATTTGCTTCGATTCCTCGTCTCGACATCATGAACTCTAAAAATTTTTCGGAGGTCATGCCGAAGGCGCACTTGATCGGATTCAGCTTCATCTTGTGCCTCTTAAGTGCACCGAAGGTCTCTTCAAGGTCGGCGAGGTGGTCTGTTGAAGCTCAGCTTTTGACGAGCATATCATTCACGTACACCTCCATGTTGCGGTCGATCTGCTCTTTGAAGATCTTATTGATCAAGCGCTGGTACATTGTCCCTGCATTTTTGAGTCCAAAGAGCATGACCTTGTAACAATAAAGACCACGGTCAGTAATGAAGGTGGTCTTCTCTTCATCCTCGGGCGCCATCCGTATCTGGTTATAACCAAAAAAGGCATCCATGAAGGTGAGGAGCTCGTGGCCCGAGGTCGCCTCCATCAGTTGATCAATCCTGGATAGAGGATAGCTATCTTTCGGGCAGGCCCTGTTCAGCTTTTTGAAGTCGACGCACATCCTCCACTTATTGTTTGCCTTTTTGATGAGGACCATATTTGAGACCTAGGTCGGATAATTAACCTTCCGGATGAGCTCGGCCTTGAGGAGCTTGTCCACTTCCTCGACGATCGCTTTTTGCCTTTCCGAGGCATGGTGGTGCATCTTTTTCTTCGCCGATCGATGCTTTGGATCGACGGTCAGCCGATGTTCCATGACCTCAGCGTCAATCCCTGGCATGTCTACTGGGATCCAGGCGAAGATGTTTGCATTTCTCCTGAGGAAGGCGACAAGCTGCTCTCGAACTTCGCCTGCCAAGTTGGAGCTGATCTACACCGCGTGGTTCGAGTTTTCGTCATTTAAGATCACAGAGACGAGGTCCTCCATAGGCTCGCCCTGCTCCTCGGTGAGATCGTCGCGGGCATCCAGTCCATCAACAAGATAAGGGTCGGACCGTCTTCCCTCATGCAAGATGATAGAGTAGCAGTGCCTCGCCAGAGCCTGGTCTCCTCTGACCTCTCCGACCCCGCAACTCATCGAAAACTTCATCTTTAAGTAATAGGTTGACACCACCGCTCGAAGTGCGTTTAGATCAGGTCAGCCTAGGATGGCGTTATAAGCGGATGGAGTCCTCACGACCAGAAAATCGACCCACGCTCTGACCCATTTTGGGTGCTGCCCCACCTCCACAGCCAGAGTTATTATGCCGTCGACTGGGACGGCATTGCCAGTGAATCCTACAAGCGAAAAATTCATAGGCCCCAAGAGGTCATTTGGTAAGAACATTTTCGAGAAGGTATCGTAAAATAATATATCGACCGAGCTTTCATTATCCACCAAAATGCGGCGTACATCGTAGTCAGCAATATTCAAAGAAATTACAACTGTATCATTGTGCGAAAATTGGATTCCCTGACCGTCCGCCTCGATGAAGGCCATGGGCTCCGCGATCCTCCGCCTCTTCACCGATCCCTCAGATCCACTGGTCTTCCCTTATTGAGATCCCCTTGAGATAGTATTGATGACGCCAAGGGGCGGCCGATCTTTCTGGCTCTCCCCACTCGATGGTAACGCCCTTGGCCGACCCTTCCGCTCTTCAGACCGCCTCTGTAGGAATCGATCGAGTCTACCTCGTCTGACGAGCTTTTCGATCTCATCTTGGAGTTGGACATACTCCTCGGTATCATGGCCATGGTCGCGATGATAGAGATAAAACTTGTTGGGATCATGCTTGCTGGGATGGGAACGCATCCTATTCGGCCTCGAAAGTTGTTCCCTAATTTCCATCAGCCCTTGGATCTTCGGAGTGTTGAGGGGGACATAGTTGTGAAATCTTCATCGGAGAGAACTTCGGTGCTGAGGAGAATCTCAGCGCGCCATTCTGTCGAAGCTTCCCCACCTCGGGGTCCATGGGAGAGTTCGGATCCGCCTACGATCGAAAGGAGTTCGGGAGTGCGGCCGAGCTTCACTCTGCTTCCCTTCTTCGATGGGCCTGCCCGGCCCGTCAACTCGCCGCTTGCCGCCGGCTTCATCATCCTTGGCCTTGAAGGCCTCCTCTGCTCGGGCATATCCTTCAGCCCGAGCTAGCATGTCAGCAAAATTTTTGGGATACTTCTTTTTCAGGCAGAACAATAAGTCATTCTTCTGAAGACCGCCCTTGAGGGCGGCCATGGCGACTGATTGATCCAGGTTTCAAACTTTCAACGCGGCAGCGTTAAATCAGATGACGTAAGCTCGGGTTCTCCCTCCTTCTGCCTGATGGCCATCAAAAAATTCAAACCTTGGCGCGGCCACCTACTACTGACGAAGTGGACTACGAATTATCGACTCATCTGGTCAAACGATAAGATGGTACTCGACTTGAGCACCGAGTACCAGTTTCTGACAGCTTCCTTAAGGGTAGAGGAGAAAGTCTGGCATAATATAGCGTCCAACGCATCATGGAGCAACATCGTTGTCCGAAAGGCTTTCAAGTGGTCGATCGGATCGGTGGTCCCATCGTAACTCTTGAACTATGGGAGCTTAAAGTTCAGCGGGACCGATTCCTGCATGATTTTCTGCGAAAAAGGAGGGTCAGTGCAAATGTCATTACCACGTGAGAAGGGAGTGTGACGAAGTTCTTCGATTCATCAGCTCATTTCTAAGAGCCTTTGATCTAGGAGATCTTCACGGTCTCTGATCTCCAAGGTTTTCTGATAGAATGGGTATGAGGCTTCATCCTTGGCCGAGGCATGATCCGAGCAAGAGCTCTCCCTCCTTTGCCTCCACATTCCAGGGATCAGAGGTCGGGCAGCCCAAGTCGGTCGCTCTTGGACCGGACCATACAGCTCCGGAGAATGCCGCACCGATTGAGCTGGTACTGGGGCCTACTGGTGCAGCACTGCCTACACCGCCTCCGTGAGACCATGAACCTACTGGATGAGCAGGTTGAACTGCTCCGCATCCACCGCGGCTATAGACGGGACCTGGGTCACCGAGGCTGGAGCGGGAGCGGGAGCAGACGGATCTGAATGGGATCAGACCGTGGAGGCCGCCGATCGTTGGGTCGAAGCTTTTCTGGGGAGCATTTTTTCTCGGAAAGGAATTCTAGAGAGAAAGGAGAGAGATCTCCAGAGGGGGAGAGAGAAATTGTCGTCGAGCACTCCTTTAAGAATAAGAAAATCTTGGAGGTTCGAGCCCTCCTTCTAGCGCCTATCTGTTGACGCAGAATCTGATCGTCGCCGAAATCGGTTGGAGCGAAGGTGGACGAGGTCACCGTCGGGACCTGCAAAATAAAGTTTCATCCGAAGCCGGTGGGGGTGGCTCCGGTAGGACCCTCCAACGATCAAGTTAGCTCTGGCCAACAGGAATGGAGTGCTTGGGAATGAGTTCCATAGAGCTTAGAGAAGAAGAGGAGAGCTTAGAGCTTAGAGCTTAGAGATCAGAGATCAGAGATTCGAGTTAGCATATCTGGAGGGTCCTTTTTATACGCAGAGCTTGATGGTGACAGCTGTAGTCGCATGCTAGCGGGCCACTCGAGGTTCGATGGGGTCAGTCCTAGGGGAAGACGCCGTCTGCAGCGGATTGATGGTGACAGCCATCGCCGCTTGGTAGCGGATCGCTGTCGCTTGTAGTAGACTGATGGTGATGGCTGCAGCTATCTTGATACTGAGCCGTTCGGAGCTGAATGAAGGGTTGAAGAGCTTTGACGTGTACCCATTTCAGAGGAGTTCGGACTCCTGAAGAGGAAGCTCGGAAGGAGTTCGGCTCCTGTAGACATCTGTCTGGAGGTGTACGGCTAAGGCTCGATCATAGGAAAGTTCGGTAGAAGCTTGATCGGCCGATGGGGATATCTGAGAGGAGTTCGACTCCTGAAGAAGTCCATCCGAAGGATGTCTGGGATGAGTCCAGCTTCCGAAGAAGTTCGACCGAAGAGGAAGCTTGGAGGGGAGTTCGGCTCTCGTAAGCATCTAGCTGGAGGAGTGCGGCTAAGGCTTGGCTGCTGGGAGTTCGGAAGGAGCTCGGCCGCTGAGAAGTTCGGCCAAAGTCCGACTGCTGGGAGTCCAAGGAGTTCGGCTGCTAAGCAGTTCGCTCGGCCGAAGGGGTTCGAAGGAGTTCGGCCGCTGCTCGACCGCTGAGGGGGTTCGGTCCGGCCACTGAGAGTCCGAAGGAGCTCGACCGCTGAGAAGTTCGGCTGACTAAAGGGGTATGGCTAAGACCCGTCCGTCGAAGCTTTTTCACGGCTACTGACTTACCGGACTTCGGTAGGAGCGGGGTTTATCCCCAATAGATACTAAAACTTATAGTTCATGGACTTGATCCATGATTGGCATGTTATTAGTGATTTTAAATTCGAAATACTGTAATGCCACAAATTTATCAGCCATAAAATATTTAGTATAGCCTCTACAGTATTTTCAATAATAACTACCTCTGCTCAAAATAACCAAATTTTACTAAAGCCCAAGTCCAAGTCTAAATTATTTAAATAATATATATATATATATATATATATATATATATATATATATATATATATATATATATAAAGACTTAAAAGATTTTATAAATTTTTCGTATAAAACTATTAATCCACGTAATATTATAAACTATTTTAACATATTTTCCTGGACTCAGAAAAGAATTGATGCGCATCTAAGCCACACGAACGTACCCTCTACAAATGGGCGAAAGAGGCACTTGCGTACCGATGCTGGTCTTCCGAACTCTTAGAAGAAACATCACGCTCTCCCAATACCAGACAGCAATACATATGCCATGTCACTTTCCAAAGTGAGAAACTTTTGGTGGCTTTTTTACCAAACATTGTCATCCTACCACCATTCCTCGTGACTCCTAAGTTTGGCCTGGTCGATGCCATGTAAGTCCCGGCTGCATGCTACCTTGATCGGGAGATAATGCTCTCTTTTTTGAAGAGCATGACAATGATCTCTTTGGGAAATAAATTAGCATTTGAGAACATTGTCCAAAGGTATCGCAGGCTGGCGCGTCGCCGTTCACTCTTTTCAGTTTTTAGGTTAGCAGGCAAAACAAACCTTGGTCAAAATCAAGGCAGCAATAACCATCAAATAAAATATAAATAAATATCTGATACAATAATAAACAGGTCAAAAATCTAAGAATGTAGCGAACACTGTTTTCAAAACTGACCTTGCTCGGCAGATGACAACTCGAGGCTATGCAGCAAACTAAAGCTAATTTCTGATTGATGCAGTAAGCCTTGTACTCCAAAACCAATACAACTTTTCTGGACAAGATCACTCCAAAAAGAACTTCCAAGAGAAAAATACGAGCAAGGTAACCGGTATAAAAGATTTGGCACAGATTAGGATAGAATATGTAACAACCCAGAACCTGACTCTTAAAAGCTAGCCGCAAGATAGTATTTGGGCCCTTGACCTGATATACATATACAAAATCTATCCATGTGGGACTAAACATATGCCGGCAAGATTCTCATAGATCATATGCCTTATAACTGAAAATGAACAGGGACACATAATACATACATATATACATATATCAAAAAAAAAAAAGAAGGGGGCACAAAGAAAATATAAAGAGCATGAATTCAAGTCCCTAGGTTAAGGTGACAAGATGATTGTTTTTATTTTCTTGGGCTCCATGGTCCTGTAAAATTTTCAACCATCATAGGATGATGCAGAAGCCATAACCAGAAACGCCAGATAGAATGATTTGCAATGAGGCATTAACAGGCACAGCAAAAGAAGAAAAAGAAATACATGTAAAATGTGAAGACTGAAGCAAATGGTGTCTCAAAGTACCAAGAAAACGTGCCCAAGCAATTCATATGATTTAAAGATTAATGCCTTATTCTATTAACTAAACTTTTTTTTAAAAAAAAAAATCTTAGATGGCTTCACTTCTAATTTCCAAGCCCCTAAACAAGACTTAAATTCTCGAAATTCTAATATTCCTTTCATATTTAGCATGCATCATGACTCAAGAAGGAATAGTTGGCACAATACTTCAATTATGAAAGGATAGCAAATGGAGCCTTCAAATGCACTATATTCATGTTTTTCACCTAGTAAATTTCAGCATGTTCATGATGCCATTACTGGAGTGTGACTGGAACTGGAGGTTGTATTGGAAAATATCTAGGTCTCTTTAGGATCTTTAAATCCTTTAAAATGTTTTTAGTCTCTCTGGTAAATTCAACTTGGTTGAGCAGCACAATTTTATGTCAGGATTCTAAATTCCGACAATATCACAATGAAACAGTTAAGATTATATAAATGATAAGTACCTTAATAAAGGTAGCTATCCATTCAATACGTCCAGAGAATAATATAACTGAAGCAAAAGCAAAACTAAAACAACCAAATTAATATCAATCTAGGATCCATCATAAAGATTAATCTTTCCTCTCCAAAATCCCTAGAGGTGGATGTGTCATTGCATCATTGAACCACGCAAATAAACAGGTCTAACAGCAGTTGTGGTCTTCCACAGAAGAAGCTTGTTTTCTCAAGTATCTAAACTTCTTCACCAAATTGAGCGTGTTTAAGGAACAATATCCACAACAAAGGGGTTGAAAAAAGTTTCAAGCTTCCGTTGGTTTCGATATCTTCCTGTATTCACTTCTCTTGCCTACATTCACCCGATAAATTCCAGGATACATAATTTTCAAAAGTTATGAATGATAATATTATTGGAAATGTTACGCGAATTATAAATAAAATGAGATTTTTAAGGTAGGAGAATCGAACATCGCATCCTACCCACACTGCACTACCAGCAATAGACACTATCAAGTGTCCCTTACGAGTACAGCGACAGCCGCTATTGAAGAAGGGTATGCACTCAATAACCCTGAATGATTAATAGCACAAGAATAGCAGAAGCAAAATCATAATAAAAAAATGGAAAAGGAGAAGAAAATCCATACAACAAACACGAAAGCAACAATCTTCACGCAAAAAGATAACCGAAAATTTTAAAATGCAGCACTCATGAACATCTACAGTAAGAAAGAAAGGAAACAAGAGGAGCAAACTTACCGCTGCTATTTATCGGCAGCAGCGGAGGGGGCGGTAGCTGGAGCAGCCTCGCCCTTTCCCTCGGGCTTCTCGGCATCCCTCTCGGGCGACTGCAGCGTGCTGACCAGCGAGATCGCCGGGGTCTGGAGGCAGCCCAGGAGGTAGGCATACGACTCCATTCGGGTGGGCATTGTCTCGAGAGCCTGAGAGTCCTCCGGCACGTAGAGCCGGCCCTCGAACACGGCGCCGGTGAAGTCGTTGAGGACGAGCTTCCACTCCTTCTGGAAGTCTCGGTAGGGCTTGAGGGCGGGAGGGATCTCGTCGGAGTGGACGAAGAGCCAAGCGTTCATGCCCTTGATGCAGGGCTTGAGAGGCTCCCACTTGGTGCCCTCGATGGCCTTCTCGACGAGGGTGTTCTTCGCCACCGCCAGATTGGTGGGCTCCGGGATGGCGCCGCGGAGGGTCTGGAGCTGCTTCACCGTGAGGCCGTGGCACCAAATCCCGGCCACCAGGTGGCAGTTCTCCAGCTCCCGCCGAACCATTTCCCGCTTCGATCGGCTGACCGCCGCGCGGATCGAAGGGAGGGAGGAGGATATGGCGGAGCGCAGGGAAGTCATTGTAGTGGGTTGGAGCCGGCAGCGGCAGCGCTGCTGGAGAGGGGCGGTGGCGGAGGAAGACGAGGGGAAGAGATTCTTTGTACACCGCGTGCCGGAAAAAAATGCACCGCTCTTGAAAAATTATAAGATCATGCCTTTCTTCCAGCACAGAACGTTATATTTTTAAAAAAAATTAAAAAATCAAAAATATTTTTATTATTAAAAATTTATAAAATTTTTAAATAATAAAATTATTTCTTTTCTTTTATAAGCTGATAAAGTCATAATTTACATGGTATAGGATATCATAATTTTTAGAAATAAAAAATATTTTTATTATTTAAAATTTTAAATAAAAAAATAAAATTATAAATATTAAATATGTATTAAAAATTTTTAATGATGAAAATATTTTTCTCTCTTTATAACTTCTAGAAAAAATTATGACATTATTTATAAAAAATTATAATTTTATAATAGGATGTTATAACATGGACATAAGATATCAAAATTTTTTTTTTAAAAAAAAATATTTTTATTATTTAAAATTTTAAATAAAAAAATAAAATTATAGGTATTAAATGAATGTTGAAAAATGATGATTAGGTGGCCCAATCAGATGAAATGGTATATTTTTTCTACACTATGTGGTGTCGAAAGAATTTTGCTTTTCTTGCAGGGTATATGAAACTCTCTTAATGGGCTTTGAAAATTCTTATCGATTGGGCATGTTGCAGATATGCAATGAAGTATGATTGTACGAGACTATAAGCTACTAACTTGTGTAGCAAATAATTTTTAATTTTTCATAATATCAATCAGTTATCAAATTAACATTTTAGTTTTTAACTATAGATAATTCTCTTATGAGCCCCTTTTTTTTTATATATTTAACATTGGGGGACTAGTTAGGGCTGAGCATGGATCGAGTTGAGAGAAAAATTTGATCCGACTGAATCCAATCGAGTTGAAAAAAATTCAATCCATTGTTGACCATTTATCATATATAAACTGTTTGAAATCGAAGTTAACGGTTGGTAGCGGGTTTGGATGGATTATGTTGTTATACTCATCCTAAATTTTAGAAACTTGGTGTGGCCCATTTGTAACCTAATTAATTAAAGATAATTTAAAATAATTAAGATGATTAATTTTTTTAAATAAAGTTTAACTCAGATCAAAATAAAGACACCATTATGGTTATATTTCTTTAATGGAAAGAAGAATTTGTGTCAATTTAAAAGAGTTTCTAGTCTAACTTATAAATATAGCATGTTACTCTTCATCAATAATAGTCATTGAGATTCTCTAACATATACTAGAAGAGCTTTTTTTGTAGTGATCATATGTCAGTTTCGAGAAGATCCATTCATCTTTTTTTATACTTGATTGAATTTGGACTTGATCAATAATGATCAGAGGTATATTTATTTTTGCATCTAGATCTAAATTTTTTATATTTAGAGATATCAGAGCCACTTTTATGCTATTTTATTCAATTTATCGATCAATCAAAATCATCCAGATCAAAACCTATATTTGAATTCCGTTTATTTGTTCTTCACTTTTTATTGTAATCAGAGATTAATTTATAAATAAATAAATAAATAAATAGAAGGAAGAAGAGGGCCGGCGGTGTGCCCTCTTCCTCTTCTCTTCCTGGTGGCCAGACCATCGATCTGTGTCCCTCCCCGTGTGACCGACCACACGGCCATCGGCATCCCACACCAACAGCCACCCATCGGTGAGCATCCTTGTTTTAATAAAAATTTAAAAAAAAAGTAAGATGGGTGTGGAGGAACCGCCGGATCAAGATAAATCAATGGCTCCCACACCTAATCGTTGGCCAAGCTTTGGAGGGGAGGAGCGTCCAATTTTTGGGGTTCTCCTCCACCGATCTCCCATCCATCAAGACTGGCCATCGCTGGCACACCAGCGGTCGGGAGAGTCATCTCCTACCGGTCGTCAATGGTTGAGGACCGCCGGTTCTTCGCCGGCGGTGGATTGGGAGGTGTTATGGCGACCGCGAATCGAGGAAGGGGCGTTGGGTTTTTTTGGCCTCCTCCACCGTTCCTGACTGGTAGAAGGGGCAAAAGCCGACTAACCGGTGATTGGATGGCGATCTTAGACCGGCCACCGGTGGTTGAACACCGACTAGCCCTTGCCGATGGTGTTTGCGGATGGTCAGTCGCCGACCAAGAAGGGGCGACGGCCATGAATTTCTAGTCTGATCGGGGAAGAAGAGAAGAGGGGAAACGGATTTTGGGCTAACGGGTTTGGATCTCAACCCAAAAACCAAAAATCGGTTTGGACCCATTAGCTAAATAGAAATTTTGTAATAAAGCCCCTAAGAAGTTATGTATTTTATAAAAGTCCTATAGAAATTTTTGTAAATTAGTTCCTGATAAAGTAATAATTTTATAAAAATTTCTTAAAAAAAATATTATTATTTTGATAATTGTGATAGAGTTTATTATGTGAAGATACGTGGGTTATTTTTTAGTCTCCATAATAAACTTTATTGTATAAGGGCCTTCTAAATTATATTTTATAATTTATGTAGATCGGATTATTGTTTATTTGCTGGTAATATCTAATCATGATTGTGCTGAAAATCATAATAAAATTTTATATAGTTAATGAGGTTATTCAAATGCCTTATTAAAATTAGTAAATTTATTATTTTTGAGAATAACCATAGTATCTTGAAAAATAATAAAAGTCATATAAAGAATATAAATTAAAGAATAATGGCATGAGAATAAAATTATAATTAAGTCATAGAGATAATTATCTACAGGGAGTGGAAAGTGATTATTTTTATGATTTAATTGAAATAAGATGGTAATCTAAATATTAAGGATAGATTTTTCTTAGACCCATAGGTATGAAATTTTATTATTTTTAATATTTATATTACTGGTCTTATTAATCAAGTATTAATAAATTATATGCATGATGCGCTTCTGTCCATAGAAAGTTTAGAATTTATTACTAAAATTAATTATTTTAGATTATAGTTTAGCTTCACAGCACTAAAGTTTTCTATACTTTTTGATTATTGCAGCTAATTCTACTGCATATATTAATGATGCTGCTCTTATTTCAATACTAAGTGGTGATAATTTTTTTGATTGAAAAAATAGTATTCTTTACACTCTTAGATACAAAGACCTTGACTTGGCACTTTATGTGGATGAACCATCTATTTCCACAGACTTAAATACGCTACAACAAACTTTGGCATATAAGAAATGGGAGTGATTTAATCGCTTGAGTTTAATACTCATCAAGTTTCGAGTGTCTAAAAGTATTAGAGGATCAATCCCTCAATGTGATAAGGTCAAGAATTTTATGAAGGCCATTGAAGAATAATTTAAAAGTTCTGATAAAGCTTTTGCCAGTATTCTAATGAAAAAATTTACAGGCATGAGGTTTGATAGTTCCAAAGGTGTACGTGACCATATCATGAAAATGAAATATATTGCTGCTCAACTCAAATCTTTAGAAGTTGAGATTTTTGATTTTTTTCTACTCCATTTCATTTTGAATTCTCTACCTACAGAATATAGCCCTTTCAAAATCTCTTACATCACATAAAGAAAAATAATCTGTTAATGAACTTTTGACCATGTATGTTCAAGAGGAAGTAAGTCTGAAATAAGAAAAGCAAGACATAAAGCATGAAAGTGCCAATCTTGCTACTCATGATAAAGATAAAAAGAAAAAGGATGCTCCTAAAAGAAAGAAAGATGCTGCAGTACTAATGAAGCATTATGGCAATAAAGATGCATGCTTCTTTTGCAAGAAAAAAAGACACATGAAGAAGGACTGCATAAAGTATAAGAAATGGCTTGAAAAGAAAGGCACTTTCATATCTCTTATGTGTCATGAATTTCTTTATATTGATATTCCTAATAATACTTGGTGGATTGATTCTGGTACTATAATTTACATTACCAATACCATACAAGGCTTTTTCAATCTAAGGGACTCGAAGGAAAGTGAACAAGATATCTACTCAGACAATCGGATATGTTCACATGTGGAGGCTGAGGGAACCTTTAGTTTAGTTTTGAATTTTGGTTTTATTTTAGATTTTGAAAATATTTTTTACGTCCCTAATTTTTCTAAAAATTTAATTTTTATTTTTAAATTGATAAGTATTGATTTTAGTTTTTGTTGACACAGAATCTGATCGTCGTCGAAATCAGCTAGAGCAGAGGTGGACAAGGTTGCCGCCAGGGACCTATAAAATAAAGTCACATCCAGAGTTGGTGGGGGGTGGCTCCGACAGGACCCTCCGACGATCAAGTCAGCTCTGGCCAACAGGAATGGAGTGCTCGAAAATGATTTTCGCAGAGCTTAGAGAAGAAGAGGAGAGTTTAGAGCTTAGAGATCAGAGATTCGAGTGAGCGTATCTGGAGGGTCCTTTTTATAGACGGAGCTTGATGGTGACAGCTGTAGCCACGTGCTGGCGGGCTGCTCGAGGTTCGATGGAGTTAGTCCCAGAGGAAGGCACCATCTGCAGTGAATTGATGGTGACAGTCATCGCCATATGGTAGCGGATCACTGTCGCTTGCGGCGGACTGATGGTGATGGCTACAGCTATCTTGATACTGAGCTGCTCGAAGCTGAATGAAGGATTGAAGAGCTTCGACATGTACCCATTTCAGAGGAGTTCGAACTCCTGAAGAGGAAGCTCGGAAGGAGTTCGACCCCTATAGGCATCTGGTTGGAGATGTGCGGCTAAGGCTCGATCGTAGGAGCTCGGCCGCTGAGAAGTTCGACCAAAGCCCGACTACTGGGAGTCCAAAGAGTTCGGCTGCTAAGTAGTTCGCCCGATCGAAGGAGTTCAAAGGAGTTCGGCCGCTGCTCGACCGCTGAGGAGTTCGACCGACTGAGAGGGTTCGGTTCGACCGCTGAGAGTCCGAAGGAGCTCGGCCACTGAGAAGTTCAATTGGTTGAAGGGATACGGCTAAGACCAGTCTGCCGAAGCTTTTTCATGGCTACTAGCTTACCGAACTTCGGTAGGAGCAGGGTTTATCCCCAACAGCAGTCCCCCCACTCCCATGTTCGAAACTCGAAGGATGGGAGTGCAGAAAAAGGCGACTGCCGAAGTCCTCTTCTAGGCTCCGTATTGGTTCAGATCGAAGCTCGGGGGAGATCTCATCTCCAACTAAAGTTGATGTTGAAGCCCGGAGAAGATCCCACCTCCTATCGAGGTTGATACGGATGCTCGGGAGAAATCTGATCTACAGCCGGGGTTGATGTGGTCGCTCGGGAGAGATCTTATCTCCTGCAGTCGAGGTTGGCCCGGACCCTCGGAGGGAGATCTTATCTTCTGCAGCCGAGGTTGATGTGGGCGCTTGGGAGAGATCTTATCTCCTGCAGTCGAGGTTGCCTCGGGGGAGATCTTATCTCCTACTGCCGAAGTTGGCCCGAACCCTCGGAGGAGATCTTATCCCCTGCTGCTGATGTTGTCCCGGACCCTCGGAGATCTTATCTCCTACAGCCGAGGTTGATGTGGGCCCTCGGGGAGATCTTATCTCCTGCAGTCGAGGTTGCCTCGGAGGAGATCTTATCTCCTACTGCCAAAGTTGGCCCAGACCCTCGGAGGAGATCTTATCTCCTGCAGTCGAGGTTGCCTCGAAAAAGATCTTATCTCCTACAGCCGAGGTTGTCCCGGACCCTCGGAGGAGATCTTATCTCCTGCAGCCGAGGTTGCCTCGGGGGAGATCCTATCTCCTACAGTCGAGGTGGATGCGAACGCTCGGGGGAGATCTTATCTCCTACAGTCGAGGTTGCCTCAGGGGAGATCTTACTCCTGCTGTCGAAGTTGGCCCGCACCCTCGGGGGAGATCTTATCTCCTGCAGCCGAAGTTGCCTTGGGGGAGATCTTATCTCCTGTAGCCGAGGTTGATGCGTGGGCACTCGGAGGAGATCTTATCTCCTGCAGTCGAGATTGGCCCAGATCCTCAGAGGAGATCTTATCTCCTACAACCGAGGTTTGATACAGGCGCTCGGGGGAGATCTTATCTCCTGCAGCCGATGTTGCCTCGGGGGAGAATCTTATCTCCTACTATCGAAGTTGACCCAGACCATCGAGGGAGATCTTATCTCCTGCTATCGAAGTTGTCCTAGACCCTCGGGAGAGATCTTATCTCCTACAGTCGAGGTTGATGCGGATGCTCGGGGGAGATCTTATCTCTTGCAGTCGAGGTTGCCTTAGGGGAGATCTTATCTCCTGCTGTCGAAGTTGGTCCGGACCCTCGGGGGAGATCTTATCTCCTGTAGTCGAGGTTGCCTCGGAAAAGATCTTATCTCCTGTAGTCGAGGTTGTCCCAGATCCTCGGAGGAGATCTTATCTCCTGCAGCCAAGGTTGCCTCGGGGGAGATCCTATCTCCTGCAGTCGAGGTGGATACGGGCGCTTGGGGGAGATCTTATCTCCTACAATCGAAGTTGCCTCGGGGGAGATCTTATCTCCTGCAGCCGAGGTTGCCTTGGGGGAGATCTTATCTCCTACAGCCGAGATTGATGCGGGCGCTCGAAGGAGATCTTATCTCCTACAGTCGAGGTTGGCTCGGACCCTCGGGGAAGATCTTATCTCCTACAGCCAAGGTTGATGCGGGCGCTTGGAGAAAGATCTTATCTCCTGCTGTCGAAGTTGGCTCGGATCCTTGGGGGAGATCTTATCTCCTATTGTCGAAGTTGTCCCAGACCCTCGGAGGAGATCTTATCTCCTGCAGTCGAGATTGATGCGGATGCTCGGAGGAGATCTTATCTCCTACAGTCGAGGTTACCTCGAAGGAGATCTTATCTCCTGCTGTCGAAGTTGGTTTGGATCCTTGGGGGAGATCTTATCTCTTGCAGCCGAGATTGTCCCGGACCCTCGGAGGAGATCTTATCTCCTGCAGCCGAGGTTGAATGCGGATGCTCGGGGGAGATCTTATCTCCTACAGCCGAGGTTGTCTCGGGGGAGATCTTATCTCCTGCTATCGAAGTTAGCTCGGATCCTCGGGAGAGATCTTATCTCCTGTAGTCGAGGTTGATGCGGGCGCTCGGAGGAGATCTTATCTCCTATAGCTGAGGTTGCCCTCGGGGGAGATCTTATCTCCTACTGAAGTTGGCCCAGACCCTCGGGAGAGATCTTATCTCCTACTGCTGAAGTTGTCTCGTACCCTCGGGAGAGAGATCTTATCTCCTGCAGTCGAGGTTGATGCGGATGCTCGGAGGAGATCTTATCATCTGCAGTCGAGGTTGCCTCGGGGGAGATCTTATCTCCTGCTGCCAAAGTTGGCTCGGACCCTCGGAGGAGATCTTATCTCCTATAGCCGAGGTTGATGCAGGCGCTCGGGAGAGATCTTATCTCCTGCAGCTGAGGTTGCCTCGATGGAGATCTTGTCTCCTGCTGCCGAAGTTGGCCCAGATCCTTGGGGGAGATCTTATCTCCTGCAGCCGAGGTTGCCTCGAAGGAGATCTTATCTCTCCTGCAGCCGAGGTTATCCCGGACCCTCGGGGGAGATCTTATCTCCTACAGCTGAGGTTGATGCGGGTGCTCGGGGAGATCTTTATCTCCTGCAGTCGAGGTTGCCTCGGAAGAGATCTTATCTCCTACTGCCGCGAAGTTGGCCCGAACCCTTGGGGGAGACCTTATCTCCTACTATCGAAGTTATCCTGGATCCTTGGAGGAGATTTTATCTCCTGCAGCCGAGGTTGATGCGGACGCTCGGAAGAGATCTTATCTCCTGCAGTCGAGGTTGCCTCGGGGGAGATCCTATCTCCTGTAGCCGAGGTGGATGTGGACGCTCGGGGGAGATCTTATCTCCTGCAGTCGAGATTACTTCGGAGGAGATCTTATCTCCTACTGTCGAAGTTGGCTCGCACCCTCGGGGGAGATCTTGTCTCCTACAGTCGAGGTTGATGCGGACGCTCGGGGGAGATCTTATCTCCTGCAGTCGAGGTTGCCTCGAGGGAGATCTTATCTCCTACTGTCGAAGTTGGCCCAGACCCTCGGGGGAGATCTTATCTCCTACAGTCGAGATTGCTTTGGGGGAGATCTTTTTCTCCTACAGTCGAGGTTGTCCCGAACCCTCAGGAGAGATCTTATCTCCTACAGCCGAAATTACCTCGGGGGAGATCCTATCTCCTGCAGTCGAGGTGGATGCGGGCGCTCGGAGGAGATCTTATTTCCTGCAGCCGAGGTTGCCTCAAGGGAGATCTTATCTCCTACTATCAAAGTTGGCCCAAACCCTCGAGGGAGATCTTATCTCCTACGGCCAAGGTTGCCTCGGAGGAGATCTTATCTCCTGCAGTCGAGGTTATCCCGGACCCTCGGGGGAGATCTTATCTCCTGCAGCTGAGGTTGCCTCGGGGGAGATCTTATCTCCTGCTGCCAAAGTTGGCCCGAACCCTCGGAGGAGATCTTACCTCCTATAACCGAGGTTGCCTCAGAAGAAATCTTATCTCCTGTAACCAAGCTTAAAGATCTTTGACCTGCTCCCATTAGGATGAGGTCCTTCTCCGGTTTCCAACACGATAACTATTTAACTGCTTCATCCCTATCATCATAGTTTTTGCACCAGAGAATAATAATGTAGAAATGAAGTAGCTTGACTGAAGGGAGATTATTGGTAATACATCCTCAGATTCTCTAAGTTTCAAGGTTGTGGAAGCGTCATCCCTCCGAGCTTCTTCAAGCGATAAGTACTGGGCCAGATGACCTCCACCACTTTATATGGGCCTTCCCAATTAGGGACGAGTTTTTTCTGACTCTAAGGTTGAGAGACAGCAGCTCGTTAGAGCACTAAGTCCCCCACTCTGAACATCTTATTTCTAACTCTAGAGTTGTAGTACCGAGCTACCTTTCGTCTGTAGGCCGCCATCCAGATGCGGGCTTCCTTCCTTTCTTCTTCCAGCAGGTCGAGGTCGACTCAGAGGTCCTGGGGGTTGTGCTGCTCGTTGAAGCCTGTGACTCATGCAGACGGAAGCTTGAGCTCGACCGAAATAACTGCCTCCATATCGAAGGCCAAGGCGAAGGATGTTTCTCCAGTCGACATCCTCTGTGTAGTTCGGTATGCCCAAAGGACGTGGTAGAGCTTGTCCGCCCAGGGCCCCTTCGCCTTGTCGAGCCTCACTTTGATTCCTTACAGTAGGATCCGATTGGTTATTTCAGCTTCCCCATTGGCCTATGGGTGAGCCACCGATGTGAAATGGTGGAAGATGTTCAATTTTTCATAGAACTCGACGAACCTTGCCCCGACGAACTGTCGCCTGTTGTCAGTTATAAGGGTTCGGGGCAGACCGAATCGACAGACTAGCAACTTTCAGACAAAGTCCTGCACCTTGGCCTCGGTAATCTTCGCTAGTGGTTCGATTTCGATCCACTTGGTGAAATAGTCGATCGCGATCAGGAGGAACTTCGACTGTCCGAACGCCGTCGAAAAGGGGTCGAGTATATCCATTTCTCATTATGCAAATGGCCAGGGGACACTTAGTGGAGCAAGCTCGGATGCCGACTGCCTTTGTACGCTGGCGTTCTTCTAACGGTGGTCGTACTTTCTCACATATTCGATGGAATCGTGGAACAAGATCGGCCAGTAGTACCCTTGCCAAAGTAGTCTTTGCGACAGGGATCTGGCTCCTATGTGACCTCCGTAGAGTCCTTCGTGCACCTCCCATAGTGCGAGATCGACCTTCGAAAGTCGGAGACATCTCAGCAGCGGGAGGGAGTATGACCTTTTATACAGTCTGCCTTCATGTAAAACGTAACGGAAGGCCTGATTCCTGAGCTTCCGAGCTGAATCATGAGGAAGAACTTCCTTCCGAAGATAAGCGACCAGTGGGTCGATCCAGCTTGGCTCGAATTTCATTTGTAGGATGACCTGAGGCTCCTCTGGGTTAGGTACTTCAGAGTCTCCAAAAATACTCCTCTGGACAGCTCGGTCGGGGCAGAAGTGGCCAACCTGGAGAGAAGATCGGCTCTCATATTTTTCGCCCTCGAAATATGTTGAATGTCGAAACTGTCGAAGGTCGGAGTTAAATCCCTCACTTTTTTAAGGTATCTCACCATGCTTTCCTTCCGTGCCTCATAGCTGCCGCTAACTTGGCCGACCATCAGCTGAGAATTGCTATAGACTTGAAGCCGATCTAATTTTAATTCTCTTGCTATCTTCAATCTGGCGATTAGCGCTTCATATTCAGCCCCATTGTTGGTCGCAGAAAATTTGAAGCGCAGCGCGTACTCGACGATGACTCCCTCGGGACTGACCAAGATCAGCCCCGTGCTAACTCCAACGGAGTTGGACGAACCATCCACGTGCAGAACCCAAAAGCCTTCTAGGAGGTCGGCGCTTTCCTCGGAGAGGTCCGATTGCAACGGCTAGGCTTCATCCATGCTCGATCCTGCTTTGGTGTTGGTCTCGGTCGGTTCAAGCTCGGCTTCAACCAGAATGGTGCATTCCAGCATAAAATCCGTCAGTATCTGGGTCTTGATTGATGGCCTGGGCCGGTAGTTGATGTCGAACTTCGTGATCTCGATTGCCCATTTTGTGATTCTTTCAGAAGCGTTCGTCCGATGAAGGACTACTTTTATTGGTTGGTCCATGAGGACCGTTATGGTGTGCTCCTGAAAATAAGATTGGAGCCTCCTGACGGTAATTAGAAGAGAGTAAGTTAGTTTTTTCAACCTAGAGTACCTGATCTCCGCATCCTTCAGGATCCGGCTCACGTAGTAGATCGGCCACTGCGCCTTCACTTCTTCCTTGACCAGCATCGCTGCCAAGGCCACGGAGGAGACAGCTAGATACAAAAATAATTCTTCTCCGGATTTGGGCTTTGCTAGCAGTGGGGGCGAGTCGAGGTAGCTTTTAAGTTCTTTGAATACCTGTTGGCACTCCGTCGTCCAGGCGAAGTCCTTTGGTCGCCTGAGAACTTAGAAGAAGGGCATGCATCGTTCGGCCGACCTTGATACGAAGCGATTTAGGAACGCCATTTTTTCGATCAGATGCTGAACTTTCTTGATCGTCCTCGGAGCGGTCATCTCTCGAATGGCTCAAATTTTCTCGAGGTTTGCTTTGATTCCTCGTCTCGACACCATGAACCCCAAAAATTTCCTAGAGGTCATACCGAAGGCGCACTTGGTTGGGTTCAGCTTCATCTTGTGCCTCCTGAGTGCACCGAAGGTCTCTTCAAGGTTGGCGAGATAGTCTGTTGAAGCTCGGCTTTTGATGAGCATATCATCCACGTACACCTCCATGTTGCAGCCGATCTATTCTTTGAAGATCTTATTGATCAAGCGCTGGTACGTTGCCCCTATATTTTTGAGTCCAAAGGGCATGACCCTGTAACAATAATAACCACAGTCGGTAATGAAGGCGGTCTTCTCTTCGTCCTCGAGCGCCATCTGTATCTGGTTATAACCAAAAAAAGCATCCATGAAGGTGAGGAGCTCGTGGCCCGAGGTCGCGTCCACCAGTTAATCAATCTTGAGTAAAGGATAGCTGTCTTTCGGGCAGGCTCTGTTCAGCTTTTTGAAGTCGACGCACATCCTCCACTTATTATTTGCCTTTTTGACGAGGACCACATTCGAGACCCAGGTCGGATAATTAACCTCCCGAATGAGCCCGACCTTGAGGAGCTTGTCCACTTCCTCAACGATCGCTTTCTGCCTTTTCGAGGCGTGGTGGCGCATCTTTTTCTTCATCGGCCGATGCTTCGGATCGACGGTCAGCCGATGTTCCATGACCTCAGCATCAATCGCTGGCACGTCCACTGGGGTCCAGGTGAAGACGTTTGCATTTCTCCTGAGGAAGGCAACAAGCTACTCCCGAACTTTGCCTACCAAGTTGGAGCCGATCTTCACCGCGTGGTTCGAGATTTCGTCAATTAAGGTCACAGAGATGAGGTCCTCCATAGGCTCGCCCCGCTCCTCGGTGAGGTCGTCGTGGGCATCCAGTCCATCAATAAGATAAGGGTCGGACCATCTTCCCTCATGAAAGATGATAGAGTAGCAGTGCTTCGCCAGAGCCTGGTCTCCTCTGACCTCTCCGATCCCATAACTCGTCGGAAACTTTATCTTCAAGTAATAGGTTGACACCACCGCTCGAAGTGCGTTTAGACCAGGTCGGCCTAGGATGGTGTTATAAGCGGATGGAGTCCTCACGACCAAAAAATCGACCCATGCACTGGCCCATTTTGGGTGCTGCCCCACCTCCATAGCCAGAGTTATTATGCAGTTGACTGAGACGGCGTTGCCAGTGAATCCTACAAGCGAAAAATTCATAGGCCCCAAGCGGTCATTTGGTAAGGACATTTTTGAGAAGGCGTCGTAAAACAATATGTCGGTTGAGCTTTCATTATCCATCAAAATGCGGCGTACATCATAGTCAGCGATATTCAAAGAAATTACAATCGCGTCATTGTGCGAAAATTGGATTCCCTGACCGTCCGCCTTGATGAAGGCCACGGGCTCCGCGATCCTCCGCCTCTTCACCGATCCCTCGGATCCACTGGTCTTTCTTTGCTGAGGTCCCCCTAAGATAGTATTGATGATGCCAAGGGACGGTCGATCTTTCTGGCTCTCCCCACTCGATGGTAACACCCTTGGCCGACCCTTCCGCTCTTCAGGCCGCCTCTGCAGGAATTGGCCGAGTCTACCTTGTCTGACGAGTTTTTCGATCTCATCTTGGAGTTGGACACACTCCTCAGTGTCGTGGCTGTGGTCGCGATGATAGAGACAAAACTTATTGGGATCGCAGTTGCTGGGATGAAAACGCATCCTATCCGGCCTCGAAAGTTGTTCCCTGATTTTCATCAGCACTTGGGTCTTCGAAGCATTGAGGGGGGCGTAGTTGTGAAATCTTCGTCGGAGAGAACTTCGACGCTGAGGAGAACCTCAACGTGCCATTCCGTCAGAGCTTCCCCACCTCGGGGTCCGCGGGAGAGTTCGGGTCCGCCTACGATCGAAAGGAGTCCAGGAGTGCGGCCAAGCTTCACTCTGCTTCTTTTCTTCGGTGGGCCTGCTCGGCCCGCCGACTCGCCACTTGCCATCAGCTTCATCATCCTTGGCCTTGAAGGCCTCCTCTGCTCGGGCATATCCTTCGGCCTGAGCTAACATGTCAGCAAAGTTCCTGGGATATTTCTTTTTCAGGGAGAACAATAAGTCATTCTTCTGAAGGCCGCCCTTGAGGGCGACCATGGTGACTGATTGATTCAGGTTCCGAACTTCCAACACGGCAGCATTAAATCGAATGACGTAAGCCCGAATGGGTTTTTCCTCCTTCTACCTGATGGCTATCAAGAAATTCGAACCTCGACGCGACTGCCTACTACTGACGAAGTGGGCTGCAAACTATTGACTCATTTGGTCAAATGATAAGATGGTACTCGGCTTAAGCATCGAGTACCAATTTTTGATAGCTCTCTTAAGGGTAGAGGGGAAAGTCTGGCACAATATAGCATCTGACGCACCATGGAGTAACATTATTGTTTGGAAGGCTTCCAAGTGGTCGATCAGATCGGTGGTCCCATCGTAACTCTCGAACTGTGGGAGCTTAAAGTTCAGCGGGATTGATTTCTGCATGATTTTTTACGAAAAAGAAGGGTTAGTGCAAACGTCACTACCACATGAGGAGGGAGTGTGACGAAGTTCTTCGATTCATCGACTTATTTCTAAGAGCCTTTGATCCAGGAGATCTTCACGGTCTCTGATCTCCAAGGTTTTTTGGTAGAATGGGTGCGAGGCTTCACCCTTGGTCGAGCCTTGATCCGATCCTTTGCCTCCTCATTTTGAGGATCGGAGGTCGGGCAGCCCAAGTCAGTCGCTCCTGGACCAGACCATACGGCTCTGGAGAATCTAGCACCGATTGAGCTGGTACTGGGGCCTGCTGGTGCAGCACTGTCTGCACCACCTCCGTGAGACCACGAACCTGCTGGACGAGCAGGTTGAACTGCTCTACATCCACCATGGCTATAGACGGGACCTGGGTCGCTGGGGCTAGAGTGGAAGTGGGAGCGGACGGATTTGAACGGGATCGGGTCGTGGAGGCCACCGATCGTCGGGTCGAAGCTTTTCTGAGGGGTATTTTTCCTCGAAAAGAAATTCTAGAGAGAAAGGAGAGAGATCTTTAGAGGAGGGAGAGAGAAATCATCGTCGAGCACTCCTTTAAGAATAAGAAAACCTCGGAGGTTCGTGCCCTTTCTCTAGCGCCAATCTATTGACGAAGAATTTGATCGTTGTTAGAATCAGCTGGAGTAGAGGTGGACAAGGTCGCCGTCGGAGACCTGCAAAATAAAGTTCCATCCAGAGCCGATGGTGGATGGCTCCGACAGGATCCTTCGACGATCAAATCAGCTCTGGCCAATAGGAATGGAGTGCTCGAAAATGATTTTCGCAGAGCTTAGAGAAGAAGTGGAGAGCTTAGAGCTTAAAGATCAAAGATTCGAGTTAGCGTATCTGGAGGGTCCCTTTTATAGATGGAGCTTGATGGTGATAGTTGTAGCCACATGCTGATGGGCTGCTCGAGGTTCGACGAAGTCAGTCCTAGGGGAAGGTGCTGTCTGCAGCGGATTGATGGTGACAGCCATCGCCGCTTGGTAGTGGGTCGCTGTCGCTTGCGATGGATTGATGGTGATGGCTGTAGCTGTCTTGATATTGAGCCGCTCAGGGCCGAATGAAGGATTGAAGAGCTTCGACATGTACCCATTTCAGAGAAGTTTGGACTCCTGAAGAGGAAGCTCGGAAGGAGTTCGACCCCTATAGGCGTCTGGTTGGAGGTGTGCGGCTAAGGCTCGATTCGATAGGAGCTCGATCGCTGAGAAATTCGACCAAAGCCTGACTGCTGGGAGTCCAAGGAGTTCGACCGCTAAGCAGTTCACTCGGTCGAAGGGGTTCGAAGGAGTTCGACCGCTGAAGAGTTTGGCTGGCTGAGGAGGTTCGGTCCGATCGCTGAGAGTCTGAAGGAGCTCAACCGCTAAGGAGTTCGACTGGCTGAAGGGGTACGGCTAAGATCCGTCCATCGAAGCTTTTCTGCAGCTACCGGCTTATCAGACTTCAGCAGGAGTGGGGTTTATCCCCAACGATTTTTATTTTGAAAACTCTATAGTTAATCTTTTTTGGAATAAAAAGATTATTGAAACTAGTTTTTTTATGGATGGTTTATATAAATTAGATTTAAATCTAAATTATGAAAGTAATAATTCATTTATGCATGGTGA
Source organism: Cocos nucifera (assembly GCA_006176705.1). Taxonomy (NCBI): domain Eukaryota; kingdom Viridiplantae; phylum Streptophyta; class Magnoliopsida; order Arecales; family Arecaceae; genus Cocos; species Cocos nucifera. Next base: position 587,641 of record QRFJ01000358.1, on the reverse strand, counting down.
TAATATTGACATAAAAAAATATTAATTAAAAAAATTATTGGTGCAGAATTTGGTTGACGTCGAATCGAGCTGGAGTCGAGAAAGATGAGATCGTCGTCGGTGATCTATAAAATAAAGTTCTATCTAAAGTTGGTGGTGGTGACTCCGGTAGGACCCTTCAACGGTCAAGTTAACTCTTCTGACCAACAAAAATGGAGTGCTTAGAGAGAAATTTGGTAGAGTTTTGGAAAGAAAAAGAAAGCATAGAGAAGACGTATCTGGAGGGTTCCTTTTTATAGATGGAGCTTGTTGTAACTATCCTGATAAATGATCGTTGTAACCATCCTGATAAATGCCAATCATAATCATCTTGATAAATAATAATCATGATTATCTCGATAAATGATAATCATAATTATCCTAATAAATGATAATTATAATCGTTTAGTAGTGGAATTGCCTGTAGGAATCCGTCTGAAGGAACAGTCCGAAAGAAGTTCGGCTTCCATAGAAGTTCGACTGAAGGAACAGTCCATAAGAAGTTCGGCTTCCGAAAGGAGTTCGGCTCGCATAGAAGTCCGACTGAAGGAGGAGTCCGAAAGGAGTTCAGCTCCCATAGAAGTCCGACTGCTGAAAAAATTTGAAAGAAGTTTGGCTCCCATAGAAGTTTGATTACTGAAGGAGTCCGAAAGAAGTTTGGCTCCCATAGAAGCTCGACTATTGGAGGAGTCCGGAAGGAGTTTGGCTCCCGTAGAAGTTCGATTGATGGAGGAATTCGGGAAGCAGTTCGGCTCGCATAGAAGTCCGACTGAAGGAGGATTTCGAAAGGAGTTCGGCTCTCATAGATGCCTGACTGAAGGAGAAAAATGGAAGAAGTTCAGCTCCCATAGAAGCTCGACTGAAGGAGGAATCTGGAAGGAGTTCGACTCCCATAGAAGCCCGACTGGAGGAGGAATCCAGAAGAAGTTTGACTCCCATAGAAGCTCGACTGAAGGAGGAGTCCGGAAGGAGTTTGACTCCCGTGGAAGCCCGATTGCTGGAGAAATTCAAAAAAAGTTTGGCTCCAATAGAAGTTCGACTGTTGGAGGAGTCTGGAAGGAGTTCGGCTCCCATAGAAGCCCGACTGCTAGAGGAGAAATTCGAAAGAAGTTCGGCTCCTGTAGAAGCCCAACTGAAGGAGGAAAATGGAAGGAGTTTGGCTCCCATAGAAGTCCGACTGAAGGAGTTTAGAAGGAGTTCGGCTTCCGTAGAAGCTCAATTGCTGGAGGAATCCGAAAGAAGTTTGGCTCTCGTAGAAATCCAACTGCTAGAGGAGTTCGGAAGAAGTTTGACTTCCATAGAAGTCCGACTACTGGAGGAGTCCGAAAAGAGTTCGGCTTCCATAGAAGTCTGACTGAAGGAGGAGTCCGGAAGGAGTTCAGTTTTCATAGAAGCCCAATTGTTGGAGGAATTTGAAAGAAGTTTGGCTTCCTTTGAAGTTCGACTGTTGGAGGAGTCCAAAAAGAGTTTGACACCCATAGAAGTCCGACTGAAGAAAAAATCCAAAAGAAGTTTGGCTCCCATAGAAGCCCGACTGCTGAAAGAATTTGGAAGAAGTTCGATCGCTGGAGAAGTTCGATTGAGTTCAAAATCCAGCTGGAGGAGTTCAGCCACTGAACGAGTTCGGCCACTGAGGAAAGCTCGATTGTTGGGAAGAGAATTCTCGATCAAAGCTTTTTCATGATTACCAACTGCATTAGGCTAAGTATCAGACTGAATTTCGATGGGAGCAGGGTTTATCCCCAATAATAGTTTTTCTACTCTCAAGTTTGAAACTCGAAGGAAGAAAGTACAAAAAGGATGACTGTCGAAGTCCTCTTCAGGACTCTACGCTAGTTCAGATTGAAGTTCGGAGGAGATCTTATCTCCAGCCAAGGTTAACGTCGAAGTTGAGGCTTGGGCACAATAAGGCCGTTGTTGGGGCCTCTTCTCTCACCTCATCTAAATTGAATGAGGCCTTCGACTTTGCTCACATTAGGATGAGGTTCTCTTCCTATTTCTAACGGGCTATGGGGATACATAAGAACCATTGTTAGGACCTCTCCCCTCATCTTGTCTAAAATGAACGAGGTCTTCGACTTTGCTCATGTTAGAATGAGGTTCTTCTTCTATTCCTAACGAACTGTGGGAACACATAAGAGTCGTTGTTAGGGCCTCTCCCTCCGTCTCATCTAAAATGAATGAGGCCTTCGACTTTGCTCATGTTAGGATGAGGTCCTCCTCCTGTTCGTAACACGTCCACTTCTAATTGCTTCTTTTCTGTCATCACATAATTTTTGCACCAAGAAACAATAATGTTGAAATGAAGGAGTTTTATTATGAAAAAATTAATAGTAGTACATCCTCAGATTTTTTGAGTTTCAAGATCGTGGGAGCATTGTTCCTCTAAGCTCCTTCAGATGATAAGTTTCGGACTGGACGACCTCCACCATCTCATACGGACCTTTCCAATTTGGGGCAAGCTTTCTCTGACTCTGAGGCTGAGAGATGATGACTCGTCGAAGCACTAAGTCCCCCACTCTGAATATTTTACTTCTGACTCTGGAGTTATAGTACTGAGCCACCTTTCGTCTGTAGGCTTCCATCCGAACCTGAGCTTTCTTCCTTTTTTCTTCCAATAGGTTGAGGTTGACTCTGAGGTCCTATGGATTGTGCTACTCGTTGAAGGCCACGATCCATGCTGACGAAAATTTAAGTTCAACAAGGATGATTGCCTCTGTTTCAAAGGTCAAGGCGAATGATGTTTTTCCAGTTGGCAGTCTTTGAGTAGTTCGGTATGTCCAAAGAATATGGTAGAGTTCGTCCACCCAGGCCTTCTTTGCTCTATCGAGCCTTATCTTGATGTCTTACAGCAGAGTCCGGTTAGTCACTTCAGCTTCTCCATTTATCTATGGGTGAGCTACTGATGTGAAATGATGGAAGATGCTTAGGTCTTCGTAGAATTCGACGAACCTCATGCCGACGAATTATTGCTCGTTATCGATTATAAGAGTTCGGAGCAGACCGAATCGACAGACTATTGACTTTCAGATGAAGTCTTATATCTTGACCTCGGTAATTTTGGCTGGAGGTTTAGCTTCGACCCATTTGGTGAATTAGTCGATCGCGACTAGGAGAAACTTTCATTATTCGGATGCCATCGAAAAAGAGCCAAGTATGTCCATTCTCCACTACGTAAATGGCCAGGATGCACTTAGCGGAGTAAGCTCAGAGGCTGGTCATCTTTGTATGCTCGTATTCTTCTGACAGCGATCATATTTTCTGACGTACTCCATAGAATCATGGTATAAAATCGACCAATAGTATCCTTGCTGAAGTAGCTTTTGCGATAGGGACCTGACTCCTACATGACTTCCATAGATTCTCTCATGTACTTTCCATAATGCGAAGTTGGCTTCTGAAGATTGGAGACATCTCAACGACGGCAGCGAATATGATCTTTTATACAACCTACCCTCGTACAAAACGTATCGAAAGGCTTGATTCTTAAGTTTTCAAACTTTTTTTGGGTCATGAGGAAGGACTCCCTCCTTGATATAGGCAACCAAAGGATCGATCCAGCTGGGCTCGAGTTCTGTCTGCAAAATGATCTGCGATTCCTCTGAGCTTGGGCACTTAAGGGTCTAAAAAAATACTTCTTTGGGTAGTTCGGTTGGAGCTGAAGTGGCCAATTTAGAGAGGAGGTTGATTTTTATATTTTCTGCTCTCGAAATATGTCGAATGCTGAAATAGCTGAAGGCTGGAGTCAAGTCTTTTACTTTCTTAAGGTATTTCATTATACTTTCCTCTCGCACTTCATAGCTGCCACTAACTTGACCGACCACTAATTAAAAATTGCTGTAGACTTGAAGTCGATCTACTCTTAATTCTCTTATAATTTTTAATCCGACGATTAGCGCTTCATACTCGACCCCATTATTAGTCATAGAAAATTCAAAGCGCAGTGCATACTCGACGACGACTTCCTCAGGGCTGACTAAGACCAATCCTGCATCCGCTCCAGCAGAGTTGGATGAACCGTCCATGTATAGAGCCTAAAAACCTTCGAAAAGGTTGACTGTCTCTTCAGGAAGGTTCGATTATGACAGCAGAATGCCGATCTCATTCTGCTCAAGCTCGGCATCATCGAAAATGGTACACTCTACTATAAAATCTGCTAATATCTGGACTTTGATCGATGGTTGGGGTCGATAATTGATATCGAATTTCATGAACTCGATTGCCCATTTTGCGATTCTCCTGAAAGTATCCATTTGTTGAAGGACTGCCTTTATTAGTTGATCCATGAGCACCATTATGGTGTGCCTCTGAAAGTAAGGTCGGAGCCTTCTGATAGCAATTAGAAGAGAGTAAATCAATTTTTCTAGCTTAGAATATCTGACCTCTGCATCTTTTCGGATCTAACTTATGTAGTAGACCGACCGCTGTATCTTTACTTCCTCCTTGACTAGGACTTTGCCAAGATCGTCGGAGAAACCGTTAGGTACAAGAATAATTCTTCTTTAGATTCAGATTTTGTCAATAGTGGGGGTGAGTCGAGGTAGTTTTTGAGCTCTTCAAATATCCGTTGGTACTTCATCATCCAGCAGAAATTTTTTGATTGCTTGAGAACTTGGAAGAAGGACATGCATCGCTCAACCGATCTCAAGACGAAAAGATTTAGGGATGCCACTTTTTCGGTCAAGCGCTGAACTTCTTTGATTGTCTTTGGAGCGGTCATCTCTTGAATGGCTCAAATTTTTTTGAGATTTACTTCAATCTCACGCTTCGACACCATAAACTCTAGAAATTTTTCAAAGATCACACCAAAAGTGCACTTGGTCGGATTCAGCTTCATCTTGTGCTTTCTGAGTGTACTGAAGGTCTCTTCAAGGTCGGCAAGATAGTTTATAGAATCTCGACTTTTGACGAGTATGTCATCCACATACAGTTTCATATTATGGCCAATCTACTCCTTGAAGATTTTGTTGATCAGGTGCCGGTACGTTGCCCCTGCATTCTTAAGCTCAAAGGGCATAACCTTGTAATAGTAAAGACCATGGTCAGTAACAAAAGTAGTTTTCTCCTCATCCTCTAGCGCCATCCATATCTGGTTATAATCGAAGAAGGCATCCATGAAGGTGAGGAGCTCATAGTCCAAGGTTGCGTTTACTAGTTGATTAATCCTGGGAAGAGGGTAGCTATCCTTTGGACAGATTTTATTCAGCTTTTTGAAGTCTATACACATCCTCCACTTGTTGTTTGCCTTTTTGATGAGGACCACATTTGAGACCCAGGTTGGATAGTTAACTTTTCGGATAAACCCAGCTTTGAGAAGCTTGCCTACTTCTTCCATAATTGCTTTTTGCCTCTCCAGGGCATGGCTGCATAGTTTCTCTTTTATCGATCGATACTTCGGATTAATGGCCAGTCGATGTTCCATAACTTCGACATCAATTTCTGGCATATCCGCTGGAGCCTAGGCGAAGACATTCATGTTCTTTCTGAGGAAGGTGACGAGTTGCTTTCGAATCTCGTTCCCTAAGTTGGAGTCGATCTGTACAGCATGCTCCACATTTTTATCGTTCAAGGGTACAGATACGAGATCCTCCATAGGCTCGCCCCGCTCCTCGATAAGGTCATCGCGGATATCTAGCCCATCAATAGGATAAGGGTCGGACTATTTTTTCTTATGTAGGATGATTGAGTAGCAGTGCCTTGCCAGAGCTTGATCTCTCCTGATCTCTCCGATCCCGTAACTCATCGAAAACTTCATCTTCAAATGATAAGTTGATACCACTGTCTGAAGTGCATTTAGATCAGATTGATCAAAAATAGCATTATAGGTGGACGGAGTCCTTACGACTAAAAAATTGACCTATACCTTAGCCAGTTTCGGGCATTGCCTCGCAGTCACGATCAAAGTTATTATATCCTCAACTGGTATGGCATCACCAGTGAAGCCTATCAACGGAGAGTTCATAGGCCTCAAGTGGTTATTGAGTAAGAACATTTTTGAGAAGGCATCATAAAATAATACGTCGATCGAGCTTTCATTATCTATTAAAATGCGGCGTACATCATAATTGATAATATTTAAAGAGATTACAATCGCATCATTATGGGAGAATTGGATCCCCTGAGCGTCTACCTCAGTGAAGATTATGGGTTCTTCAGTCCTCCATCTCTTCATCGATCCCTCAGATCTGCTGGCCTCTCCTTGCCGAAGTCCCCCCGAGATCATGTTGATGATGTCGAGAGGTGGTCGATCTCCTTGTTGATCCTCCTCCCTTGGTGGCTCAGGCTATGGTAATGCCCTTGGTCGATCTTTCCATCCTTCAGGCTGTCACCGTAGGAATCGACTTAATCTACCTTACTTGATGAGCTCCTCGATCTCATCCTGGAGTTAGATACACTTCTTAGTATCGTGACCGTGATCATGATGATAAAGGCAAAACTTGTTAGGATTACGCTTGCTGGGGTGAGAGCTCATCCTTTTCGACCTTGGCAGTTGCTTCCTGATTTCCATCAACACTTGAATTTTTGGAGCATTGAGGGGGGCATAGTTGTAAAATCTTCATTGGGGAGAACCTCACCACGTCCTTCTATCCGGGCTTCCCTGCCTCTGAGTCCAGGGGAGTTCAGACTTACTTTCGCTCAGAGAGAGTTTGGGAGCGCGATCTAGCTTCGCTCAGCTTTGTTTCCTCGGTAGGTCCATCCGACTCGTTGAATTGCTGCTTACCAAAGGCTTCATCGTCCCTAGCCTTGAAGGCCTCTTCAGCTCGGACGTAACCTTCAGTCCGAGCTAGCAGATCGGCAAAGTCGCTGGGTTACTTCTTCTTCAGGGAGAATAGCAAATCATTCTTCTAGAGGTCGCCCTTAAGTGCGGCCATAGCAACTGATTGGTCTAGGTTCTGGACCTCCAATGCAGCGGCATTAAATCGGATGACATAAGCCCAGATGGATTCTTCCTCTTTCTGCTTGATGTTCATCAGAGAATCCGAATCTCGGTGCGGACGTCGGATGCTGACGAAATGAATCACGAACTGATGGCTCAACTGATCAAAGAAAAATATGGTATCTAACTTAAGTATCGAGTATCAGTTTCTGACGGCTTTCTTGAGGGTGGATGAAAAAATCTAACATAAAATAGCGTCTGACGCACCGTGGAGCAACATCATTATTCAGAAGGCCTTCAGATGATCGATCGGATCGAAGGTTTCATCGTAACTCTTGAACTACGGAAGCTTGAAGTTCGACGAGATTGGTTCCTGCACGATCCTCTGAGAAAAAGAAGGATCAGTGCGAATATCATTACCATGTGAGGAGGGAGTATGACGGAGCTCTTCGATTCGTCAGCTCATTTTTAAGATCTTTTGATTTAGGAGATCTTCACAATCGTTAATCTCCAAGATTTTCTAGTGGAACGGACGTGAAGCTTTCCCCTGGGTCGAGTCGTGGTCCGAGCATGGATCTTCCATCCTCTACTTCCTCTTTCCGAAGATCAAAGGCTGAATAGCCGAGGTCGACCATTCTCAGATCGGACCACGGGGCTCTAAAGAAGCTTGCATCGACCAAACTGGTATCGGGGCCTACCGATGTATGGTCTGCATCGCCTCTGCGAGACCACGAATCTACTGGACCAGCAGATTGAGCTGCTCCGCATCCACCATGGCTGCAGGTGGAGCTTGAGTTACCAGAGCTGGAATAAATGTATCTGGACGAAATCTGGCTGCAGAGGCCATTGATCGTTGGGTTGAAGCTTTCTTGGGAGGCATTTTTTCTGGAAAGAACTCTAGAGAGAAAAAAGAAAGATCGCTGTTGAGCACTCTTTTAAGATCAAAGGAACCTAAGGAATAGAGGCCCTTCTTCTAGCACCAATTCTGTTGGTGTAGAATTTGGTTGATGCTGGATTGAGCTAGAGTCGAGAAAGACGAGGTTGCTGTCGGTGATCTACAAAATAAAGTCTCATCCGAAGTTGGTGGTGGTGACTTCGATAGTACCCTCCGACGGTCAAGTTAGCTCTTTCGGCCAATAAAAATAGAGTGCTCAGAGAGAAGTTTGACAGAGTTTCGAAAAGAAAAAAAAGCTTAGAGAAGACGTATATGGAGGATCCCTTTTTATAGATGGAGCTTGTTGTAACTGTCCTGATAAATGACCATCATAACCATTCTGATAAATGCCAATCGTAATCATCATGATAAATGATAATCATAATTATTCTGATAAATGACAATCATAATTATCCTAATAAATGATAATTATAATCATTCAGTAGTGGGATCGCCTATAGGAATCCACCTGAAGGAATAGTCTGGAAGAAGTTTGGCTTCCGTAGAAGTTCGATTGAAGGAGAAATTCGGAAGAAGTTTGGCTCGCATAGAAGCCCGACTGAAGGAGAAGTTCAGAAGGAGTTCGGCTCCTGTAGAAGCCCAACTACTGAAGAAATCTGGAAGGAGTTCGACTTTCGTAGAAGCCCAATTACTGAAGGAGTTCGAAAGAAGTTCGGCTTAAATAGAAGCTCGTATGCTGGAGGAGTTCGGAAGGAGTTCGGCTCCCATAGAAGTTCGACTGAAGGAGAAATTCAGAAGAAGTTTGGCTCACGTAGAAGTCCGACTGAAGGAGGAGTTCGAAAGAAGTTCGGCTCCCATAGAAGTCCGACTGAAGGAGAAAAATGAAAGAAGTTTGGCTCCCATAGAAGTCCGACTGAAGGAGAAATCTGGAAGGAGTTCGGCTCCCGTAGAAGTCCAACTGCTGAAGAAGTTCGGAAGGAGTTCAGCTCCCATAGAAGCCCGACTGGAAGAAAAATTCGAAAGGAGTTCGACTCCCATAGAAGTCCGACTGAAGGAGGAGTCTGGAAGGAGTTCAGCTCCCATAGAAGTTCGACTGGAAGAGGAATCCAAAAGAAGTTCGGCTCCCATAGAAGTCCGACTGAAGAAGTCCGGAAGGAGTTCAGCTTCTGTAGAAGTTCGACTGAAGGAGTCCAGAAGGAGTTTGACTCCCATAGAAGTCCGACTGCTGAAGGAATCTGAAAGAAGTTCGGCTCCCATAAAAGTCCGACTGCTGGAGGAGTCCGAAAAAAGTTTAGCTTTCGTAGAAGTTCGACTACTGGAGGAGGAATCCAGAAGGAGTTAGGCTTCCATAGAAACTTGACTGAAGGAGAAAAATGGAAGAAGTTTGGCTCCTGTAGAAGTTCGACTGAAGGAGGAGTCCGAAAGAAGTTTGACTCCCATAGAAATTCGACTGCTGAAGAAATCTGAAAGAAGTTCGGCTTTCATAAAAGCCCGACTGAAGGAAGAGTCTGAAAGAAGTTCGACTCCCATAGAAGCCTGATTGCTAGAAAAATTCGAAAGAAGTTTGGCTCCCGTAGAAGTCCGACTGCTGGAGGAGTCTGGAAGAAGTTCGGCTCTCATAGAAGTCTGACTACTGAAGGAGTCTGAAAAGAGTTCGACTCCCATAAAAGCCCGACTGAAGGAGGAGTTCAGCTTCCATAGAAGTCCGACTACTGGAGGAATCTGGAAGGAGTTCGGCTTCCGTAGAAGTCCGACTGAAGAAGAAGTCCGGAAGAAGTTCGGCTCCCATAGAAGCCCGACTATTGGAGGAGTCTGAAAAGAGTTCGGCTCTCATAAAAGTCTGACTGAAGAAGGAATCCAAAAGAAGTTTGGCTCCCATAGAAGTCTGACTGAAGGAGGAAAATAGGAGTTCGGCTCCCATAGAAGCCCGACTGAAGGAGGAATCCGAAAGAAATTTGGCTTTCATAGAAGTCCAACTGAATGAGGAATCCGGAAAGAGTTCGGCTCCCGTAGAAGTCCGACTGCTGAAGGAATCCAGAAGGAGTTCGACCGCTGGAGAAGTTTGATTGGATTTGGAGTCCAGCTGGAAGAGTTCATCCACTGAATGAGTTCGACTGCTGGGGGAAGCTCGGTTGCTGGGGAGAAAATTTTTGATCAAAGCTTTTCCGTGATTACCAGCTACATTAGGCTAAATACCAGATTGGACTTTGACAGGAGTGGGGTTTATCTCCAACAAGAACTCTTCAAGTTTATGGCATAAAATGTTAGCTCATATCTCTTTAGAGAGAATAAAGAGATTGGTAAATGATGACATTTTAAAAGATATTGATTTTACTGACTTTGGTACTTATTTAGATTACATAAAGAGAAAGCAAACTAACAAGTCCTCTAAAGATGCCAAAAAAGTTCTAATATTTTGAAAATCATATATACTGATATTTGTGGACCCTTTTCTACCCCCTATTTTAATGGTCAGAGATATTTTATCTCATTTATTGATAACTATACTAGATACATGTACCTCTATCTTCTGTTTGAAAAGGGTGAGGCACTAGATGCTTTTAAAGTTTATAAAATAAAAGTAGAGAAATAGATGGATAAAAAAATAAAGATCATAAGATTTAATAGAGATTGGGAGTACTATAGAAGATATACTAAAAGAAGTCAGTTGATAGATCCATTTGGTAAGTTTCTTGAAGAAGAGGATATTATTGCCTAATATATAATGCCTGGAACACCACAATAAAATGATATGGCAGAAAGAAGGAACCGTACACTGATGGACATGGTAAGGGGTATGATTAGTAGTTCTAGTTTTCCTTTATCTCTTTAGAGTGAAGCATTAAAGACTATTGTATATATCTTAAATAGGGTTCCATCAAAGGCTATACCTAAAACTCCTTTTAAGTTATGAAAAAGATGAAAATCAAGTTTAAGTCATTTACACATGTGGGATGTCCAGTTAAGGTGTGGATTTATAATCCATATTTAAAAAAATTAGACTCTAGAATAATTAGTGGCTATTTTATTGGCTATGTAGTAAATTTCAAAGGATATAGGTTGTATTGTCCTAACCATGTATCAAAAATTGTTGAGGCTAGGAATGCTAAATTTCTTAAGAATTATGAACTTAGTGGGTGTGGTTTTTCTCGTAAGGATAAATTTGAGAAAATAAAAGATCAAATTGATCAACGCATAAAAAATAAAAAATTGATTGTTATTCAAGATAATCCACAAGATCGTGAACAATCAATTCAAGAACAACCACTCCATGAAGAGTAAGTTCATGATGAACCTACAATCGAAATTACTCAAAATATAAATAAAATAGTAGGATTAAGAAGATCCTCAAGAGAAAGAAGACCTGCAATTTCTAGTGATTACATTGTCTACTTACAAGAATCTGGTTTTGATGTTGGACCTGATAATGATCATAGTTCGTTTTCACAAGCCATGAGTGAAAATAATTTCATATACTGGTATGATGCCATGAAGGATGAGATGGAATCTATGTTTAAAAATCAAATCTGGGATCTCATTAAGTTACCTAAAGGTGCATCGATCATTAGCTGTAAATGGGTCTATAAGACCAAAAGAGACTCCTCAGATAAAATTAAATGATATAAGATTAGACTTATAGCTAAAAATTTTACTCAAAAAGAAGGTATTGACTATCATGAAATCTTCTCTCCAGTTTCAAAGAATGATTCATTAAGAATAATTATGGCCTTAGTAGCTCATTTGATTTAGAGTTACATCAAATGGACGTGAAAATGACATTTTTGAATGAAAATCTAAAAGAGACAGTATATATGGCTCAGCTTGAAGGTTTTTATAAAGATAAAGATAGTCACCTTGTATGTAAGTTAAAGAAGTCTATATACCGACTTAAACAGGCCACTCGCTAATGGTATATGAAATTACATGATGTTATTAGCTCTTTTGACTTTACAGAAAATATTATGGATAATGCATATATCTTAAGATTAGTAGAAATAAATACATATATCTGGTTCTATATATAGATGATATATTGCTTGCAAGCAATGATTTGGGTTTGCTAAAAGAGACAAAACTATTTTTTTTCTCAAAACTTTGAGATGAAAGATATGGATAAAGCCTCTTATGTCATTGGCATAGAGATTCATAGAGATAGATCATGAAGAATTTTAGGTTCGTCTCAAAAGATCTACATCAAAAAAGTTTTAAAAATATTTAAAATGATATAACGTGCTCTTACAGTTGCATCCATTATGAAAGATGATAAATTTAGTCAGAATTAGTGCCCACAAAGTGAATTAGAAAAAGAGCAAATAAAGAACATCCCATACGCATCTGTAGTGGGAAGCTTGATGTATGCATAGGTTTGTACAAAACCTAATATAGCATATGCAGTAGGTATTTTGGATAGATATCAAAGCAATCATAACCTTGATCATTGAAAAGCTGCAAAGAAGGTTATACGATATCTACAAGGAACCAAGCATTATATGCTTACTTATAGATATACCGATCACTTAGAAGTGATTGATTATTCGAACTCAGATTTTGGTGGATGTGTGGATACAAAAAGTCTACTTTATGATATTTTTTTTCTTGTTGGAGGTGCTATATCTTGCAAAAGTAATAAGCAATTAATAGTTGCTTTATCTATCATGGAGGCAGAGTTCATTGCATGCTATGAAGCTACTTCACAGGTTATATGAATGAGCAATCTCATTTCTGATTTGAGAGTTGTCAATTCTGTTGCAAGGCTAATAAAAATTTATTGTGACAACTCTGCTGTAGTTTTCTTTTTTAAGAATGATAAGAGTAGAAGTCGCAGCAAGCATATCGATATAAAGTATTTTGCTATTAAAGATCATGTCAAGAAACGTGAAGTGAATATTCAGCTTATCAGTACTGAATTAATGGTTACAAATCTCATGATTAAAGGATTATCGACCAAACAGTTTAAAAATCATGTGGATCATATGGGAATCATTAGTTCAGTTTCTTTTTGATTTGCTTATTGTAAAACACTTATTCTTAGAAATAAAGGACATATTTTTTTTTGTTATTTAGTATATATAAAATTCATGTCATAAAGTTAGACTCTGAATATCTTGTATAAAGTTATTCATAAAGAAAAGTATAAAGTGCTCAAATAAAAGGTTTCATGCATTATGATACATGGAAGGAAGTATTCATTTTTAGAATATGACTGCCATGATTCGTATATTAAAATTTCTTATTTAAGTGAGAGTTTTTGATTTGAAATAGTTTATGGTGATATTACAGTTTTGTTTATCACCTATTTGGTATCTTAATTATGACATATGGGTCAAGTGAGAGAATATTGTACTCGTTCCAAATTTTAAGGACTTGGTGTGGCCCATTTATAATCTAATTAATTAAAGATAATTTGAGATAATTAAGATGATTATTTTTTTTTAAAATAAAGTCCGACTCAGGTCAAAATAAAGACTCCACTATGGTTATACTTCTTTGATGGAAAGAAGAGTTTGTGTTAATTTAAAAGAGTCCCTAATCTAGCTTATAAATACAGCATGTGACTCTCTATTAATAATAGACAATGAGATCCTCTAGCATAAATTAGCAGAGTTCTTTTGTAATGATCTTTTGCAGATTTTGAGGAGATCCATCTGTAGATTCATCTTCCTTCGTACTTGATTGGATTTGGACTTGATCAACAATGACTGAAGGTATGTTTGTTTCCGCATTTAGATCTAAATTTCTTACATATGTCGGTTTGAGCTTGAATGTTGATCTAATGTTAATTTTAAGTATTACAAATCAATACACCATTCAATTCATATAAAAATTAGGATATAATAATTTTATAACATCTATAAGTCAAAACATAACATGTCATAATTACTAATTTTCAATTTTCAAACAATCTAAGTATTGAAAATACTATATTGGTTAGTTGGGTTCGGTTTCATATGGGTTAAACATATAGAAATCGAATCCGACCGTAAAATTTCTTTTATGAATCATAATCCAATTCAATCCAATTCAAGTCTTTTAACCAACCAAAATCGATGTTTATTAGATTGGATTGGATGGATTTTTTCGAGTTTCGATTATTTGCTCAGCTCTAAGACTAGTCTTTGAAACAACCATGTATAGTGCATAATTAAATTGCATCTCTTCTTTCTCTATTTATGTACTTCAAATATTATTTTCTACAAATTTTGTTGCATTAGGATCATGAAGAAGTTTCCGCAATATAAAATGCTACACTTTTGGGTTCTATGGATTGGCTTCACCAGCGCTGTTCTTAATTTTTGGCCTCGGTGTCCATCTCCTTATAGAAATTTAGTACATTTCTTGTTCTGCAATTTTTAGGTTTATGCTGGTCCTCTTGCTCCATTTATCTCAATATGAATGTTTTCGTGTGGATCCAATAAACTTGGAGGCTACTTGCATTTTCAATACCGAAGATTAGAAAAGAATTTAATTTCATAACATTCATTTAAAATAGAAATTTAAAGATACTTACCATGATTATCATATTAGCAAGACCTAAATGATTCAATCCTGTCCTGGAGTTGCCTTCAAAAGTTTACTTGTTTGTCCTACCTAAGCAACCATAATATAGTTAAGAACATTTGCAAAAAAATCCTTTGCTTATCCTCTTAGATGCCCGCAACAAAAACCTCTAAGTAGAAAAAAGGCTAGGGTTGCTAGAGGTGTCATTCTTTTGAGGTTCCCTTGAACAAATTTTGCTTGGGATCATGGGGCAAAAATGTTTCGGCAATTTCCATCCCATGCCAGACAAAAATAACTATTAATCTTACATACACTTAAAATAGGTTTTGTCCGGACAACCTCAGCTTATGATCAACCAGTCACAAAGACTAGTGGATTTCGAGCATCACCCCAGGATTCTAGACCTCCTTAGTAAATCCCAGGTCAATCCGTCATTCAAAACTGATAAGAGACTTTACTAAGGAATAATTTTTTCAAATAAAATTTTATATTTACTTGCAGTTGAATTTTATGGGTAGAATCCTGAGCAACAATATCAATTCCATAATTCAAAGAGGTTACCAGCTTCTTCTTCTTTTTTTTTGCCTATTTCCCTCAAAAATCCTTCAGCCTGCTTTTTTGGCCGCATCTCTTTCTAGCTCCCTCGCAGAGGTTGCCAGCACCTATTTTTACTTCCATCCTACTAAGTAAACTAAAATTTTCATGATACTAAATTTGACTCCATGTATTCATAGAGAAAACCTATAAGAGAACAACTAGTCACATGGTTCCGGATGGTAAAGGAATTGTTATAAAAAAGATCAAAAAGATCCAGACAGATAATAAGATAACATCGATTCTTTTAAAAAGGTGAAACAACCCTAATTGATTTCGGCAAGGCATCAGCTCCAACTTTCAATCTACGATAAGCAACTTATATATAGTATTCAAATAAGATGTTGGGTTGTATGACAAGATACTTGTTTTACGATTTAAAAAATAACGGCAAATTGAACATCGATTGTTGTTTGGCAATTGCTGTATATAGGTATGCTGTTAAATTACATCTACAACACGTCTATCTTGTAGGAGATTTTTTTTGACTATTATTCATTAGATACAAAATTATGTGAAATGGAAAATAGACAACACATCCTTGCATCTTTTGCTATTTGATATTAAGGCTAAGCATGGGTCAAGTACGATCGGTTTGAGAGAAAAATTTTAATCCATCGAATCTAATCTGATTGAAAAAATTTAACTCGCTGCCAATTATTTATCATGTATAAATCATTTAAAATTGAAGTAAGTGGTTTGTAGTAGATTTGGATGGATTGTATCGATTTGGTCTTCAATATTAATTTTATGTCCAATGTTAATCCATTTAAGCTTATTTGCAGATTCGGATGGATTACATTGAATTTGGATCAATTGTATGTTAAAAATATAGATATCGATCAACTATAAATAATCGATTCTTTTACAAATATCAATCTAATTCGATTTGATTTATATCTGATCCAAACCGATATTCATTATATTGGATTGGATAGGTTTCTTTGGGTTTTAGTTATTTGCTCAGTCGTATATGATATACCGCATTGAGCCGATCAGATCACTTAATATCCTTCTCAGCAGCCTCTTATATTTTGAGAGAAGCAAATCAATTATCAGATCAGCTCGCAAATCTTCAAAGGATTGAATGCCTGACATATCATCCATCCCTCTTTTTATAGCAGATACCATGAGAGTATCCTTTGCTGGGCTGGCTTTAGAATCGTTTGTGTTGTTTTGCCGTTTAGTTTCTTCGTTTTTTTTTTAGTTTATCAGTTTTGGATCCTACGGACCCAAATGTATAAAAAAATTATAAAAATAAAATCTTGTCACGTGCGGCTCTCGTGATTATTACGCCTGCGTCCACGGCACGGCACGTGAGAGCCATCGTCGGAAATCGTTTCACGGATGTGGCGCCCGTTAAGCCACAAGCGGGGCCACGGGCAACGGCGTCTCCCAAACCCGTAATCCCCATGGCGATACCACTGCGCTCTGCTACGCCCGCGACCGCCGTCTGGATAGAGGCTAGGCACGACCGGCACGCAACTGCTCTTCTTCGAAACACTAAGCACTCTAGGCCGAATCCTCACTTCTCATTTCAGCGCAAAAAGGGCAACGAACGTCACCGCTCCCTCCCTCTCGTCGCCGCGACCTCCGATTCTCTTGGTAACGTTCTCTCCTTCCTCGTTATCCGTTAGTCTCCTTCTTGTAATCGTTTCTGTTTTCGTTTTCATGGAAACCATCCCACTTGAGTTCTCTTCTTCATATATAGAAGGACATATTCAGAGAAATGATTTGCTGGATGTTGCTAATACTACGTGCTTTTAAGAAAATTGGATTTCAAGTGTCAATGCTTGAATTTAGATATCTGTTGGAGATAAACCCCGCTTTCATCAAAGTCCAGTTTGATGCTCAGCTCAACGCAATCGATAGCCACGGGAGAGCTTCAGCGAACTAGTCTTAGCCGAACTTCTTCAGCCGGTCGAGCTTCTTCAGACTCCCAGCGGTCGGGCCTTAGTCGAACTCTTTTAACCGATCAAACTTTCCAGCGGTCGAGCTTCAGTCGGACTCCCACAAGAGCCGAACTTCCTCCGCGCTCTTCCAATCAGACTCCCACGAGAGCCGAATTTCCTCCGCGCTCTTTCAGCCAGATGCCTACGAGAGCCGAACTCTTTCCGTACTTCTCCGGCCAAACTCCTTCTGAGCTTTTCCTCGGCCGAACTCTTTTAGGAGTCCGAACTCCTCTGGAATTGATACATATCGAAGTCCACCGATCAATACCTGCTTTCTCAGAGCCACGACTATTAAATCTGGACGAACGGTCACCATTAGTCTGCCACAGGCGACGCGATCGGACGACATGGCCACTACTACTGTCGACACCACTCTCTCCGTAGCCAGCTCCATGCGGCCCACGATCCGTCAGTATGGCTATCACTATCCACCTAACGATGCCTTCCTCTCCATATCGAACTTCATGCGGCCCCGAGCGGCCCACGGCTGGACGATATGACCGTCACCATCAATCAAGCTCCACCTATAAAAAGGACCCTTTAGATAAGCTATAAGCTCTAAGCTCTCATCTTCTTCTCTACACTCTGCCGAACTCATTCTAGAGCACTCCATATCTGTTGGCCAAAACTGACTTGATCGTCGGAGGGTCCTGTCGGAGCCACCCTCACCGGCTTCGCACGGAACTTTGTTTTGCAGATCCCGGCGGCGACCTTGTCCACCTCCACTCCAGTTGGGTCTGACGACAATCAGATCCCGCACCAACAGTTTGACGCTGGAAGAAGGGCCTCGAACCTCCGAGGTTTCCTTATTCTTAAAGGAGTGCTCGGCGACGACCTCTCTCTCCCCTCTCTAGAGGTCTCCCTTCTTTCTCTCTAGAGTTTTTTTTCAAGAGAAAATGCCTTCCAGGAGAGCTTCGACTCGACGATCGATGGCCTCCATGGTCCGATCCCGTCCAGATCCATCTGCTCCTATTTCAGCTCCGGCAACTCAGATTTCACCTGTACCCACGGTAGATGCAGAGCAGTTCAACCGGCTTGTCTAGGAGATCCGCAGCCTCACCGAGGTAATGCAGGCCATACAGCAGCCCCCGACGGTGACTCCACCAAAAAATCCGCCATCGAAATGTCGAAAATCGACCCCAAGGAAGAGTACCTGGACCAACGTACCCATCGCCTCTGAGAAGGAAAAACAGAGAGCCGAAGATCCGTGTTTAGATCATGGTTCTCCTCTGGAGGAGATCTTTCCCATTTGTAGCCGGAAGTCCCCCAAGATTTGCAACCAAGATGACGCCCTCAATCACAGACTGCAGAAGATGGACCGGTGGATTGAAAAGCTCGGCCACGTCGCTTCGGCTCATCATGCCGATGTCCACATCGACCCTCCTTTCTTCCTCCAAATTATGCAAGAGTCCGTTCCATCGAACTTCAGGCTCCCTCAACTTGAAAGCTACGATGGAGCCTCTGATCCGATTGATCATCTAGAGGCCTTTCGGACCATGATGTTACTCTACGGTGCTTCAGACGCCATACTATGCCGAGCCTTCCTATCTACCTTAAAGGGAGCAGC
This sequence comes from Cocos nucifera, assembly GCA_006176705.1. Classification (NCBI taxonomy): domain Eukaryota; kingdom Viridiplantae; phylum Streptophyta; class Magnoliopsida; order Arecales; family Arecaceae; genus Cocos; species Cocos nucifera. The sequence goes on along the minus strand of QRFJ01000358.1, from coordinate 569,240 downwards.
GAGAAACTAGTACTCGATATTGAAGTCGGGTACGATCTTCTTTTTTGACCAGATGAGCCGTCAATTCGCGGCTCACTTCATCAGCAGCCGACATCCGCGTCGAGGTTTGGATTTTTTGATGAATGTCAAGTAGAAGCATGAGGAATCCATCCGGACTTACGTCACCCAGTTTAACGCCGCGGCATTGGAGGTCCGGGATCTGGATCAGTGTGTTACGATGGCCGCACTCAAGGACAGCCTTCAGAAGAATGACTTACTGTTCTCCCTGAAAAAAAGTATCCCAGGAACTTTGCCGATCTGCTAGCTCGGATCGAGGGATATGCCCGTGCGGAAGAAGCCTTCAAGTTGAAGGACGAAGAAGTCTTAAGAGAGCGGCGGGCAGACGAGTATAATAAACCCATCGTCGATGGAGAGCCGAGCGAAGTTCGGCCGCGCTCACGGACTTCCTCCAGACGTAGGCGAGTCCAAACTCCTCGAACTCGCTACCAAGGAAGCCCCGACAGAAGGGTGCAAAGAAGTTCTCCTTCCGAAAGGTTCCGCGACTACGCCCCCCTTAACGCTCCTCGAACTCAAATTCTCACGGAAGTTAAGAACCAGCTACCAAGACCAGAAGGATTACGATCTTCCCCAAACAAATGCGATCGAAGCAAGTACTGTCTCTACCATTGCGACCACGGCTATGATACTGAGGAATGCATTCAACTCCGAGACGAAATTGAGGAGCTCATCAGAAAGGGGCGGCTGGGTAAATTTCTTCGATGCCAATTTGAAGCAGGAGAAGATCGGCCAAGGACGCCGCCATAGCCAAAAACAGCAAGGGGATCGGCCGCCTCCCGACATTATAGACGCCATCTTTGGGACTTGGCACTTCGATGGGCTGTCATCTCCCAGCGTCAAAGCCAAGAGAAATTTGCTCCAAATTGAGAAGGCCAGCTTGAGATAGAGGAGGTCGTCCAGCCCGGGACTTACTGCCTGAGAAAATTCGGAGGAACAATGCCCCCACGATCCTGAAACAGGGATGTGCTGCTCGTAACTTTCCTTCGGTAAATTTCTTCCATTTCAATGATATTGTTTTTGGGTATAAAAACTATGTGATGACAGAAAACAAGTAGTCAATAGTTGCCGTATTAGGAGTAGGAGGAGAACCTCGTCCTAATGCGAGCAGGTCAAAGATCTTTAACCTCGACTGTAGGAGATAAGATCTCTTCCGAGACGATCTCGGTCAGAGATAAGATCTCTCCCGAGCTACCGAGCCAACCTCGGCCAGAAATAAGATATCCTCCGAGCGACCGCGATAATCTCGGCTAGAGATAAGATCTCTTCTGAACGACCGAGCCAACCCCGGCTAGAGATAAGATTTCTCTCGAACGACCGTGACAACCTCGATAAGAGATAAGATCTTTTCCGAGCGACCGCGACAACCTCAGCTAGAGATAACCTCGGCTAGAGATAAGATCTCTCCCGAGCGACCATGACAATCTCGGCCAGAAATAAGATTTCTCCTGAGCGACTGCGACAACCTTGGCTAGAGATAAGATCTCTCCCGAGCGACCGAGCCAACCTCGGTCAGAGATAAGAACTGTCCCGAGCTTCGAAGAATCTCGTCCATAGTCCGTTAGGAATAGGAGGAGAACCTCATCCTAACGTGAGCAAAGTCGAAGGCCTCATTCATTTTAGATGAGATGGAGGGGAGGTCCTGACAACAGTCCTTATGTGCCCCTACAGTCCATTAGGAATAGGAGGAGAACCTCGTCCTAACGTGAGCAAAGTCGAAGGTCTCGTTCATTTTAGATAAGATGGGGGAAGAGGCCCTGACAGCGGCTCTTATGTGCCCCGACAGTCCATTAGAAACAAGAGGAGAACCTCGTCCTAATGCCAGCAAAGTCCATATCCGAGCTCCGAAGTCTACAGGAGATAGGATCTCCATCAACCTCGGCTGAAGATAAGATCTCCCCCGAACGTCCGCATCAACCTCAGCCGTAGGAGATAAGATCTTTTCCGAGGCAACCTCGGCTGTAAGAGATAAGATCTCCTCCGAGGGTCCGCAGCGACCTCGATCAGAGATAAGATCTCTTCCGAGCGATCGAGATAACCTTGGCCAGAGATAAGATCAGAGACAACCTCGGTTAGAGATAAGATCTCTTTCGAGCGACCGCGTCAACCTCGGCCAGAGATGAGATCTCTTTCTGAAACGACCGAGACAACCTCGGTCAGAGATAAGATCTCTTCTGAGCGACTGAGACAACCTCGGCCAGAGATAAGATCAGAGACAACCTCGGCTAGAGATAAGATCTCTTCCGAGCGACTGCGTCAATCTCGGCCAAAGATGAGATCTCTCCCGAGCGACCGAGATAACCTCGGCCAGAGATAAGATCGGAGACAACCTCGGCTAGAGATAAGATCTCTTCCGAGCGACCGCGTCAACCTCGACCAGAGATGAGATCTCTCCCGAACGACCGAGACAGCCTCGGCCGGAGATAAGATCGAAGACAACCTCGCCCAGAGATAAGATCTCTTCTGAGCGACCGCATCAACCTCAGTTGCAGATGAGATCTCTCCCGAGCATCCGTATTAACCTCAGCTGCAGGAAATGAGACCTTTCCCGAGTCGACTTCGGCTGCAGGAGAGGAGATCTCCCTCGAGTCAGCCTCGGCCGCTAGTGACAAAATCGCCCCCGAGGAGCTCAACCTCCGACCTCGATCGCAGGGGGTGAGATCTATTTCAACCTCGGCGGAAGATGAGATCTCCCCCGAGCTTCAATCTGAACCAGCACGGAGCCTAGAAGAGGACTTCGGCAGTCGTCTTTTCTGCACTCGCTTCGAGTTTCGAACTCGGGAGTAGGGGGATTATTGTTGGGGATAGACCCCGCTCCTGCCAAAGTTCAGTTCGATGCTCAGCTCAACGCAACCGATAGCCACGGAAGAGCTTCAGCGGACGGATCTTAGCCGAACTCCTTCAGTCGGCCGAACTCCTCAGCGGCTGAGCTCCTTTGGACTCCCAGCAGCTGGGCCTTAGCCGAACTCCTTCAGCCGGCCGAACTTCTCAGCGGCCGAGCTCCTTCGGACTCCCAACGGTCGAGCCTTAGCTGAACTCCTTCAACCGGCCGAACTCTCCAGCGGCCGAGCTTCAGTCGAACTCCCGTGAGAGCCGAACTTCCTCCGCGCTCTTCCAGCCAGATGCCTACGAAAGCCGAACTTCCTCCGCACTCCTCCGACCGAACTCCTTCCAAGCTTCCCCTCGGCCGAACTCCTCTAGGAGTCCGAACTCCTTTGAAATTGATACATACCGAAGTCCACCGATCAATGTCTGCTTTCTCAGAGCCACGGCTATTAAATCTGGACGAACGGTCACCATCAGTCTTCCACAGATGACGCGATCGGACGACATGGCCACCACTACTGGCGACACCACTCTCTCCATAGCCAGTCCCATGCGGCCCACGACCCGTCAATATGGCTGTCACTATCCGCCTGATGACGTCTTCCTCTCCGTACCGAGCTCCATGCGGCCTCGAGCAGCCCGCGGTCGGATGATATGGCCGTCACCATCAATCAAGCTCCACCTATAAAAAAGACCCTCCAGATAAGCTATAAGCTCTAAGCTCTTCTCTTCTTCTCTAAATTCTGTCGAACTCATTTCAGAGCACTCCATATCTGTTGGCCAGAGCTGACTTGATCGTCGGAGGGTCCTACCGGAGCCACCCCCCACCAGCTCCGGACGGGACTTTGTTTTGTAGATTCCGACGGCGACCTCGTCCACCTCCACTCCAGCTGGGTCCGGCGACAACCAGATCCTGCACCAACAATATCTATATCATTTATCCGTATGATGCAGCCAGAGGTTTACAAGAAGTTGATGGGCTCTCAAGAAATTAATGGGTATTGGACTTAAAGGTAGGAAAACATGGATTGAATTGAAATCTACAAGAAAGATTACCCTGGAGTCTACCGAGCAGTTAATAATCTTAAAATCGAATTTTTCCATAAATTCATAGCTCGCAATCTTGGCGTTAATTAGCTGATGTGGTGGATACTGTGGATGACTTTATCTCAACTTGATGAGCTGCAAAGAAGCTACTGATAGTGGTAAATAAAGTAGCTTTTATAGAGCAATCTAATCGCCTCTCAGGTGCTAAAGCCAAAAGATATTGGCTCCAAGTCAGACAATATAAAAACCAAAGATAACCATTGAAATTGAGGCCAAGACATAGCTGATGGCTATAGGGATGTACATTTAAATGTTTGTATGTGTATACACATACATGGTAATTATACTATGGTTAAACTTTTGGTGATTCTCATATTTGGGGGTTTATTATTATGCAGGCTATGTAGTCTTAACCACTTACTCCCGTTTTTTGGATGCTGGTATTTATAACTAATGCAAGTTAAAATAGTATTGAACATGAAACACATATGTCGTCTGCATTGATATTTTCCTTTCACAGCTATTTGAAGACCAAATTTAAATTTCTATTTTTGATTTGCTCAAAGCAAATCCTATGACTCATTTTAGTCATTTGATCTGGTAAATGCATGAAACAAATCCAAACATCACTAATTCTCTGCTTTGTGGTTTGAGTGGGTTTTTGTGCTTTCCTTCTCTACTAAATGCCTCTGAAATCATCAGGTATAAAACCTTTATGTAAAGATTTTGTTATTATTGATCCTATCAGTTTTAGAAAAACGTTTCTGTACAGGAAGCAAACCTGCAATTACTTTTGAAGGACTTGCAAGTTCCCTAGAAGGAGTAGAAGTTTTTGATATAACTGGGAATGCAATTCGTATAACTGATTTGTGGAAGGATAGGAAAGCTGTAGTTGCATTTGCACGCCATTTTGGGTAACATGTTGCTTTTTCCCCTTCTTTCTTGGGTGTCTTGTTGAAGAATTTTATATAAAAGTTGCTTGTAGATGAATAATTAATTCTTTTCTGTTCATTGTAGATGTGTTCTGTGCCGTAAGCGAGCGGGTCTTCTTGCCTCCAAAAAGGTATGTGGATGCATCCTATTGTTGGATATGAAAAGTGACTTTTGGTTTCTTGTAATAAGATTGATCTGGTCATTACTCATGACAAGGATTTATTCTAAGCATAGTGCCATCAATGAACAAAATGAGATGCCACACTGAATTATCTAATGAAATTATCAGTGGGGAAGATATTTGGTTGCCTGATGATCAAGTAAACTTTACCATCTTGAGGCGATGATAAAGCTTGGGTTGCCTCTAAGTGTCAGCTAGATTGTGATCTTAAGTTTTATGGGCTCAATCAGGGTCCAACTGTCATAGGAATTCCATGAAGACAATTAAGCAAAAAAATATTCAAGAAATAACTCAAAAAAGAAGGGTCATCTTGAGTTGGCGATATAGGATTTTTTTTTTTTTTTATCTCAATGATGGCTTTTGGAGAAAAGAAAACAAATTGAATTGACAAGTCCATGGTGTGGTTTTCTTGTACTTGGTGCTCGTCAAAACAAAAGGAGGGCATTTATAATTGCGAGATATATGTTGTCTAGGATAAAAATACCTCAGAAAAAACTCTTCTCATGTGTGAATATTCTCCTCCTCTTAATGAGGAGCACAATATTGCTCATGCTTCTGCCCTTCCATATTTTTCTCCAGATAACATAAAGCAGAATTTTCTGTCTGAGTCAATGATTTCACAGGAATGACCTGGCCTCATTAAAGTGATCACATGACAAAAAACCTACCAAATGATATCACTTCTAGTAAAAAATTATCATTTCCTGATGCATACATGATGATAAAGCTTACAACAAAAGCGGTTGGTTAGAAGGAAGACTGGACCTAGTGAAATCTCGTGAAGCTATAGAAATTAATAAAAGTAAGACTAGAAAAATAAATCCATATTTTGTTTGAGTCCTATATGGTTGTGCTCATGCTCTAGACATGTTAAATGAAGCTGAATACCAGGAGCTGCATCTTTCTATTATAACAATCTTTTTAAGTTCACTGGATTTGTATATAGGACCTTCAGCAATATAAATTCTACATAGCGCAACCTAGAGTATAGTATAAGAATCATATCACTAATACAGAAAGAGTTTTTTCTTAACCACTTCCGAGTTAACATTATAATTTTGCATCAGTAATCTAAACAAACACCTGTTCCTTTATGTGGTCAACATGCTTAATCTGTGATTTATTGGCTTACATATATAAATGCATATATCATATACATATAATACTTCTAGTTATAGTGCATATATGCATGCATGCATACATATATGTATGTACTTTATGCACTCGTGTACATATCCACATTCAAATATTTCTTTAATAAAGTGTATTTGTTCTTGTCCTTGAGATTCAGGGAACTTGAGCTCATAATGTAAAGAACTGCTTTGATTTGCATAGAATATTTATCAGACATATTTGATGCACGCTATTCGTTTGTAGGAGCTCATGGATGCAGCTGGGGTTGCACTTGTTTTAATTGGACCAGGTAGCACCGACCAGGTAATTGTTAATAATGTTTCTAAATTCTAAGCCTGTATATTTAATTTTTAATTGGCAAAAATTATCCCTAAAGGCAATAAACATAGGTTGGTGGTCAGCAAAATATATGTAAGGAATGTTTCTCTGTCTTCTCTTCAGATAATTTCCTTCTATTTTAGTAATTTGAGTTCAAAACAAAGATGTTTAGACATGATGACCTACAGAAAACTGCAACCAGACCATTATAGTGGTGATATGCGTTATGGTTTAATAACTATATTGTAACACGGGTGATTTACTAGAAACATCATTGGTAGAAAATTTTCTGCAGGGTGTTGCTGTGAAGCAGCACCACCTATGCAGTGGCTCTTGATCAAAAAATGATGTGATATGCAAGAAACAAAGAGGAGAGAATAATAGATGTTAGACTATGGATAATTGGTTGTCTATAAAATACAATGAATTTGCGTGTGGCTTGGGAGAAAACATTATAATCAAATATGTTGACATGTTCTATATCTATGCCAAAAGATGCTTAATGGACTTAAACTACCGATGAGCTTTTAAGTGTAAAATTTAGAAGAAGTTCACTAGGAGTCAGGCCATGTCAACCACGTATACTGTTGTTTCAGCTATTGCAATTGTTCTTAAGCACCAATTATGGGTTAATCATGATTTGTTGTTATCCTCACCCTAAAACTGAGTTCTCAAATTTATATTCATCCTATAGTTATTTTAAAGAGGTTTATTGTCTTTTGACTTGTGTGTATGTTTGAGCTGTCAAAATGCACTAGTTCTTTGTTTATAATTATTCCAATTTAGGATAGAGGAGAAAGTTCTAAGCTTCATTTAAGGTCAATTGAATAAACACCACCATATGTGGATTGTTAATTTTTCATTGCATGTTAAATAATTCCTTTTTGTCCAACATAATCAAGTTTAAGTTGGAACAAGTTTTAGCTCATGTAACAGTAATTGCTAAATAAGATATTTGACTAGTTGGTCAGGGTAAAGAGTTTTTAGTTGCTGATGCTTAGAAATTCAGCTTTTAGATTATTCTAGTTAACAAAAGGTTGCCTTTGACTTTTGGAATGATAGAATGGAATTGATATGGGAATTAGTACCTTTTTGGAGTTACTTGAATAACTTGTGGGTATCCATGATTAACGATTATTTTTAAAATTATGGCATGCACATATTCATATATAACAGGTATATTTTTCACCTTCTATATGTTTGTTAGTAATTGTTTAAATTTTAGTGCATTTCCACTGTTTTTTTATATACTATTTGGCCTGTTATTTTATCTTCAGTTTGTGCTACTTCCTCAAAGTGCCCTCATTTTTTTGCTGGTCCAATAAAGCCTCCTATTACCATTAAAACTGCTGGACTTGTGATTTAAGATCTTGGTTTTATAGATTCCCAAAGTGATCCATGTCCTGTCATATAACTGTTTGCTTAATTGAACTTTAGCGTTGATCTACACACTTTCAAGACCTCACATATGCCAGGAAGGGAACCGGATTGCAGATTGGTTGGCTAACCATGCAAGATTGACACGGACTCTATCAGTTGATATTATATATTCCCACTTAGATTACTTGGGTCAGGCAGATGCATTTGGTTGTACCTATTTTTGGTTCAAGTAATTTGGTTCACCCTATGGTTTACCCAACAAAAAAAAAAAAAAAAAAATCTCTCTCTACATGTCTGCACTTGCACACTTGAAATAATGTTTTGATTCAGACATCAGGGAATGTTTAATTGCTTGTTCATTGGGGATAAATTTTGCAAATCATGCTCACCATACAAGTTGATCTCTGTCATATACTGCATTAATTTCCTGATGAATGCATTTTTCTGGAGACAGTGTAAGGATTCCATAAGTCATAGTTGGTGAACTAAAAAAATATATTTTATGTGCAATGTCAAAAACTTTCTTTTTGTCTTTTATATGTTGGCAAAGATATTCAATCTACAATATTTAATTCTATTATATTTTTAAGAATTATTTGTGACTTTATTGCTTGCTGTATAAATCTAAATAGACTTGTTCTTGTCCTGACCTTTATGACTGTTTTGTTCCAGGCGAAGGCATTTGTTCAGCAAACCAATTTCCAAGGAGGTAGGCCACCTGAATAAGTATCATCTGAAAGTCCCATGTCTTGCCACAACAACTAACAAAAATACACAAACTTAGGTAACACAATGTTTGTAGACCATTAGTTCGTACAATTCATGTATTGTTAAGTGAGTGGTTGTTTTGTTTAGATCCTCTGCTATTCAAAATTAATCTGAACAGGGTGTGTCATGGCACTATATATCATTGCAAGATCAAAGGAAGAAAAGACCTTAAATATTAAAAAAAAAAACATTTATCTTGTTTATATGATAATTTTGGTTTTGAGCATTTGTATGGCATATTTTAGTAGCCTCTTAGATGAAACATTGATAGATATGATTTTGTTTATTCTGGCAAGGTTCTTACATATCTGCACCAAAAATAGTTTAAAACTTGTTTTAACCTCAGGGAAAGATAACCAGGGGATTCAAAGCATGAGCCGACTTTCCATTTTGCTGCTATATCCCTGGTACTACGACCTTGATTAGCTATTCATGTGTATCTGAGCGGTTGGTGTTGGACTTGTTAGCATTGGCAACATAATTTCAGTGTCGTCTAAATCATGGCTAGCATATGTTTTGATTAATAGAGAAATATCAAATGCCAAACAAAAAATGCCTCCTTTTTTTTCTTGTTGGTCTTTCCAGATTTCATCTCCCTGCTGATCATCTTGCAAGATTTTGCTGATAATCTATGAATATCTGTTATTCATCGTGTCATAGAGATCAACCCCGGTGTCACACATGAATCAGATATTTTGGAAGCCAAATTTCTAACACTATTGCCATTTGGAAGAAAATGTAATTTAGTACATCAAAGTTACAGCTGTCCGCATTTGATCAGTGAGGTGAATTTATTATACTATATTTCCATTGCTATAAAATATCAAATTGTTCACTTTGCAGAACTACTCCTCACACACATGAAGCCACACAAACACACATGCACACCCTTTTATCAGATAGGTGAATTTATTGTTTCACAGAGGTATGGTCACTTTCCAATTTTTCTTGACTAGATATATGGTGGATTCAATGCTAATATTTGCTGCTATGGTTATTGTCCTTATGCTGTCCCATTATGACAGCTACTGCATTTTGTTGCAGAAGTTTATGCAGATCCTAGCCATTCATCATTTAATGCTCTTGATTTTGCTTATGGAGTATCAACAACATTTACTCCATCGGTACCTAACGAAAATCTTTAAGTCAATTCTGAAAATTCTGCCTCAAAACATATATTCATGACTTTATGGATCAGGATCATACGTGTGATACAGTTGATTTTTGACATCTCAGGCTGGTATGAAGATTATACGGTCATACATTGAAGGTTATCGACAGGACTGGGGGCTGTCATTCAAAAAGAACACCATGAGCAGAGGTGGTTGGTATGTTGGATACCTAGAGAACTTCCACCTTAGTACCTTTTTACTTTATTGGCTCCTGTGGTTTTTGCGACATTTTGAGTAAAATTTAATTATTTCGAATGAACTATAAGTGTTTTTGCTTGTTATGCATACTTAGTTGAAAAATGATTGTCTAAAACTAATGGAAAGCATCTTTATAAATTGTGCTAAACAAAGAGTGCTAAAAACTCCTTATTCTTTGACAAAATGTTAGTAAGGAAAAGTCCAAAGAAATATAAAATACAAGGGGGACAAAAGCACTGTACTAGAATTACTCTTGATTCAGATATGAAGCCTTTTGGAACCATAGAGAGAAATTGTATTTTACCTCTGCCAAACTATCCTTCTCTCTCTTCTTCGGGACCTTATTAGTAATCTCCATTCAAATCCTTTCCTTAAAATTGTGCAAGATCAACCCCATAAATTATTTTTTTCTTGCCTTGGTATGGGATTGTTGGGTTAGAACAATTGCTCCACATTACTTGAAGTTTCGGTTGGATATTGAACATGATCAAGAAATCAAGTGCACATAGACCATGAAGGCATAATGCAGACCATCCAGTCATTCCGTACCGGATAGGAAATGCATTTTTATAAATACAGATACTTCTCTTTTTCAAAAATGATGTTAGCCCGACTGCATCAATTTTATATGGTAAATGAGCTTGCACTTTCTTTTCTTAGCTGCATGTTGCCATTCCGAAACTAGAAGGATCAAACTGATTATCATCCTTTGTAGTTCAGCTTTCACAAAATATCAATCACCCCTACCAAAATTTTGCTAACCAACTTAATTGCTTCCATTATTTTGTCACTTGATGGTTTAATATTTCATCACAACATGTTGCCATTTGCCATTTTTTATTCTTATCATAGCTATCTACCTTAGATTGATTCTTGATGCTACACATGCACTCTCAACCCCGAGTACATGGCTCCTTGTAGCTCCACATCTGTAGCATGTTCCTTATTCGATTATGTTAATAAATCTAAATTTATCTTCATGGAAATGGAGGGCATTATAAAAGGCTTTTTTCCTCTTTTTTTTCCCCTGCCTTTAATTTTGTGAACTCATAGATGTCTAACTCCTTCAAAAATTTGGGTTGAAACAATTTTTACATAAAGTATTCCAAAATTTTAGAAACTCGCGATATTGAATCATTCCATGCTTAGTGATTTTTTTGTTTGAAGATCATTCTTTCTAGTTTAGATCTATGAGTATGTTGCATTGGCTGCTTTCAGGCAACAAGGAGGACTTCTGGTTGCCGGCCCTGGAGTTAGTAACATCTCGTATATCCACAAGGTTAGCATTTCCTTATCTATTGAAATGAACTGCATACAAACACTATTGGCTGTAAAGCCCATATGACCCTGGGTTATGGCTGCTATGTTGCGAGACCTACTTTCTATGTTCTCTGTCTACGGTCCTCCATCTAGTCTCCAGACATATCATGTAGCCTCAAATGATTTTGTTGGAAGAGACTTAGGATCTTTTCGCATTTCTCTGGCTTGAAGTTGATAGATTTGCATGAATTTCTTATTTCTACTAGCAATTTTAGAATTTTTCTTCATTTAACAGGACAAAGAAGCTGGAGATGATCCAAATATTGAAGATGTTGTGAAAGCGTGCTGTCTATAAAAAATTCAAGGGGCATCTGTCTATCTATCGATAACTTTATAAGCTTGTACTAATTGAGGATGTCCTTTTGGTATATTATATTTTATGTGCCATAGAAAAATGTAAAAGGGTGAAGACTATTAAAGTTTGGGTATGCTGTAATTAAAAACTCGAGACTTTTTCAAGGAATAAAGTGTTAAAATCTTCTTGTATTGCTCGTTTTTTCCTTTTCTTTCTTTGTTTTTTTTTTTTTTTTTTTTAATGGATGTTCTGGTGGGATGTGGTGACTGAAATGATTTAATGAATGAACTGAATCATTTATATTCAGATCAATTATCGGGGCTGAATCCTGTTGAACCCCTAGTATCTCAATGGAGATATATTCTTCACGTGTTATCATCGCATGTAACTTGTACAAAATGCCACAAACATCTTGCATGCTATCACTTTTCTTTTATGCCTAACAATATTACTCTAGTTTGATTTGATTTTCTAAGTCAGATCATATTTTTAGAATGTCTCTGAGCCTCGGCTGTTAATAATATCACTTTTATCTTTATTTTTTAATACTTTATCTAAATAGAAAAATAATGATATCGACTCTGCAACGACGATGGACATAAAAGGTGTTGACGGTTGCGTAATCGTCTAACGCCGTTGGTAAAACCCGGGCTCTTTAGGCAAGCCCTAGAAATTTCCGACCTGCCGCTATCCAATCCCCCATCCAGTCCAAGATGTCTGAGAAGAAGCGCCGCCGCGCCGATCCGGGCCCCTCCGGCCCCGCGGCGGTCACCAAAAAATCCCGGGCGAGGGGGAGCTCCCACGCCCACGATCTCCGGAAGCAGCTGACGCCTGATTCGGACATCCTCGCCTCCCTCCGCCGCATGTACGACGAGGCCCAATCCTCCGCCGCCTCCTCCAAAACCCTCAACCTCTCCGACCTCAACCTTTCTGCCGCCTGCCGCGAGGTCTCCGACCGCGACGCCTCCTCTGTCAAGCACACCATCGAGCGAGCCATCCTCGACGTCGCCCGCTCCATTCTCGCCGGCCGCGGCTTCTCCTTCGACGTGCCCTCCCGCTCCGCCTCCAACCAGCTCTACGTCCCCGAACTCGACCGCATCGTCCTTCGCGACAAGTCCTCATCCCGCCCCTTCGCCAACCTCTCCACCGTCCGCAAGTCCACCATCACGGCCCGCGTCCTCTCCCTCGTGTACGCCGTCCTACTCCGCGACATCCATGTCACCAAGCGTGACCTCTTCTACACCGACGTCAAGCTCTTCCAGGACCAGTCCCAATCCGACGCCGTGCTCGACGACGTATCTTGCATGCTCGGCTGCACCAGATCCTCCCTCCATGTCGTGGCTTCGGAGAAGGGTGTTGTCGTCGGCCGCCTTGTCTTTACCGATGATGGTGACCGCATCGACTGCACCAAGATGGGTATCGGCGGCAAGGCCATACCGCCCAATATCGACCGCGTGGGCAACCTCGAGAGTGATGCCCTCTTCATCCTGCTGGTCGAGAAAGACGCCGCCTTTATGCGGTTGGCAGAGGACAGGTTCTACAATCGCTTCCCCTGCATAATTGTCACTGCTAAAGGCCAGCCCGATGTTGCCACCAGGCTTTTCTTAAGGAGGATGAAGACCGAGCTGAAGCTGCCAGTGCTGGCCCTTGTTGATAGCGATCCCTACGGGCTTAAGATCCTGTCGGTGTACATGTGCGGGTCCAAGAACATGTCGTATGACAGCTCGAACTTGACAACGCCTGACATCAAGTGGCTGGGTGTGCGGCCGAGCGACCTGGATAAATACCAGATTCCGGAACAGTGCCGACTGGCCATGACGGACCAGGACGTGAAGGCTGGGAAGGACCTGCTCGAGGAGGAATTTGTGAAGAGGAATGAGGGCTGGGTGAAGGAGCTGGAGTCAATGGTGAGGACGAGGCAGAAGGCTGAGATACAGGCCCTCAGCTCGTTCGGTTTCCAGTACCTTACCGAGGTCTACCTGCCCCTAAAGCTGCAGCAGAAGGATTGGCTGTGAATTACTTGTCAGGTAAAACTCATTTTGGTCTCCCCTGTCCTGTTCCATTTCTTAGTTCCTCGGATCAAGGATTTGCTGATACTTGTTTCTCATATGCTGTGATGGCATTTGATTTCTACATCATCTATGAATCTCGGTGTTTAGTGAAAATCTTTTAATGATTCTGGTAGATCTGTGAGAACATGGATTGATCTTGTGAATAAGGAGGCTCTATTGTTTGTGAGATGGTGGGCCTTGCACTTGTGGCGCTTTAGAAAAAGAGGGTGTGGGGTCAAAACCATTATGTAAGTTTTTAAATGACTTCAGAAATTGAAAATGATTCAGATATACCTTTAAGAGAATGGATTGAACTTGTGATTAAAGAGGCTTTAGTAGTTTAGTGCTTACATGACACTATTTTTCTTTAGAAACAGAGGATTTGGAGTCAATTACTTTAAGATTTCAGATGAACCTTATGTTGTATCTGGAATTTTCACAACCTTCATAACCAAGGCACTAGTGGATATAGAAATATGTATTTGGTGAGAAGGTGGACGAGATTATCCTCTTGTATAAGTTCACATGGAGAACATGGCACTTTCTTTTCCAAGATTTGGTCAACTATTCCCTGAGATGGAGACTGGAAGATATATTATCATTGTTCTCTAATCTAGAAAGGGGAATATGAGGAAGTGATGATCATTTATTCCACCATGTTGTCAAAGGTGCATGCTTAGGAAAACTATTAGAGTTGTATAGGACATGAAGTAGAAGACTATATAAGCACATCCAAGTTTTAGCCATTATGGATGTGATTTTGCAATAGGTCTAGGGTTGGTGTTCTTTTAGTTGAATGTGGTATCGTTGGTGGTTGAGGGGGTATCACCTTATGGTTCAATTTTATGGTTCCTTTCGCTTGCATGATGAGGCGCCGCAGAAGCTTATTTACAGTAATATGGTTTTGATTGTCGATGGAAACACATCCAGTTGATTTCAGGTCATATAATAATGAGTCTGTGTATTTTGTTCTCCAATTGGATGGAAAACATATGAAGCATAAAGTTTGAAAGTGCTTGGATCTTCTCTCAGTCATATTAAGGTGATATGAAGCTAGGAGCCTTATAAGAGAACCAAGTTACCAACCACTAGCAATCGAGAAAAGGATTTGATCACCTCATCATACCTTGAGAATTATCACATAGCAAGATGTGACGTCAAAAGCCCTGGGCAAACCATTTCAGAAAACATTTATACTCGATCTTATTTTCAAAATCTGAAGTTACTTCCCTTCCAAAATGATCCAGCAAGCTGTGTGTGCATCCATTGCATCAAAACAGTATAACTGGTTTCTAGGCAAACCAGAATGTCTAAGTAGAAAATCTCACAGATGAGAATCAAATGGCTATGCAAAATAGGTGAGGCTTGATCTTCTGCTTTTCCATACAAAAGTTCCCAGTATATGTAGTTCTATCTGGTCTCAGTTTTGTTTCTTTGAAAATGTGTATGTTCAGAATGATGTTTCAAGTGCTTGGCTTGTTTGGTTGACAAGGAGTGTTGGGCTCTATACTTCTATTGCTAAGATTTCTGTTATTACAATGTTTATGAGAAGTGTTAGTCATCTATACATTTAAAGGGTATATGCCCTGCTGAGGCAAGGAGGGTGGTAGCCTAATGTTATTTATGTGTTTGTAGAAGGAACAATGGAGCATTGGCTAAATTGCAGACTTAACCTATGATTTTGAAGGATGAGTAGATCCATATATGCACAAATATATAGGATTCATGTGTATCTTGGATGCAAGCAAGTTGGTAATGTAGTATAGAGAGGCATCATACTATAGCAAGGACTGTTCTAGATTATGAAAGGCGTGTGCTTAATTTCTTCTTTTATTTATCTTTTTTGTCTATCATATGTGGTGTGTATGTACTGATGCATCACTGTAAAATGATATTGAAGCATTATTCAACTTAAATATGCTTTAACAATGTTGAATAGGGGGGGTCCCTCTTAAGTGGTGAAAGTTTGTTAGGAAGAGTTTAAAAGAGGTAAATTGGACATTAGAAGTAGATCTTGAAAGGTAATGCAAAAAAGAGCAACATTCATCTTGGATTACAGTGTTAATGACCTGTAACTTTGCAGAACCGGCAAACACACTCGAACAAACCAACAGCAAAGCCAACTCATGAAAGGCAGAATTTTGCTATTCCATGCAAAACATAGGGAGGTTGATTTCTTTTCTTTTAGTACGTAACAAGGCTGTTTTTAGTGGGAGTGGGCTTTCATGGAAATAGGCTGTCCTTGGCTGGGACTTTGAAGGATTATCTCTATGAAGCTGTAATTTAGGATCCTTCTTCCATTGAAGAGAGCTCCATGCTGCCTCTGATGAGAAGCAGATAATTCTGGATGATGTCTTGGTATGGTGAATTGGATTTTATAAAATAGTGCACCTGGATATCCCATGACTCCATGAAAGAGTGAAATAGGCTTTTCCTTAATCTTATTTCAGATAAGTGGAGAGGAACATGAGCAAATGATCAGACTCTGGTCCCTTGAGATACATTTCTAATTCCGAACTTGAAGGGGGCTTGTGATGTCTTCATGGGACTAAGATTTTGGGTTCAGTCATCCATGTTATAGATATGGGCATTTTCTTTGGTGTCTTCTGGGGTGTTAGACTAGGCCCAATGTGGTGGATATATACTTGGACGACTTCATTGGTGATTTCTTTTGTTTGGGAGTTGGTTAATTTTATAGGAACCTCAAACATCTGTGATGTTCACATGGTTTTCATCTCGGCTGATATTTCGGTTTGTGTTGTAGTGCTGTTCATGCCATTTTTTGATTTCCCGTCAAGAACCTCATATAACCAACCGGTCTATTATTATCTTTACCCTAAGTAGGTGTAGATTTTTGCCTGCAGAAACAATATGGAGCCTCTTGAAGTTTGGCTGGTCGATATCATGGTGCATGAGGGATGCATACCCAAGCTATCCAGTCAGGGAGCCCTTCATTCTTCAACAATATCTGTAGTTTGACCCTTGAAAGCAGATCCATTTGAGAACATGTTCTCACAGCATTAGCATGTTATGTTAAATTCGATAATCCTGGTTGTTAGCCTTTGTTATTCTTTTCTGTTGACTAGAACAGTGTAAATGCAGTAGTTCCAAAATGTCAGAGGAGACCAGGTTTGGAAGGTATCTATCATTAGCATCCACAAACATGGCTTATGCTGAAGCCGGCAGCCTATTTATTTGAGATTGCATCACAGCCGTAAAGCAATGGGTGACCAGGACAAAAATTACGGTCATGAAAATAGCAGATTGTTTCTGAGTTGCTTTTCTTGATGGGTAATAAAATGGTGTCACGCCCGATCCATTAATTCAAGTCGGGCATCCAACATATGGTTGCACATTCTTAGGATTTAATCCTTTAGAATATGCAAGGTCTGTCTTTCACTAAATAGTCTTTCACTAAATAGTTAATTATGTGATAAAAATAATTTTTTTAATATTAAATAAAAATATTTTTAAATAATATTTAAAAATAAATAATATTAAAAAATAAATTTATTTAAATAAAATTAATTAAAAATTTGCTTAAATTTTATGCTCTTCGTTGATCGGCTTTCAGTCTAGTAGAATCTTTTGGATTTAAAAAATAAAAATAGAAAAAAGATATGAGTTTTATGGGCTCAGTAAATTTATCGATTATTTTTGAAGAATTAAGTATAAATATTTTTTTAAATATAATAATTAAATAATAATATATATCAAGATATTTTTAATTTAAAATTTTGTCATATTCATTAGAAGAAGCTAAAATTTTTTTCTCAGTCGATGACTACGGTTATGATTAGTCCCGTGATAAGATCCAAGAGAAACTAGTCTTTGAATGAAAAATATTCGAATCATTAGCATGCTACCAGTGATCAGTCTCACTAGCTAGGCCCACAAAGGAACTAGTTCTAGTTCACATGATCACGATTTGTCCTGTGACAAGGTAAAGAGATTAATCCTGAATGAAGAACATCTGAACCATCGGCATGCTACTAGTGATCAGCCCCACTGGCTAGGCCCATAAGAACTAACTCTCCAGCGATCAGTTCCGATTGGCTAGGCCCAAGAGAAACATGTTTTCGATGTATGGCCAACGTCAGTTCCATTGGCTAGATTCAAATCATAGTTTAACTAGAGAGTTTTTCTCGTGCTTTTGTTTCAACCACTTTTCATAAATAAATAAAAATAAAAATATTTATTTTTATTATAGTATCAACTCAATTTTCATATATTTCAAAGAGCAATGAAAGTAATTTTCATTCAAACTTTCATGTATCCATGGACAGATATAATTTTTTTTTTTAAATACCACGTAATTTTAAGAAAAGATCATGCAATTTTTAAGAAATCTTCTCTTTCAAAATTATAACATGTAATAATGACATCATGTTTGATTCGATTTTTTTCAAATCAATTTTTATTAATAAATTCATAATTTTAAAATTTAATAATTTTTAATTATTTATATATAAAAATTTAATTTTAAAATATGTACATATACATAAAAATAATTCAGAGATAAAAGAAAACTTACCTATTGATTAGATCCAAAATTTCTACGATCGTCTCGGACTAGTCTCTAGATTGGATGATCTTCCCCATTGAAGGTTCTAGCAAATTAAATAATTTAATTAATTTTTAATTCTAAAAAAAATTTAATGATTAGAAAAAATCTTTTAATCTAACTCGAATTTAGTCCAGATCGATTCCTAAATTGGATCCATATGATCTGGTTGATCTAAGTCAAATTAGGTTCAAACCACTTAATCGAATCTAAGTCCATTAAATCACCCTCTCTCTCTTTCTTCCTTTCTTTTCTCCTGATTTCTCTTTCTTTCCTTTAGTTTCTTTTCTTTTGTTTTTTTTTGATTCTTTCTTGTTTCTTTCTTCCCGCAAGGTAGAGGAGACCAAAACCCATAATCTCCTCTCTGGATCATAGGGGCGACCAGTGGGATGGGGCGGCGGGGAGGCGACGAGATGATGGCCAGAGATGCAATCGACCAGAAATCTCATTGAGAAAGAGAAAAAAACCCTCCCTAGGGTCGGAAAGAAAGAAAAAAGGCAAGGAAAGAAAAATTACTGACGACGATGGTGGCGACAGTAACAACCGATGGCCAAAATCGATGATCTCCCCCTTAAAAATCTTTTGCTACAGGTACGCTAAGGTTTGAAATTAGGATTAGGGTTCCTAGGAAAGAAATTGAGGGTTTAGGTTTAGAATTTTCTTCGTAAGGATTCTAGGAAGAGTTTTAGGATTTAAATAGAGGGCGGAGGAGGCCTTGCCGGCGTATTTTTCTCAAATACATCTTCTCCTCATGGCACGGATCGACTCAAAATAGGATTCCTTATTTCGGTCGATCCTGACTCTTTCTTCTCTCTCTCTTTTTTTTAATGAAGTCGGCATTAGATGTCGGCTCTATTTTTGAATCAGTCCGTGGGACTGGTTCTCACATTCTCCCTTTCTTAACAAAAATTTCGTCCTCAAAATTTGACATACCTAGATCGAGAAACAAATGGGGGTATTTGGCTCGCATCTCTTCTTTCAATTCTCAGGTAGCTTCTTGTTCTATATGGTTGCTCTATTGAATCTTGACATAAGAGATAATGCGTCATCTCAAAACTTGATCTTTCCTATCAACGATTCGTACTAACTGCTCATAAGATAAATCCTTTCTGAGTTGAAGAGGCCCAAATTCCATCACATGGCTAGGATTTGGTACATATTTTCTTAACATAGAAACATGAAAAATATTGTGTACTCCGATAAGAGAGGATGGTAAGACTAGACGGTAGGCAACCATTCCAATACTTTTCAAGATCTCAAAAGGATCCACATATCTGAGGCTTAGCTTTCCACGAATTTCAAATCTCATCACTCCTTTAGTGGGGGATACTTTGAGGAATACATGATCTTCCATTTGAAATTTTTGTTCTTTCCTTCTATTATCAGCATAACTCTTTTACCGACTTTGAGCTGAAAGAATCCGCTTTCTGATAAGCTAAATTTTATCCACTATTTATTGAATAATTTTTTATCTCAAAAGTCTTTTCTCACCAACATCATCCTAACATACAGGAGTCCTACATCTTCTTCTATATAGAGCTTCAAAGAGAGCTATCTGGATGCTAGCTTGATAACTGTTGTTACAGGTAAACTCCACCAATGATAAATGTTCATCCCAAGATCTCTTTAAGTCTATCACACATGCTCTCAATATATCTTCTAAAGTTTGAATTGTTCTTTCTAATTGTCCATCTATCTGAGGATGAAAGACTATACTGAACTCCAACTTAATTTGCATGTTCTGATGTAAGCTTTTCCAAAATTAAGAAATAAATCTTGTATCTCGGTCTGACACAATGGATACTGGAGTTCGGTGCAATCTCATAATTTCATCTATGTACAATTTAGCTAGCCTTTCCAAAGAAAATATGACTTTAATAGATAAGAAATGCATTGACTCAATCAATCGGTCCATAATAACCCAAATAGCATCATACCCTTGTAGAGTTTTTGGTAATCTTGTAACAAAATTTATTGTTATGTGCTCCCATTTTCAGACTAGTATTGCAAGACACTTCAGTGGTCCTGCAGGTTTTTGATGCTCAGCTTTTATCCATTGATAAGTTAAATATTGAGCTACATATTGAGCTATTTTTCTTTTCATACCACTCTACCAAAAATTTTCTTTAAGATCTCTATACATTTTTGTACCCCAGGATGTACTATATATGCAGAGTTATGAGCTTCCATCATAATTTCTCTTTTTAATTCTACATTATTTGGAATACATAACCTATTACCAAATTTTAAAATTTCATCCTCATGAATTCTGAATTCAGATGTCACATTGGATTATACTTGATCTCTGATTTTTTGGAGTCCCAAATCATCCATCTATGATGCTTTGATTCTATTAATCAAGATGGGTTGCACCCTAAGTGCAGTGAGCAGGGCTTCAGATTTATGCGGCCATACCTCAACATCCAATCTTTTTAGATCCTATAAAATATATCTTTGAAAAGTGATCAGCATTACTATACCACCCACTAACTTTCTGCTTAAAGCATCTACCACTACATTTGCTTTTTCTAGATGGTAATTTATGGTCAGATCATAATCCTTGATCAGTTCTAACCATCGCCTTTGTCTTAAATTCTGCTCCTTTTAGATGAAGATATACTTAGGCTCTTATGATCTGTAAAAATTTCATATGATACTCCATACAAATAGTGTCTCCATATTTTTAGAGCAAAGACTACTGCTGTTAGTTCTAAATCATAAGTTTGATAGTTCTGTTCATATGGTTTAAGTTGCCTTAATGCATAAGCTACCATTTTTCTATTTTGCATGAGAACACATCCTAACCCTTTTTGGGAGGCATCACTAAAAATAGTAAACCCTCCTTTCTCAGATGGTAAGGTAAGGATAGGAGTTGATACCAAACATCTTTTTAGTTTCTGAAAACTCTTTTCATATTCTTCTGTCTATTCAAATTTTATTCCTTTATAAGTCAACTGGATCAAAGGCAATGCTATGCAAGAGAATCCTTCCATAAATCTCCTATAATATCCAACTAATCCAAGAAAACTGTGAACTTCTGTTACGCTAGTAGACTATTTTCAGTTCATAATCGCCTCTACTTTCATTGGATCCACCGATATATCTTCTTTAGAGATTATGTGGCCAAGGAAGAAAATACTTTCTAACCAAAACTGATATTTTTTTAACTTTGCAAATAGCTTCTGCTCCTTCGGTGTCTGTAATACTATCCTTAAATACCTTTCATGATCTTTTAGGCTCTTAGAATTTATCAGAATGTCATCAATAAATACTACCACACATTGATCCAAATAAGGCTTGAATACTCTATTCATCATATCCATAAAGGCTGCAGGAGCATTCGTTAATCTAAAAGCCATAACCAAGAATTCGTAATGTCCATATCGAATCCGAAAAGTTATTTTAGATATATCGCCCATCTTAATTTTTAATTGGTGATATCCAGATCGAAGATCAATTTTTGAAAATATTTGAGCACCCTAAAGCTGGTCAAAAAGATCATCTATCCTTGGTAGAGGATACTTAATCCGAATGGTTAACTTATTCAACTCCTGGTAGTCAATGCACAGTCTCATACTTCCATCCTTCTTTTTAACGAAAAGTACCGGAGCATCCCATGGAGAGACACTAGGCTTGATAAAGCCTTTATCAAGAAGTTCTTGGAATTACTCCTTAAGCTCTTTCAACTTAGTTGGTGCCATACGATAGGGGGCTTTAGAGATAGATCCAGCATCGGGTGTCAAATCAATTGAAAATTCTATCTTCCTATCAGGTGGTAATCCTAGAAGTTCTTCTGAAAAAATATCAGAAAATTTTCTTACTATAGATATATTTTCTATCTTAATCTTCTCTTATTGAGTATCTACAATACTAATCAAATATCCCGTACAATCCTTTCTTAACATTTTGCAAGCCTGCATGACTGATATAATTTTTATAGGGGCATTCATTCCTTTGCCAGAAAAATTGAGTGGTGCCTATTTTGGAATATGAATGATCACTCTCTTCCTAAAGCAGTCCACCATGGCATGATATGAAGCAAGCCAATCCATCCCTAGGATTACATCAAAATTCTTCATCTCTAGAACCATCAGATCAAATGTAAAATCATGATCTCCAATGCTCACAATACAAGAGGGGCAAAACATATCTACCACGATGACACTCCCACTCGGAGTAGAGACACACATCTCATCTTTCAAGAGCATAGGCCTAAGACCAATCTTTTTAGCAAATTTGGTTGAAACAAATGAATGAGTAGCCTCAGGATCAAATAAAATACAAGCATGTGCAGTCTCAACTTTGATAATACCTATGAATTTTAAATTTTTACTATTACGATCATGCATAAAAGATTGTATAACCTTAATTTTAAATGAAGTTGTAAGGGATTTCTGGGGTACCTGCTACTACAGTATTTGATGTCTTCACATCCTGCTGAGTCATAGCATAAATACGAGTCTGGGTCTTTGGCTTTGGTGGTCCTTCTTGTCCTGAGGATTGATCCTGATGAGTGGTCGGTGCTCCAAAAGTAGGTGGTCTAGGTGTACTCTAAAAAGACTATCGATATCCAAGATTTTATGGTCGAGGATAGTTCATAGCTCTATGGCCCTACTGGCCATAATTAAAATAGGCTCCAAAAAATTAGCGATAATTCTATTCCAGATGGACGCCTCCACATCGACCACACCGAGGTTCTTTCTTTGACTGGTCACTCTTTTGTTGAGTTTCTTAGCGCTTAGATTGTTTGCCAAAATAACCGCTAGGTTTTGATATCTTCTTCTGTTATCGCTCCCTTTTCTATTAAATATTATTATTTTCTTGCTCCATAATTTTTGCTAAATTGATAACCTCTCGGTATGTGGTCAACTACATCAGTCTCACTCCCGCACGAATTTTGGGCTTCAATCCTTTTTTAAATCTCTGAGCCTGGATATTGTCAGTTGCCACAAAATCTAAAGCAAAGTGGGATAATTCAGTAAATTTAGCCTCATACTAGCCCACAGTTATATTTCCCTGTATTAACCTAGTGAACTTACTTTCCTTCTCAAATCTGAGATTCTTAGGAAAGTACATATCCATAAACTCTTGATAAAAAATGTCCTAAGTGATTGGCTCATCAGTCCCTCATTGTCTCTTGATGGCTTCCCACCATTCAAATGCTTCTTCCTGTAGCTGATAAACAATGAAATGGATCTTTTCTTGATCAGTACATTTCATACTGGCGAAGGCTTTTTCCATCTCTTTAAGCCATTTTAATGATTCAGTGAAATCCGTAGAGCCTTCAAAAGTAGATGGTGCCAGTCTCTTGAATTCCGCTATTCCTCATTCCGACCTTGACGACTGGCCTCCTCTATTTTTTTGTCGTTTCATTTGCTGCACCAATCCAGTTAATGCTTGTATAAGGACTGTCATCGGACCTTCAATGTTAGTTTTCTTGTAATTATTATTTTGGACATTATTCAGCTGATGAAAAGAATTTGCATTTTGGCTCTCATCCTGTTCTGACGATGGACGATGAGTAGATCTAGATGCTCTGGTAGCTCAAAAAGTGGCACGAGCTTGAGAAGCACTAGCTGCATGAGAGACTATCGGTTTGGAAGGCACTAGGAGCTTGAGAGGCATAACCATCTCGATAAGTGCGATGCACACTAGCCGCATGAAAGTCCTCCATAGAATCAGACAGCCATCCAGGATGGTTGTGAGCCATCATGACCTAAAAAAGAAATTTTTTTAATATATTTCTTGACTATTAATATTCATAATCATCCAAACATTTCTTAATTTCTATCCCCACTCTCACTATCTAACTTATTTTATTTTATTGGATCTTGTAGACCTCAGCTCTGATACCATGAAATCTATCACGTCCCAACCCATTAACTCAAGTCGGGCATCCGACAGACGACCGTACACTCTTAGGATTTAACCCCTTTGAATATGCAAGGCTTGCCTTTCACTAAATAATTGATTATCATAATTCAACTCAAGCAGTGGTAAAAATAATTTCTCTAATATTAAATAAAAATATCTTCAAATAATATTAAAAAATAAATATAATTTAAAATATTATTAAAAAAATAAATTTATTTAAATAAAATTAACTAAAAATCTGTTTAAATCCTATGCTCCTCATTGATCGATTTTCAGCCTAATAGAATCTTCTGAATCTAAAAAATAAAAATAGAAAAAGGATATGAGCTTTATGGGCTCAATAAGTTTACCGATCATCTTTGAAGGATCAAGTATGAATATTTTTTTAAATATAATAATTAAGCAATAATATATATCAAGATATCTTTAATTTAAAATCTTGTCATGTCCATTAGAAGAAGCCAAATATTTTCTCTCAGACTTCAATGACTACGGCCATGATTAGCCTCATGACAAGATCCAAGAGAAACTAGCCCCTAAACGAAAAACATCCGAATCATTAGCGTATTATCAGTGATCAGTTCTACTGGCTAGGCCTCTAAGAAAATTAGCTTTAGTTCACACGGTCATGATTTACCCCGTGATAAGATAAAAAGATTAGTCCTGAATGAAGAACATCTGAACCATCGATGTGCTATCATTGATCAGCCCCACTAGCTAGGCCCGTAAGAACTAACTCTGTCAGCGATCAGCCCCGACTGACTAGGCTCAAGAGAAATATGTTTTTGACGTATGGCCAACGATCAGTCCCATTGGCTAGATCTAAATCATAGTCTAACTAGAGAATTTTTCTTATGCTTTTGTTTCAACCATTTTTTATAAATAAATAAATAAAATATTTATTTTTATTATAGTATCAACTCAATTTTCATATATTTCAAAGAGCAATGAAAGTAATTTTCACTCAAAATTTCATGTATCGATGGACAGATATAATTTTTTTTTAAATACTACGTAATTTTAAGAAAAGATCATGTAATTTTCAAAAAATCTTTTCTTTCAAAATTATAACATGTAATAATGACATCATATTTGATCCATTTTTTTTCAAATCAATTTTTATTAGTAAATTTATAATTTTAAAATTTAATAATTTTTAATTATTTATATATAAGAATTTAATTTTAAAATATGTACATATACATAAAAATAATCCAAAGATAAAAGAAAACTTACCTATTGATCAGATCCAAAATTCCTACAATCATCTCGGACTGATCTCTAGATCCGATGATCTTCCGACATTAAAGATTCTAGCAAATTAAATAATTTAATTAATTTTTAATTCTAAAAAAAATTTAATGACTAGAAAAATTCTTTTAATCTAATCCGAATCCAGTCCAGATGGATTCCTAAATTGGATCCATATAATTTGGTTTGATTTAGATCTAAGTCAAATTGGATCCAAACCACTTAACCAAACCCAAGTCCATTAAATCACCTCTCTCTCTCTCTTCCTTTCTTTTCTTTCGATTCCTTTTTCTTTCCTTTAGTTTCTTTTTTTCTTTTTTGGTTCTTTCTCATTTCTTTCTTCCCACAAGGTAGAGGAGACCGAAACCCACGATCTCCTCTCTAGATCACAAGGGCGACCAGTGGGATGGGGCCGACAGGGAGGCAATGAGATGATGGCCGAAGATGCAATCGACCAGAAATCCCATCGAGAAAGAGAAAAAGACCCTCCCTAGGGTCGAAAAGAAAGAAGAAAGGTAAGGAAAGAAAAATTATCGACGATGATGATGGCGACAGCAGCAACCGACGGCCAAAATTGATGATCTTTCCTCAGAAAATCTTTTGCCATAGGTATGCTAGGATTTGAAATTGGGATTAGGATTCCAAGAAAAGAAATCTAGGGTTTAGGTTTGGAATTTTCTTCATAAGAATTCTAGGAAGAGTTTTAGGATTTAAATAGAGAGAGGAGGAGGCCTTGCCGGTGTATTTTCCTCAAATGCGTCTTCTCCTCATGGCATGGATTGACTCGAAATATAATTTCCTATTCTGATCGATTTTGAGTCTTTCTTCTCTCTTTTTTTTTGATAAAGTTAGCATTAGATGTCGGCTCTATTTTTGAATCAGTCCATGGGATTGGTTCTCATAGCTGGCCTATGTTCTACTTTAGAGGGACATACTTTCAGGCAGTTGGCATCTGGATATAGAATGGTGACTGCTGGACCTACACACTCTACTTAGTATTGTTGCAGATTACCCATGTTGATCACCATGCAATTTACTGTCATATATGGCAGTCAGGGATTGAAACAGGTTACCAACTTCCACGTGGAACGGTGAACTTAGCGGTGATTGAAATAGGTAATGTTGGTGCAGAATCTAGTTGACGTCGGATCGAGCTGGAGTCGAGGAAGATGAGGTCACCATCGATGACCTATAAAATAAAGTCCCATCTGGAGTCGGTGGTGGTGGCTCCGGCAGGACCCTCCAACGATCAAGTCAACTCTTCTGACCAACAAAAATAGAGTGCTCAAGAAAGAGTTCGACAAAATTTTGGAAAGAAGAAGAGAGCTTAGAAAAAATATATCTGGAGGATTTCTTTTTATAGACGAAGTCTGTAGTGGATTGATAGTGACAGCTGCAGCCATCTGATAACGGGCCGCTCGAGGCCTGGTAGAGTCTGTTATGGAGGGGGGCGTCGACTGTAGCACCACCTGCAGCAGACTAATAGTGACAGCCATAGCTATTCAGTACTGAGCTCGAAGCCATATGGGATTTGGTATGGAGAGGGAGAGGCATCGTCAGATTGATAGTGATCGTTCGTTGAAATTGAATAATCGAAGTTCGAAGGAAGCATGCATTGGTCGGCGAGGAGCTTTGACATACACCAATTTCAGAGAAGTTCAGACTCTTAAAGAAGATACGGTTAGAGGAGATCATCCGAAAGAAATGCTAGCTGAAATATAAAAGCAATCTGCTGGAAGAATCTGACTGAAGAAGAAGTTTGGAAGGAGTTCAGCTCCTAGAGGAATCCGATCGAAGGAAAAATTTGGAAGGAGTTTGGCTCCTATAGATATCCGACTGAGAAAAAAGTTTGAAAGGAGTTCGGCTTCTATATACATTCATCTGAATGAGAGATCTAGAAGGAGTTCGGTTGGCTAAAGAAGCTCGACTAATGTTTAGCCGCTGGAGGAGAATTTTCGATCGAAGCTCTTCTATGATTATCAGTTGCATTAGGCTAAGCATCAAGCTAGACTTCAGTGGGAGTGGGGTTTATCCCCAACAATAGTCTCCTTCACTCTTATGTTCAAAATTCGAAGAAAGAGAGTATAAAAAAGACGACTGTCGAAGTTCTCTTCAGGGCTCTGAACCAGTTCAGGTTGAAGCTCGGAAGAGATTATCTCCAGCCAAGGTTGACATTGAAGTTGAAGCATGAAAAAGATCTTATCTTCAGTCGAGATTGAAGGAGATCTTATCTTCTGTTGATGTAGACATTGAAGCTTGGGAGATATCTTATCTTCAGTCGAGGTTGAAGGAGACCTTATCTTCTGTTGATATAAACGTTGAAGCTCGGGGGAGATCTTATCTTCAATCGAGGTTGAAGTTGAAGTTGAAGCTCGGGAGAGATCTTATCTCCAACCGAGGTTGACATTGAAGTTGAAACTCGAGGAAGATCTTGTCTTCAGCCGAGGTTGATATTGAAGTTGAAGCTCAGGGAAGATTTTATCTTCAGCCAAGGTTGAAGGAGATCTTATCTCCTATTGACGTAGACTTTGAAGCTCGAGGGAGATCTTATCTCCAGCCGAGGTTGACGTTGAAGTTGAAGTTCGGAGGAGATCTTATCTTCAGCCGAGATTGAAGGAGATCTTATCTCCTATTAACGTAGACTTTGAAGCTCGGAAGAGATCTTATCTCCAACTGAGGTTGATGTTGAAGTTGAAGCTCGGGGGAGATCTTATCTCCAGTCAAAGTTGAAGAAGATCTTATCTTCTATTGACGTAGACTTTGAAGCTTGGAAGAGATCTTATCTTCAGTCGAGGTTGAAGGAGATCTTATCTCCTGTTAACGTAGAAGCTCAGAGGAGATCTTATCTCCAACCGAGGTTGACATTGAAGTTGAAGCTCGAGGAAGATCTCATCTCCAGCCGAGGTTGAAGGAGATCTTATCTCCTGTTAACGTAGAAGCTCAGAGGAGATCTTATCTCCAACCGAGGTTGACATTGAAGTTGAAGCTCGAGGGAGATCTTATCTCCAGCCGAGGTTGAAAGAGATCTTATCTTCTATTGACATAGACTTTGAAGCTCGGGAGAGATCTTATCTCCAGCCGAGGTTGATGTTGAAGTTGAAGCTCGGGGGAGATCTTATCTCCAACCGAGGGTTGAAGGAGATCTTATCTCCTATTGACATAGACTTTAAAGCTCAAAAGAGATCTTATCTCCATCTGAGGTTGAAGAAGATCTTATCTCCTATTGACGTAGACTTTGAAGCTCGAAGGAGATCTTATCTCTAGCCGAGATTGAAGAAGATCTTATCTCCTATTGACGTAGAAGCTTGGAAGAGATCTTATCTCCAACCGAGGTTAAAAGAGATCTTATCTCCTGTTGACGTAAACTCTGAAGCTCGAAGAAGATCTTATCTCCAGCCGAGGTTGAAGAAGATCTTATCTCTTGTTAATGTAGACGTTGAAGCTCGAGGAAGATCTTATTTTCAGCCGAGGTTGAAGAAGATCTTATCTCTTGTTAATGTAGACGTTGAAGCTCGAGGAAGATCTTATTTTCAGCCGAGGTTGAAGACCTTCGACTTGTGGTGGTGGCTCCAGCAGGACCCTCCAACGATCAAGTTAGCTCTTCTGTTCAACAGAAATGAAGTTCTTAGGAAAGAGTTCGGCAGAGTTTCGAAAAAGAGAAGAGAGCTTATAGAAAACATATCTGAAGGGTCCCTTTTTATAGACGGAGCATGTAGCGGATTGATAGTGACAGCTGCAGCCGTCTAGTAGCGGACCACTCGAGGTCTGATAGAGTTTGTCACGGAGGGGGTACCGTCTGTAGCGCCGCTTACAGCAGACTGATGGCGATAGCCGTAGCTGTCCGGTATTGAGCTCGGGATACGTGGCATTTGATACGGAGAGGAAGAGGCATCGTCAGACTGATAGTGACCGTTCGTTGAGATTAAATAATCGAAGTTCGGAGAAAGCAGACGTTGATCGACGGGAAGCTTTGACAAACATCAATTTCAGAGGAGTTCGGACTCCTAAAGGGGATACGACTAGAGAGGATCATTCAGGAGGAATGCTAGCTGAAATATGAAAATAATCCACTGAAGGAATCCGACTGAAGGAGAAGTCCGGAACGAGTTCGACTCCTAGAGAAATTCGATCAAAGGAGAAATCCAAAAGGAGTTTGGCTTCTGTAGACATCTAACTAAGAAAAAAGTTCGGAAGAAGTTTGGCTTTTGTATACATTTATCTGAAGGAGAGATCCGAAAGGAATTCGATCGGTTGAAGAAATTCGGCTAATATTTGATCGTTGGAGAAGAATTTTCGATCGAAGCTCTTCTGTAATTACCAGTTGCATTAAGCTAAATATTAAGTTGGACTTCGATGGAGATAAAATTTATTTTTAATAAATAAATAATATTTGATATTTTTTTCTACTCGCAGGGCTAGTGTCTTCTCTTCGGACAATTGCATACATGTTATTTAGCAAGAACCAGGATCTTTGGATGCAATGATAAATGAGATCCTTCGAATAAGCATCCTACACGATAGAGGACATTTATTATACTTGCAACGTACGGTATCAGTGTACTCAGCTGAAGCGGGAGTGTCAAGTGGTACTCTGGGACTTGACAGCTTGCCAAGTTAAACCAGCCTATTATACCGGAAATTAAAACTAAATTCTTGCAACACCCAAAATAATTTTGAGCAAAGAATGGAGTAAGGAAGATACACAAGGTTGTGAGTTACTTTAGCACAAACCGGGACTGACCAAAACTACTAGATGTTTTCCCTACTAGGAACAAAAGAACTGTTTGGGATTATTCTGCAGCATAGGCCGGACTCCGGAGAGAGGGAGCGGAGAGGTTGGACGTTGAAAGTTATTTGAACTACTTGTCACGGCTCATAACCGAAGTTACAACATTATATTTCAAAGAAATGAAGTGACGCCAAAAAAATTGGATTAGGTTGGAACATACGGCCAAGGTGAATTAAAATAAGATTAGAAGATTTAGAGATCGGATTGGATTAAGATTAGCCCTCAACCTGACCCATATTTTAGTGCATCTCATTGGTGCCAATAAAAATATAAAATGTTTGCTGTCTGGCAACCAAACAATACGTCACGCATACGCTGGCCCATGTTTCCACCACGTCGGTTTCGGATCACTATTGCAACGAATCCAATCCAGAAGGGAAGGAGAAGAATGCAGGAGAGACCGCCACTCCCAGAAGTCTCTCAAGCTACATAGTCTTCGCGTTCTCAAATCTCTACTCTACTGGCGTCCATCCGTTATCCCCAATTCTCTATTTAATTTGGGATGGATCTCGGCCTGGGGAGACTGCCGGCGCGGATCCCTCTCCGACCTCGCTGTTCCCGAGACGACTCGCGACCTCCGGAGAAAGGGAAGAACGGCAAAGGTAAAACGGTTGCTCCCGAAACGAGGGCTTTCGTCAGGTTAATGTTCTATTTTTGTAGTATCGTGATTGGCTATTTGCGGTGTATGTTTTTCCTATTTTCCGAACCAATAATGAGCGAGTTGATGTGTCCAGGCCGAGCGCGGTGAAATAGTTCTGATTTCTAAGATTGATAAAGTCGTCATCCTTTTCCCCGCGCGCGCGCGCGCGCGCGGCGGGTGGTGGTTTGGGAACGATAGAATTAATGATAGTTTAAGAACGTGATTTATGCCACGTTAGGATTTTTAAGGACAACACAGATATGCTTTCTCATGGGAAATGTTTTTATCTATTTTAATCTCTCTTGCTTGGAGATCAAAGTAACTGGCTTACTGTGTATGATTGCAGGCATCCCTAAAAATATGATCGAAAGTCGAATTGCCCATAGTTGTTTGTTCTGCTTGTTGGCACGTCTCCCCCAAGGGCTTGTTCTTGGATTTTTTTTTTTTTTCCTTTTCTTTTTAGAAATTTTTTTTCCACCTTTTTGTGGATTGCAACAAATTCCTTCATCTCCATTCTCTGTGTCAATACTCATATTCTGCTACCTCCTTTTTTTTCTCTTTTGTTGAACCATCTCCTCGTAGTCCTACTGGTTGTAGGCCAACTTGGTCGATGTCAGTGTCCAAGCTCCTGCTGAAATTCTCGTTTAGGAGACAACAACGTTTAGTTAATATACAGGGAGTTCATATGCCAGTCAGAATGCTAGTTTTTCTAAAGACATGTCGAGAGCGTATGTGAAGGCATAACAACAACATTTTTCAGAGTCCAAAAGTGTCAGAATGCACAACCAATCTCTATTGAAACTGGCTTCTGGTTTAGATGAAATCTTTCAGATAATTATGTGAAGAAGGTAAATGACTCCATAAGTGGATAACGTTAACTAGAAACTTGGACCTATATTGGAGAGATGTTGGTCTGAGAAACAAATGTTTTATTTGTATGTCAATTCCTCAACAAGACTGATCTCACCATTCAACTGCTACAAGAATTTTCATGAACTAGCTCATTGGTGCTCCTCAACTTTGTCATAATGCATGATTGACAGGGACTTCACCATGGAAATGCAAGCCAATCAGCTTCTTATAGTGTTTAATCATGATAATTTCTTATTATGTTAATCAGCAGGTCTCCTGCAAAGCGATCCTTTGCAGATTATGTTGCTCATTTGTTTAGTTTCATATGAAGAAACGTATATGACAAAACACTTGTGAAAACATAGCTAACATAACCTGATGTGGACTTCATCTAAAAGACTCAGCCATTGGCTTTAATAATTTCTTTGAGTAGCGGAGCATGATGTGTAACTTTGTTGGTTAAATCCAACAGGTTCGTAGTTTGCTTCATGGTGAGTTGAAGATCACCATAATTCACCTTTGATCTTACCCCTGAATTGCAAAGAGATCAAATTTCTTTCTACCAGGAGATAAGGTGCATTGGATTAGTGTGCAATTTTTGTGAATCACATTAGCTAAGGATATTGCTAACATACGTTGCTTTATGTTGGCAAAACTAGCTTACCTCAATGAAACTTGACTTTACATTTTTAACCTGCAACAAAGAGTATTGGTACTTTGCTACTATTTAATAGTGACTGTTCTTGCAAAGTCTACCGAGTCTGATAGCTAAAAATTAGGAACTTTGATGATACCATGCTTATAAAAAGAAAAGGGATGCATAGTGATTATGATTTAATTGGAAACCTGATGAAGCTAGTAGAGTGAATCAAAAGAACTGTTTGAATTTGGAATTTTGGATTAGATAAGCGTAGGTTGTGAATAAATAGATCTACTTTGCTGGTCATCTTTGAATTTT
Source organism: Cocos nucifera (assembly GCA_006176705.1). Lineage (NCBI taxonomy): Eukaryota > Viridiplantae > Streptophyta > Magnoliopsida > Arecales > Arecaceae > Cocos > Cocos nucifera. The sequence goes on along the minus strand of QRFJ01000358.1, from coordinate 536,635 downwards.
GGCATTTATAGTTCAGTTTCTTTTCTTTAAATCATTTAAAATATAATAATAGCTAAAATTAACATCTCTTACTCTGGCAGCAAATTTACGCTGTCTGACATTAGATGTAACTGTAATGTGTTTTCATTATTTTTTCACCAGTAAAGTATAAATCGTGAGATATATATTGATGGTTATGATTTAATGGAAGGCCTAATTCCAAGACAGGCTAGTAAATTTGATGCCAAGTAAATTCAGGAATTTGTGTTGTGAGTAGATATTTCAACAAATTCACTTTCAGAACTAAGTCCTCAGAGGACAATATCTAATTTCTATTACTTGACTATCGTTTGCAACTGAAGTCTTACTATTTCTGATTGGTTTTGGTATGTTAAGTTTTATATATTGGCCTATATAATGTATTTGTAAAATGGTAAGATTTCCCAGTTTAGTCAAGAACCAAAAACAATTATCTTTTTTTCTGACTTCAACGTAATCAGCATGTTCCCAGTTTCCAGGTTACTGACTGCAAGTTCAAGGATTCATATGCTAACCCCCTGCTCAAAGTTGATGGAAAATGGAAAATACAAGCTTTTTCTTTGGAAATACTAGCTAGATATGCCCTGTCTTGATGAATAAGAGAAGAATCCACACGCTTCTGCCTATATGCTATGCAACAAAACAGGACTGAGTATAAAAAGGATATTCTAGGCCTATCTTGAACTACCCTGTCAAAATCATGGTGAATGATATGACTAGAACTTTCATAGAAGGACATGATGTACCGACTATTAGTATCATATCTTCCTCAGAGCAGTTACTTACCCTCATAACTTTAGCATTCTGTAATTTTGACACAATTAGGATGAACTACAAATAATAAGAAGCAATCTTGAATATATTCTGAAATTCCATATATGATTATGCAGTTTAATTTCACCTCATATACTGAGTGATATCCAACACTCCTCTTGGAGAAATAGCAAATTGCAACATGGTTTGGACTTTGGAGGATTATACTTATCCAATCTGTAATATCAACTTTGTCTGAGAAAATTTACTGCCTTCTCTGCATATTGCTCAGGTGATAGACTGTCTACAGATTGGGACAAAGCTTGGTCCAGCTTCCGGAAGCGGGGGAAGAAATCCCTCTTCTCACAGTTTACACCAGACAAATATGTCAGCTGGAATCCACGGCGTTCTGAATACCCATTGTCAGAAGAGGTTGATCCCATCAAAAGAACAGAGAGATCCAACCTCCAGTTATGGACAAGTCCAAAGTTCACTCTGGTAGGAGCCATAATTGTGGTGTCGATGCTTCTAATCTATACACTGATATTCCCAACCAAGTAATTTGAACCTGTTACATTCTATACACAAAGTGGATGCTCACAATGACGTATGATTTTCTGTATGTATGATGGCCCACAAAAATTGGAGGAAGTGCAGCATGTACACTTTGTATTTAAATGCATAAGCTTCTGTATGTCGCATAAAATGCTTTTCTCAGAAAGAGTTCTTGATGTTATAATATGTTCTCACTCTTCCATCCATTTCCATGCCCAGAACTGTTTTAGGTATATCAGAAATTCAAAATTGTGGATATTTAAGCTTCCATCTACAAACAATGACCGTTACTTGTGTATTGCTTTTCTGTTATTGCTTCTGAAAAAAATAAATTGATGTAGATCCACATTCTGCAAGGAACAGATTAATAATGAGCTGAAGAAATATTTTGACAATATGAATCTGTAGATTGAGATTACCAGATTGACAGATTTACAAGCTGTCCAGCCTGAATCTCATATCGGTGCTAATATCATTTCAGGCATTTTTTTTAAGGTTTTCCATGAGTATATAATAACCAGTTTGATCTGAAAACGGTACAATATAGTGTCTTCCACATGCTAGTCATATGAACATGTTCTTCAGACTTGGTCCAGTGCACATCATAACCTTCTTCGGCCTTTCGGCGAAGATCAAGTTAGTATATGTTCTTATCGCTGGTCAGGTGCACATCTCTCAGTTAAATTTTGTAAGTAAATTATTATTGTTTAAAATTCTAATATGTCTCAAAGGTCTTCAGTTTTTAGGTCCATTTGAACACTAACAATTCCAGGCTTATGCCGCCTCTGAAGGATATTACTAGAATATTCCGACTTCTTCGGGGGGAGAATTGAACTAGTAGTATCAAACACCTGGGAGACAACAAGGGGACAAAGGCTCTCATGGGTCTATGGTAGCAGGTAGCCCCGTAGAGATCCATCCCCCTCTTCTTCCCTCTACAACCTTGAGCAAGCCTTGTTAAAAGCTCTCCAATTGGTAGGAAACGTGTGTCAGTCAGGCTGTTCTTTTCTTGTGTTATGGGTCTTGCTGTTCCAATATGGTCCCTCTCGCAGCTGTAAGGTGATGAGGTTGAGGTGAGAGCTATCGGGAATTCCTCTCCTTGCTGCTGCCATCCTCCTTAAAACTTGGTCAATTCAAGAAGATGCTTTTACAAGGAATCACTAGATTTTCTGGCAAAGTGAATGGATAGCTCGTTTCGTTGACCATGTATACTTTTTACTAGCCTGCCACCATGTTGTATTGAACCTACATTTGGATATTAGTTCGTCAAGATGAGCCTCGCAGTTAGCAAATTATGATATAAATGTGAAGTTTATACTAAATGATGGACAGCTTCTTTTGTTTATACTTCTATTTTGTCAAAGTAGAGCATGCGCATGCCACATAATAGACATTGGAATTTAGTGCTCTTTAGATTGTGATGTGATGCAGCAAGCAGGTGGTGATGTTGAGACAACCATTCTCATTTTTCTCTAGTAATAAGACAAATCCCTGCTATGTTTGGATTGAAACCTGGCAAGCCAAGCCACCCAAGTATCAGATTAATCTTGCAGCAGTATATACGTACAAGCAACCCATTCTACCTGTCCCCTGTTCTCCTTCTTCATATTCTACTTGTAAGAAACCAGACTAGTTTGGTTGCGTCCTCGTCAAGTTCTATGAAGCTTGTGGCAGTGGTATGCAGTGCTACTAACTCCCTCGAGGAAGGGGACTAGATGCCAGCCAAAGCAAGGCCAGGTTAAAGATAAGACAGTTGTGGTTCTAATTGATTCGATTGTCAAAGTGGTCCCAAAGGCAAAGGGAAAAGGGGAAAAGAAATGAGATGATGGCACCGTGACTCTTGAGAGGAGTAACTTGGCAAAAAGCTTGTTGATCTCCCGTTGGAGCAATGGATGGCGACAAGAATCCTCTATAGTGCGTTGTTTGCATCATGGAGTATCATACAAGACTCAATAGCCGCCGGCAGAAGATGGATGAGCAAACCATGCATGACACATTAGATCATCTTATTTGATGACCATCCATTTCTGATAACAGCCATCAAATAATATTGCCCAGCATTCTATGGTGCGGAACGTGCACCCGCTGTGGATCCATGTTCAATAATGTAAGTTGGTCATCGTGAGAGTTCAGCTCCAGGAAGAAATGGTGAGATTCTTGAGTGTCCAAGGTTGGAGAGTTTTGGGGACCAACGCATGGAAAATACAAGACTGGGAAAGCATCGTCAAGCATCTGCCTGCCTTGTCTGGGGCAGGTTTAGGACGGCAGCTTTCAATTTTTTTCCTCTGTTCTTCGTACATGGGACTAAAACAAACAAAATTTGCTTTGGTAGTAGGAGGCAACGGGCATGTTTCGCCTCTTTTTCTTTCATTGTTCTTAATGGTAGACCCATACTTTAGGCAAAGACATTTGATGGTTTGAGGCAAACTTGACCACTTGATTGCATGTCGAAATTTCTTAAAAGATGCAATGAGATTTTATACATGAAGTTCATATGGATGTGCATCTCCATGCATGGTGGGCGGTTGATGTGCAGGAACCTTGTAGACGTGCAACTCTAAATCACGCATCTCTATGAGTGATCATATGGCCAATGCTGCATCAGACCATTTCATAGTCCGACGAGCATCGAACCTAATCCACTCCTGTCAATTGACATGGGCTATCCGGACATCCAGAATTTACTTGAATTACCCAATCCTAGATCATAAGAACATACGTAAACTGAGAGCTGCGCCTCATTGGATGGTCCTCGACGGACTAAAAACTACCAGATTATTGACCCGACATTTATTATTGCGTTTTAGTTCAATAAGGTGTCTGTTGATGGATCGTGGAAGGGAAATTACATCCATCTTCGCTTACCTGGCAATAACATGATAACCTCTTCTGAATCACCTTCTTTGTAATATCCTAAATAAACGGTACATCATAGAGGTATTACACTATTACTTGAGATAAGCATCGTCAAGCATTTCATGTGACAGTGGGGGATTCTAGCTGGCAACTTTGTCCTCGGTTCGCCATCTCAAGACCCGACATCTTGGACTTGGATTTGCTTTTGATCACCGTCAAAATTTCTTGTTCTGTTTGGTAGTTTGTCTTGGGAATCCATGCACATGATCTGACGGGCGGCGATAAGCGCGCAATTTTAGAAGCAAAAACTTTAAGTCCAGCTTGCTGGCAGCCTTGACTCCTTTTTAACTTCGTGATTCCAAACGCCAACGATGGCCCGGCCTGGCTTTTCTTTACACTGTAGGTGACAGGCATTGCCATCTCTCTAATATTTTTAAAGAACGTGCAATGTGCGTGCAATTGTGCGATTCAATTTAATGGTATTTGGTTGGAGAACTATTATTTATGATATTTTTTGGAGCACTCAAGACCCCACACATGGGGTCAATGAACAGCTGAAAGGGAAAGAGACGTTCATGGAGTTTTAGGCTCCTGGATGGTTAGCTCCATTATTGCTAAATTTTGTTTGACAAGGGTTCATATTTTCCAAGATTGACTTGAGTAGCTCTAAATTTTGACCTGGCTACAGGAGGAGTTCAGGGTCCTGGTCTTGATCGGTATATCCGCTGACCCGCAGCATGATATGCCTTGCCATCAGGAATTGATCAACACATACTAGTCATGTATTTTACGTTCATTCGAAATAAAAAACAAAACTTAATTGCCAATATGGTAATACAGCACCGGTCTTCGAGTAATCTAGATCCAAAAAAGTAGCTCATGCAACGATGTTACCACACTTAAAATTTTGTTCCAAGTAATGGATGCGCTCATTGTTTAACACCACAACACATCCAGGTCTACCATTGCATAGAACATGTTCTTATGTGATGATCATAATATATATTGATTTTTTTTTTCAGATTGAGGATGACGTCAGGAAGTCATTTGATAGGGAACGTATATGAATTTGATGTAAAATGATTTGGCCCTGATTGAAAACTTCAACACTGGCTGACGTGGGGGCTGACACAAGTGAATGGAACGTCCAGATGAAGACCAGAGAGTCCCGAGCTTGTTGTCACATACAACATCGTTTGGAGCCGAAGCCACGACGCTGGTGAAAACGAACCAGACTTCTTGACTGCTGCCCGATAATTTTCATGTTACCTCCTCTCCCGGTAATCCAAATAAGCTTTTTGACCATTTAATCCACGAAAATATTCCCATTTCGGTTGCATCCCAAGCACCTTGCGTCAGGACGCATCTCATCATATCTCACGACACCATCAAAGAAAAATAGAACTTCCGTAGCTTAGACGTATGGAGTGAGGAATTATAACGTATTGTCATAGGTGTCATGGTTTTCTCTTCAACAAAATTTAGCTTATATTATGGCCTCTGTTGACCTTTCAAAAGAGTTTCTCACCTCCCCACCTTGAGTGGAGGGAATCCTTTGTACAAAAAAAAAAAAAAAAATGGAGGGGGATCCTTGCACCCCAAGGAACCCGTTCCTTGGGAGCCCACTGCCCCCGGTCCCAGTTCTATAAATATATATATCATCCTCCAGGCACTTCACCGTCCCTCTTCTCACCACTGCCGCAAAGACTATCTCCACCACCTCCTAATCTTCTGAAGATTTGCATTGCTTTCCATTAGTAATTCTGTCAGCAATGGAGCATCAGGTCTCCGATCTCCACAAGAAGGGAAGGCCGCCGCCGAAGCGAGGCCAGATCAAAGCAAGGATATTTGGAAGCTTGGTCCGGGCGGTCATCCCCAAAGGCTCGAAGAAAAAGGAGAAGTCCCCGGGAGAAGGCTTCTCCCCATCAACTGCATCGCCGAGCGGCTACACCTCAGAGGCCAGCTCTGAGTGTTGATCGGTATATAACTCGGCAAGTAGCGTCCCGAAGAAGCCGGCTATTTCTTACTCGGCATAGCTCTTGTACAGAACTTGATGTTCCTTTACCCTGGAGAAGACAGAATCAGGGGAAAGATAGCGGAGGTGCGTCAGAAGTTTCCTTTTTTTAAAAAAAAAAAATTATTTCTTTTCGATATCTGGGAATGTTAATCCATGAGCTCGGATTGCTAGTTCTAGGTGAGGGATTTATAGTCGTTTGCTTTCATCTGTAACCCTAGTGGTGTCTGCGGGCCCCTTTTGTTACTTCACTTCTCATGGTGGAACAGGGATGTCGGGAGCAGGGTATTGTTGCTGTATGGGTAGAAATCCTTCCCCCACTGGAAGTCTTGCGAACTTTTTGGTGTAAATAAGATTTTGTTTGAGATTATCCGATCAATGGATTAAATGCTAGTTTGTTTACTTTTGAGTTGCTGCTAGAATCTATTGGATGACAGACCCATCTCCATTCCATTGGATGTATTTAATGGTCCTCCAAAAGAGCCATGGACAATTAAAATTGAAGTTGTCTATGAAATGTGAGGTGGCTTGCCGCGGTTTTGCTCAGAAAATTAAAATTGCAGTTTCCAAACAGAGTAGTGCAAGAAGGAGCATGGACTCGTGAAGATTAACGTTTACCTATTATGCACTTGTAATTTGGAATGGACGGGTCGTGTTTTGATGGTGATATGTCTTGGAATCAACCATGACCAATAAAAGCTCGTTACGAAGCCTCCAATTAATTAGCTCACCATATGGTTGACATCAAAAGTACATGGAAAGCTTCTTAAATTTCAAATTCTCTTTAAAGTTGATATAGCTCTTGGCCATAATTGAACAATTTCTATAACGAACAACCAAGGTGCATAGGCAAAATGCCCATCCATGATCTTCAGGACATACAATCGGATACTAAAGATGGCCGATTTGTACACCTAATTTCCTCGATGACAGGTGCCGACCCTCGCCTATATAAACAAACTTCAGGAGATCCTTTAGGTAAATATTCTTAAGCTTACTCTACAATTCTTATGATATCTCCTCAATTTTCTGAGGATTAGTTTGACTTAAACATCGAATGCTTCTCGATAAGAGTACTTTCCTATCTTGCTATTTTAGATCAAATCTTGCATTGAAATGAAAGTTAAGATCTCACTGCTCAACATTATCTCAGGAGCAATATGCATCCAAACCATCACCATCAGAGTGAAGCAGCCACTGGACCATCAATGTGGAGATGAGTACAGGAAAGAAACATTCATGGACTTTTAGGCTCCAAGATGGTTAAATTCTTCCTAGTCTTTTTTTAACAAGGTCTCATATTTTCCAAGATTGACTTGTGTGGTCCTAAATTTTGATGTGGCTGCCGGAGTTTAGGGTCCCGGGTTCACGGACCGATTAGCATATCTACTTACATGGAGCATGAAATGCCTTGGTATTAGGAATTGATCAACACATGCTAATCAAGTATTTTACATTCAATTCGAAATAAAAGGCAACATAATTTACCAATAGAGTAATACTAGAGTTCATCTGCACTCGATTTGTCACCTCCTTTTTGTGTTCTTGTTTAGCCAAGCCGTGGTTGTTCAGGTTGTGCAATGTCTTAGAATCTAGTTGATTTATATAAAGACATGAAACAAGGCACTAGTCTTTGACCGACCGACATCCAAAAAGTTGATGACTAGCTCACGCAACGATGTTCCACTTAAAATGTTGTTCCATATAATGGATGCACTCATTATTTAATATGACAACACATCGAGGTCGAGTACCGCGTACGAACATGTTCTTATGTGATGGTTAAAATATATATTGATCCTTTTTTTTTTTTCAGAATTAGGACGACAGGAAGTCCGATTGGAATTAGAGTGGGGAACTCGAACCAAGGTCACGAGGACCTAATCCTAATGACTTTATCAAATAAATATAATATACATTAATAAAACATCATTATACTGTTTAAAGGAAGAATAAAACATGGATATTTCTGGCCACGTAATCTGATAGGGAACGTAAATGAATTTGATGTAAAATGATTTGGCCCTGATTGAAAACTTCAACACTGGCTGACGTGGGGGCTGACACAAGTGAATGGAACGTCTGGATGAAGACCCGAGAGTGTCGAGCTTGTTGGCACATGTAACCTCGCTTGAAGCTGAGGCCATGACCTTTGCTCCCTGATGAAAGGTTCGAACCAGCCAGACTTCTTGACCGCTGCCCGATAATTTTCATATTAGCTCTCCCCTTACTGCGATCCAAATGGGCTTTTTGACCGTTGATTCACGAAATAATTCCTGTCCTAGCTTTCGGCTGCATCCCAAGCACCTTGCGTCAGGACGCATCTCATCACATCTCGCGACACCAAAGAAAAATAAAACCTTGACATATAGATCAGTGAGGAAATATAGCATATTTTAATGGGTCTAATTGTTCTCTCTTCAACAAAATTTAGCCAATATTTTTGGCCTCCTTTGACCGTTCAAAAGTCCTCGCCCTCCTCCTTGCCCCCTAAGGAACCACTCCCCAGACGCCAACTGCCCCGGTCACGGTTCTATAAATATACCATATCCAGGGGAGCTCACCATCACTCTTCTCATCGCTGCCACAAAGACCATCTCCTCCTCCTAATCTTCCGAAAGATTTGCGTTGCTTTCCACCTGTAACTCTGTCAGCAATGGAGCATCAGGTGTCCGATCTTCACAAGAAGGGGAGGCCGCTGCCGAAGCGGGGCCAGATCAAAGCGAAGATATTTGGAAGCTTGGTCCGAGCGGTCATCCCCAAAGGCTCGAAGAAAGGAGACAAGTCTCGGAAAGAAGGCTTTGCCCCATCGACTCCATCGCCGAGCGGCTACACCTCAGAAGCCGGATCTGAGTGTTGATCAGTATATAACTCGGCAAGTAGCGTCCCAAAGAAGCCGGCTATTTCTTGTTCGGCATAGCTCTTGTACAGAACTTGAGGCTCCTTTACCCTGGAGAAGAAAGAGTTCGGGGAAAAGAAAGCAGAGCTGCCTCAGAATTCTTCCTCCTTTTTTAAAAAATTTCTTTCTCGCTGTTTCGATCACTTGGAATGTTCATCCTTGTGGCTGCCGACCCTTCTGTTACTTCACTTCTCATTGAAGAATAGAGGTGGGGCAGGGTATTGCTGTATGGGTGGAAATCCTCTCCTCCGAGAGGTTTTGCAAACTTTTTGGGTGTAACTAAGATTTTGACCGAGATTTATCTGATCAATATTAGATGATTGTTTGTTAGCGTATGAGTTGTTGCTAAAATATATTGGATGACCCACCCATCTCCATTCCATTGGACATTTTGAATGATACGAAGAGGCCATTGAAAATTCAGATTGCAGTGATCCATGAAACGTGAGGCGGCTCGCCACCGTTTTGCTCAGCAAAATAAGATGGCAGTTTCCAAACATATTGGTGCCAAAACGGAGCATGAATTTGTGAATTAAGGTTTACATCTTATGCACTTGGTAATTTGGATTGGATGGGTCCGGTGTTTGGATGGTCCACAAGGAGGGAAACGTGGGTTCTCCATCAGTCATCCATGTTGTCTTTGTGAAACAATTTCATCAAAAAGTTAGTGCACCTCCATTTGTTGTGGCTCGATGAATTCATACGAAGCAAAAAAGGGACAGGAATGCAAAACTGATGCAAGAAATAGCTTGCGATATCTGAAATCTGTGTGGAATAGCTGGTAAGCTATGTAGACGAGCCAAGTCCTTTGAGACACCTAGACGAGGTATCCTAAGCTTGAAAAGTTTGTCCATGCTCTCATCACCTCAATCAGGAGAGTTCAGCCCTACTTCCAGGCTTACTCCATCATTGTGTTGAGCAACCAACTAATAAGACAAGTTCTACAGAGGATGGATGTATTGGGAAGACCAAGTAATTAAGTTGGTGGTTGAGTTCGGGAATTCGACATCCCCTGCAAACCCCAACTAACCATCAAGGCCAAAGCATTGGTGGACTTCCTTGTGGGAGTGCACAATCTTGAAAGATGCAGAGGTTAGTGTAGGGGCAGAGGAAAACAAGCCGGAAGATTCGATGGATCCTCCGGCCTGAGCAAAAGCGGGGTCAGGCTAGATTCACCACCCTGAAGGCCCTCAATGTCTCTTAGCTGGTCCCTGGACAAGTCTAAGGATGCTTCGAAGTAAGGGCCTCTTCGATGGCCAAGTACCTCCAAAAAAAAATCAAAACATTTTCTCAGGGCCTCTTTGATGGCCAAGTACCTCCAAAAAAAAAAATCAAAACATTTTCTCAGCCTTTGATCGATTCGGAGTCCTATAGACCTCAAGGTTGGAGAATACTAGGGCCCACCTATTCTCGAAGCTTGCTATTAGAATAGACCGGCTTATCTTAAAGTGCTCAATAGGCCAAGCATCGAGGAGGACCCAAGCTCAATTTTGCAAGCTGACTTTGAACCGAGCTAGATCAATCCCCTCATCGATTTCTTTCAAGATGGAAAACTTTTAAAGGATAGAAAAGAAGCCTTGAGACTCAAAAATCTATCAATTCACTATATCCTTCTGAAAGGAATGTAGTATAAGAGGGCATACATCCTATCTCTCCTTCAATACCTTTGACCTTCCGAAGCTAACTATGCTCTTCAAGAAATCTATGAAAGAATATGCGGAAACCATCTAAGAAGCAGGACTTTAGCATGCAAGATTTTATGATAAGATTACTATTAGCCAACCATCTAGAAAGACACAATTGACTTCATGAGGAGGTACAACCAATGTCAGTAGCATGGGAACCTTGCCGATCAATACCTCCTAATTTTTGCTTGGTGGGGAATAGACATTCATGGATCCTTTCCATAAATAATTGGATAGAGAATTTTTTATAGTGGCCATCAACTACTTCACTAAGTAGGTCAAGATTGAGTCAAAGGAGCTCTAGATAGATGAGGTTCATAGTATCCTTTGGATATACGAACCACTTATTGGACTCCAACAAAAGAAATTCCCTTTTGCCTCACTTTCAACACCAAAGCAATGATTCTTTTGAAGATTTCTATACCCTCTCCTTGGATGGATTCCTTCAATGAATAAATGAGCTCAAAATATCTCTAAGCCAACCTGAACTTGCCGAAAAAAATAAAAGAAGAAACTCGAATCTGGATGGCGACATATTGATTTATAAGAACTAATGGACGTCTAGAATTTACTAGAATTATCCAATTCTAGATCATAAGAATATACGTAAATTGAGAGTTGTTTGTTAGCATCACTCTATATTAGTTGTTATTATTTTTTTTATTTAGAAGTCCGTATATTAGTATAAATAATCTTTGAGATATGTCAAATATAATTGAAATAGAGATAATAAAACCCATTTTCTCTCTACCTTTTCTTTCTTGTCATTTCTCTTACTATGCAAATATTTTAACATGGTATCAAAACGATCCATCGCCTAATATATTATCATCATTTCTTCCACCTTTGTTATGGCCTCCTCCATTGCCGATCCATCAATCTCTATTTCTCTACAAATCATCTATTTTCGGTAGATTAAGACATAAAATTTTTATTTTTAGATGAATCCATGGTTGTTCTTCACTATATTTTCCTTTTCTTTGAGTGTTTTTTTGACTCTAGCTCCTTTACCATCCAGTATTTTTTTTCTCTTAGATATTTTTTTACCTATGGCTCCTTCATCATCTAGTTTGAGACTTTTTTTCTTTTTTTTTTTAAATATTTTTTTTATCTCTGACTCTTTCGTCATCTAATTTGAGATATTTTTTTTTCTTCTATAGTATTTTTGTCTATGACGATCATCAATTTTTGACTATTTTTCATTTGAGAAGGTTGTTTATGTCCGTGAGGATCATCGTCTTCAATTGTCTTCATTTTGAGTATCATTCTTCTCTTATACGACGTTTTCATCAATGAGAATCATCAGCCTTTACCTGTCTTCTATTTGAATATTAATCTTCTCTTCTATGATATTTTTGTCTATAAAGAAAATAATAATTTTCAAACTTAAGTTGGTACCTACAATACCATCTTAATTAAGTTTGAGGGGGAGTGTTAGCATAATTTTATTGTTCACATATCAATCTTTAATAATTTTCTTGTTAACATGATCCTCCATAGTATTTTTTTTTATTTGTATGATTCTATATCATTTTTCTTTGTTAATATTATTTTATATTATTTGTTATTATTATTAATTTTTATAGAATCTGTACACTAGTATAAATAATCCAAAATTGAAGCATGGATAATAAAACCCATTTTTCTCCACTTTTCTCTTTTATTTTTTTTTTAATTCTATAATTATTTTAATATGATATCAAAACCATTGATCATTTAATATGCCAGCATTATACGGACTAGGAACTATCCGATTATTGAGTTTTACATCAATGACGTGTCTTTTGATTGCTCATGGAAGAGCCATTGTATCAATCTTAGCTTATATAGAGTCACAAGTACCTGGAAATAGCATGATAACCTCTTCTGAAGCACCTTCTTTATAACATGCTAATTAAATGGTACATCGTAAAGGTATAACGTTATTACTTGAGATAACCACCGTCACGCCTTTCATGTGACGGTTCGGGCATTCTAGTTTAGGTAGCTGGTATCTTTGTCTTCAGTTCGCCATCTCAAGAGCCAATAATTTTTTACGTGGATTTACTTTTTTTTTTTTTAGGTAAGATACGTGGATTTACTTTTGGTACCTGGTGGCAGAGCTACATCATCTTCAAAATTTCTTGTTCTGTTTGGTAGTTTATCTTGAGAATCCATGCAGTGCACGATCTGATGGGTTGCAAAAATCATGCAATTTTAGAAGCAAGAAATTGTCAAAACTCCGATTTCCTTGTGGTAGAGGTCTACCTAATAATTTCTCGGTGTGGAGGGTGGTCTAAGTCCAGCTTGCTGGCGGCTTTGACTTCGTAATTTCAAATACCAACAATGGTCAGGCCTGGCATTTGCTTAAACTACAAGAGACAGGCTATGTCACCTTTCTTATATTATCTATAATGTTTAAGGATGTGTATGTGTTTGCACGTGTGCGATTCAAGTTAACGATGTTTGGTTGGAGAATGATTATTTATGATATTTTCTAAGGAGAAGCGAGACCTCCAAAACGGAGACAATGAACAAGTGAAAAGGAAAGAGACATCCGCGGAGCTTTAGGCTCCGGGATGGTTAGCTCCATTATTGCTAAATTTTGCTAACAAGGATTCATATTTTTCAAGATTGACTTGAGTAGCTCTTAATTTTGATCTGTAGTAGTTTAGGGTCCTCGGTCTCAGCCTGATCAGTACATCTGGAGCATGATATGCCTCGGCATCAAGAATTGATCAACACATACTAGTCATCTATTTTACATTCAATTTGAAATAAAAAAACAAAAACTTAATTTACTAATATGGTAACTTGAGTTCAACTGCACTAGATTTGGCACCTTTTTATGTTCGTGTTTTGCCAAGCTGTGGTAGATCAGGTTATGCGATGTTATAGAATCTAGTCAGATTTATATCGAGACATGAAACAAAAGCACTAGTCTTTGAGTAATCTAGATCTGCAAAATTGATGACTAGCTCATGCAACGATGTTACGATTAAATTTTGTTCCAAGTAATGGATGCGCTCATTGAGTCATTGTTCCACCTCACAACGCATCGAGGTCTACTATTGCGTATGAAATGTTCTTTTGTGATGATTATAATATATATTGATTCTTTTCTTTTCTTTTTGTCCCAGATTTGGGATGACAGGAAGTCCCTGGTCAAGTAATCTGATAGGGAACGTATATGAATTTGATGTAAAATGATTTGGCCCTGATTGAAAACTTCAACACTGGCTGACGTGGGGGCTGACACAAGTGAATGGAACGTCTGGATGAAGACCCGAGAGTGTCGAGCTTGTTGGCACATGTAACCTCGCTTGAAGCTGAGGCCATGACCTTTGCTCCCTGATGAAAGGTTCGAACCAGCCAGACTTCTTGACCGCTGCCCGATAATTTTCATATTAGCTCCCCCCTTACTGCGATCCAAATGCGCTTTTTGACCGTTGATTCACGAAATAATTCCTGTCCTAGCTTTCGGTTGCATCCCAAGCACCTTGCGTCAGGACGCATCTCATCATATCTCACGAAAATAATTTTCAAATTAGCTCATCTCACTGCGATCCAAATACGCTTTTTGACCGTTTGATTCACGGAATAATTCCTCTCCTAGCCTTCAGTTGCATCCCAATTAAGCACCTTGCGTCAGGACGCATCTCATCATATCTCACGACACCATTAGAAAAATAAAACTTCCGTAGTTTTGACGTATGGAGTGAGGACATATAACGTATACTAATGGGTCTAATTGTTCCTCCTCGACAAAATTTAGCCTATATTTTGGGCTCTTGGACCTTTCAAAAGATGAACCCCATTCCTTGGGAGCCAACTGCCCCATTCCCAGTTCTATAAATATATCATCACTCCAGGCATCTCACCATCACTACTCTTCTCACAACTGCCGAAAAGACTAGCTCCTCCTCCACCTCCTCCAGATCTTCTGACAGATTTGCGTTGCATTTCATTAGTAATTCTATCAGCAATGGAGCATCAGGTGTCCCATCTCCACAAGAAGGGGAGGCCGCTGCCGAAGCGAGGCCAGATCAAGAAGAAGATATTTGGAAGCTTGGTCCGCGCGGTCATCCCTAAAGGCTCGAAGAAAGGAGAGAAGTCCCGGGAACAAGGCTTCTCCCCATCGACTGCATCGCCGAGCGGCTACACCTCAGAAGCCGGCTCTGAGTGTTGATCAGTATATAACTCGGCAAGTACGTCGCGAATCCGGCTATTTCTCGCTCGGCAAAGCAAGCTCTTGTACAGAACTTGAGACTCCCTTGGGCTGGGGAAGACACAGCCAGGGCAAAGATAGCGGAGGTGCGTCAGAAGTCATCTTTTTTTATTATTATTATTATTTCGTTTCGCTGTGTGATCACTGGGAATGTTGATCCTCGAGCTCGGCTTACCAGTCCTAGATGAGAAATTCATGGTCGTTTGCTTTCATATGTAACTCTAGTGGTGTCTGCCGGCCCCTTTTGTCACTTCGCTTCTCATAGAACAACAAAGGTGGAGCAGGGCTGCAGGGTAATTTTGCTATATGGATGGAAATCCTTCCCACTGGAAGTTTTGTCAACTTTTTCGTGTAAATAAGATTTTGCCTGAGACTATCCGATCGATGGATTAAATGCTAGTTTGTTTTTACCCAAAAAAAAAATGAAAAAAACCCAGTTTGTTAGCTTTTGAGTTATTATCATCTCCATTCCATTGGATGTATTGAAGAGGATCCGTGAGGTGTATTGAATGGTCCCAAGAACTTAATCTCTATCAAAAAATTTGTTGTTGCTTTATTATTCTTTATTGATTTAAGCATCGAAGAATTTTCATTCAAATTAAATTTTTTAAATTAAATTTATTTTGCATGCCACTCCAACACAAATAAATTTTTTTCAGCAACAATAGACTTTTAAGTGTTGTTCGATGTTGATATAGACATAGCAACATGTCCCTAGGTGATGGTTATAATATATATTGATTTTTCTTTTCAGAATTAGGATGGCAGTAAGCCCCTGCCACGTAATTTGATAGGGAACGTATATGAATTTAATTTAAATGATTTGGCCCAGGCGAAACTTCAACGCTGGCTGACGTGGGGGCTGACACAAGTGAATGCTTGGAACGTCTAGACGAAGATCTGAGAGTCTCTAGCTTGTTGGCACATACAACCTCGCTTGGAGCTGGAGCCATGACTGCTGATCTATGGTGAAAGGTTCGAACGAACCAGACTTCTTGACTGCTGCCCGATAATTTCTATTTCAGCTCCTCTCACTGCGATCCAAATACGCTTTTTGACCGTCTGATTCACGAAATAATTCCGTCTCCCAGCTTTCGGTCGCATCCTGAGCATCTTAGGTCAGGACCTATGTCATAAAATCTCAAAGAAAAATAAAACCTCGTGTGGAAATATAACATATTTTAATCGGTCTGATGGTTTTCTGTTCAACAAAATTTAGCTAATATTATTAGACTTTGACCGTTCCCCCTGCTTGCTCCCCAAGTAAGCATTCCCCAGAAGCGAACTGCCCCAGTCACGGTTCTATAAGTATGTCTCATCCCCACAACGGCAGGGACCTTACCATCACCATTCTCATCGCTGCCGCAAAGGCCATCTCCTCCTCCTAATCTTCCGAAAGATTTGGTTTGCTTTCCATTTCTAACTCTGTCAGCAATGGAGCATCAGGTGTCCGATCTTCACAAGAAGGGGAGGCCGCTGCCGAAGCGAGGTCAGATCAAAAAGAAGATATTTGAGAGCTTGGTCCGAGCGGTCGTCCCCAAAGGCTCGAAGAAAGGAGACAAGTCCCAGGAAGAAGGCTTCGCGCCATCGACTCCATCGCCGAGCGGCTACACCTCAGAAGCCGGATCCGAGTGTTGATCAGCATATAACTCGGCAAGTAGCTTCCCGAAGACGGCTATTTCTTGTTAGGCATAGCTCTTGTACAGAACTTGAGGCTCCTTTGCCCTGGAGAAGAGAGAGTCAGGGGAAAGATTAGCAAAGCTGCATCAGAATTTTTCTTCCTTTTTCTTTTAAAAAAAAATTTCTTTACCCGTGTGTTGATAACTTGGAATGTTCATGCTTGTGCTTGGCTTGCTAATTTTGGATGAGGAATTTATAGTCGTGGTGTCTGCCGGCCCCTTTTGTTACTTCAATTTTCTTTGAAGAACAAAGGTGGAACAGGGTATCGCTGTATGGGTGGAATTCCCCCGAGAATTCCTGTAAATTTTGGGTGTAAGTAAGATTTTGACTGAGATTATCTGATCAATATTAGATGATAGTTTGTTAGTGTTTGAGTTGTTGCTAAAATCTATTGGATGACAGACCCATCTCCATTCCATTGGATATATTGAATGGCACAGAGAGGCCATGGAAAATTCGGATTGCAGAGATCTATGAAACGTGAGGCGGCTTGCCACCGGTTTGCCCAGAAAATTTAAAATCGTAGTTCCCAAACATGCTGGTGCCAAAAAGAAGCATGGAGTTGGGAAGATCAAGATTTGCATCTGATGCACTCGGTGATTTGGAATGGGTCCTGCGTCTGGATGGTCCACAAGGAGGGAAACGTGGGTTCTCCATCGGTCATCTCTGTTGTCTTTGTGAAACAATTTCATCAAACAGATAACGCACCTCCATTTGTTGGTGGCTCGATGAATTCATACGAAGCAAAAAACGGTTAGGAATGCGGTAACTGATGCAAGATATAGCTTGAGATACCTGAAATCTTTGCGTGGAATAGCTGGTTATCCATCAGCAACCTTGAGAGAGTAGAAGGCATGATGGTCCACACGGTACAGAACTTCCTCGCTAGTTAATTAATTGCCTATTTTTATTATGAACGCATACGATAAAACCAAACTTGTGACAATGGTTACAAAACCAGACCCGTCCCTATTGACTTGGCTGCAAGAGCGTAACCTGCAGTGGGGTGAGGGTGTGGATGGCTAAGAAATTCTTGTTGAAGATGCCATTTAACCATGCGAGCTCCAAGATGGTCCAGCCTCTAGGTTATGTCCGCTTATAGGGTTGGACTGAGATCCAGCACAGATAGCGTGTAAAGAGTGTTTCTAATGACTTGGGGTTCTCAAAATCCACCAATACGAGCCAGTTCCAACGCCAGCTTTAACTACCGTATAATTGGCATGTTTGCTTCCGCGTTACGAATACCAATATTGAATTCAATGCGTGCCATAATTTCTGTTCACTGTACACTTAATGATATTAAACATGTGACGAAAAAGAGCTGACTAGATTCCAAGCCACGTTCGCTACAATATCTAACAACTTCCTCTCACGCAAGATATGGTCGGACCACCTTCATGTAGGAGAAATTGAAAAGAGCCGCATCCACCAAATAAAATATATGCAGTGCACCAGCGGCAGTAGGTTGTCTTCAAGGCAACAGCTTCACTGGTTGAGTTGCATACGGCATCGAAATGACTGCTGTGTGTGATAAAACATCCAAGGATGACAACATTTGAAGAGGACCCGTTCCCTATAATTAGCTGGCTATCAAATTTATCATTTTCTAAAATTAATTGATTCAAGATAGTTCAAAAATGGCTTCTGCTCTAAATTCGAATTATGGCTAAACATATGGAAAGTACTTTGTGAATTGCTGCATCCAATTTTTTTTTTATTTTTAATATCTTTTGTTTTTTGATTTACATGAATATATATGTCCGTTAGATTGATTTGATAAATTTGATTTTATCTTTTTTTAAAAAAATGCACCACATTCTCCGATCAATATGACTTAATATTTCACAATTTAAATGTGATATATTTGCAGAACGTTGGCTAGTACAATCATTTAGGATATTTTCTATAAGCATTTTTTTCCTCATGTAAATTTTCATCACCATGATGTTGATTTGTAGCTGTATATGACTTTTTCGTGCATTATACATGAGTGCATTTTTTTTTTTTTTAAGATTATCCAACGGGCGGTCTCTAGCCCTATGTAAGTCTTCTATTGTGATATGACTCAATATTGATTGGATATTACTGAAAAATGGCTTCTACTCTATATTCTTTCGAGATGATTCATATTTTATAAAAAAATAAATTATGGCTAAACATATGGAAATTACTATGTGAACTACTACATTTTTTTTAAATTTTTTTTTAATATATTTTATTTTTTTGATTCATACAAATATATATTCATCAGATTGATTGGATAAATCTGATTTTATTATATAAAAAAAGTGCGGCATCCTCCGACCAATACGACTTAATGTTTCACAATCTAAATGTGACATATTTGCAAATCATTGGTTAGTGCAACTTGTCCACCTAGATTAATTCCTATAGGTATATTTCCCCTCATGTGCGGCTCTTCGTCGCCACGAAGTCGATCTGTAGCTGTACATGACTTTTATTCACATTTTACGTGGCTGCTGACGTAATTTTTTTTTTTTTCCTGAGGTTATCCAACGGGCGGTCCGTGGCCCTGTGCAAGTGCTTCTAGTCTCATGTTCTGATACGACTCAAGGAGTGGTTGAGTGCAGGAAACGTAGGTCTACCAGTACCCCGTAGCTAAATGGGCCCATTTATTAATATGTCAACAACCTGCAGGACCCAAAACAGACCGTATTGGGGCCCGATGCATGCCAAGAACGATCACGCCTCGAGGTCCGTGACATGAGTGAGCACGTGTATCTCGGGCGGTAGCGAAGGCATGCCACAAGGCCCACAACAGTTGGTCCATCTTGAGTCTAAATAGGCTCCACCACATACGGTCCAAGTGATCAAAAGCCTATGCTGAAGGGCTTCAAGTCGCCAAATGTCTCTTTGCTTTTCTTGCTCTTAGTCTGCTGCGGGCAGTAAAGATATAAACAGAGATCTAGCTATTGCATGAATGATTCGGCCTGTATGATCACCAAATAGAAACGTAGCACTACCTAGCAGCTGTTGCCGAATTCCTCACACATTCGTCCAACTTTGGCTACTCAAGGGAGGGGGCTGCCAAGGAACCAAACAAGATTTGCATGGGGGTTCAAGATGATCCGGACGACTCCATTGCCTTGTTGTTCTGGCAACATCAGATTGAGGGCATATTTCATTTGGGGGAGATAGACTCTGGAATAGGTGTGATTCTCATTCTACCTATTTGATTAAACATAATTTCATTTCTATTTCAATTTCAAAAGAGGAAAAGAAATATTTTAATTCCTCAAAATCCAATCTCTATCCTTCATAGTATACAAATCTCATTCCAATTTTAATCATAAACTAAATATATTAAGAATATAATAATTTTAATTTTTATTCTATTCTATTACGACTCTAATTCAGATTTTGACTTCAATCACGAAGCAAATGCATCTCAAGAACACATTATCTGCAGCTCCATCTATCTCATACAGTAATTTGAATTTCACCCTTTTTTTAAATATATAAAAGACATGCGATGATGTACCGATCAGCAGTTCGTTGTTTGTTGGACACTTTGCTGGTAGAACTGCACGTGTTGCAGCGAAGATCGTGAGAAATGTAGCATAGGTGACTTGCTTCAAAGTTGCGCCGTGCGACTGCAATTAACTTTTAACATACTCATTTGGGTCCAGAGGTGAGATCTATTTTAGCGTGCTGTTGGATACTGCGGTTGGTCGACACGCACCCAAACTTACCCAGTTTGTTGTCTGTAGCGCAATTGTTTATGATCATAATATATGTACGCTTTATGGTACCCAAAAATTATAATAAACAGCAGTCGTTTAAAACTCTCAATAAAATAAAGAAAGAAAACAAGGTCCACCTACGTACCTAGTGATTGACCATCGAGGAGAAAATTAAAAAAAAAAAAAACAAATCCACATGACCCAGGACGGTAATATGAGCAACAGTGGGAACGCATACGCATGCAGTGACGTATTCTTCCTAATAAAAAAAAAAAAATAGAAAAGAACAGAGCGACGAAACGTACGGCTTTCCAGCTGTGTATTTTGTGGAACTGAAGGAATCCCAGATCGAGGGCACCAGAACCATGGTTAAATGAGGAAGCACCAAAAATATAGTATTTGGCACCGGAGGCTGTGGGGTCAACCTAAACCTGATAAGCTTGAACTGGGCGGCTACTGTTTTGGTCTAGAGACGCATAATGGGAACTGTTTTTTGTCAGGATGATTTGATTTGATGGGCAGCTGGAATGATTACGACAGTTTAAAAAAGAGAATGCTCTAACTCAGAGCGGCCTGTAGATTGGAGCTTCTAGGATCTGGCAAAAGATCGGTCAAATTGAAATTTATAGCGGGTCGCTCTTCCAGGTTGCTCCGAGAGGATCGATATCACCACAGCAGAGAAAAAAAAAAAATTTCTTTTTGTGGGGTTGCGGGTGGGTGCGTTCAGCTGGGTCCTGGGTGTGACAGCATGGTAAATAAATTGTTTGTAAGAGGTGACGAACCATATCCCATATCCCATGTTTCAAAAATTTGAAGTAGAACCAAAAATTTAATAGGTACATAGACCATATGATATTCTCTCTTTCTTTTTTTCTTTTCTTTTTTTTTTTCATAATTATATATATTTAATGACTTACAGAAATCAAATTTCATTTTCTTATATTGCTTTTTTGTTTGTTAATGATGAATTTCTTATGGTTTTATCCTATACCTTTTTTTATATATTTTCTTGCTATTTATTTTTTTATTATTTATATTTATTTCAGAAGAGAATAGGATATGGTACCGGACCTTGGACCTCGTATTTTAAATATATAATTATCATACCCCCGCATGCATGCAAAGATATATCTCCTATCTCAACTTTTACGTAACCTCCTTGTGCTGTTTATTGCACAAGTGGGGCCAACTGACCAGAGAGATAAGCCGATACATGCACTCTACCATGTGGAATATAATAATTATTCTGAAATTCAACCAGCTCTTTGACTACAGTTGGAATTTGTACTTGGATATGGCCTGTTTGACTCGAACGCATACAGGTCATGCGCAATATCGTACGCTTTACATGGTGCTCTATTTATTTGCATCGTGTATGGCATGCTAAATTGATTTGTGACAGCCGACAAGTGAAAAAAAAAAAAAAAAAAAAAATGCTACCTTAGGACAGTAACGTGAGTAAGAAATTATTAAATCTAACTTGTGTTACTCTTTCAACCACCGTACAGGAAAAGAGACGGCTATCTTATCACCTTTCAGGAAGAAACGTAGAGATGCAAGTCCAGCCTGTTATATTTGAAGGATGTTGCTCATGCGGATGAAAAACACATGCGTGACGACTTATTAAAGGGCATACATGCATCTATGTTATTTTAGTTCGACTTTCTTTCAAAATATAAACGTGGAATCCTCTCACCTTCTTACAAAGTCATGTTTCCCGTTAGATAATTCTGTGTGCATGAGATTATTGTGCCCGGCCGCTATCACTCAACTCGTATCAATTTCTGCGAGGATATAATATAGGCATCTTTATTTTTGTCAAAAATATAGAAATCTTTTATTTATGCATGAATCCCCTGCAGGTAGCGAGAGGGTTCCACACGATGAGCCTAATGTACCATACCAGCGTCTCCACAGACTTCGGCTGATGTGGCGCGAGCTCTACATACAGATTGCAGACCACACGTACACGTGAAACGGGGGTGGTAACAATCCCATGGACATGGCCTGAGAGTTACCGCCGTCCATCATGTCGCTCACCTTCATAGTTAGTTCATCAGTCGGAGATGCAGGGTTTGATGAATTGTCATCCAAGTGAGAAATTATTTCGATGAAAATTCTCGGTCCAACTCACCGATCAATCCCACCATTTAAATTACAAGAGGACCACCTGCAAGGAATTGGGATTCCCTCATGTTCTCACATTTATTCACATACATGGGCGTGCGCTCCCTCCTGACATGAATTTGAAAAATTACCGAGGGAGAAACCGGCTGGCTGCTGGCTGGTACATCACATCTCATTGTTTTGACATCTAATCCAATCAAAACGTACGCTGCTGCACCAACAAGGGGGGCCGCATCCACAATCACGCCACGGATGCTCCCAGCTTTTGAGCTATGCTGTGGTCCCCCGCCGGACCATACTTTTCACGTGATTTGACAAGCCTCCCAAAATAGATAGCTAGAGCCAAATGGGTACAGAGTACGAGCTTACGCCGAGAGCGGTGTTATGGTGTGCGTGCGGCCCAGCAGCAACAATCGTCAACCGGCTTCAGCCGGTAACACTCGGCTATTTCCACATTCACGTCCGATACGACGGCTATTTCCACATTCTTGTCCCGACAGGAAGACCGGCGACCATCCCCACCCTCTCGCTTTCCATCTCAACTGTTTGCACAAAAGAAAACCAATAAAGGACCATGCCGAGAATACTCAAATCTACCTTCAAGAATATCCCTACCACTCGTCCCACGTAAAAACACAGCAAGCCGAGACATACAACCAGGCACACCTTCGTCAGTTTATCGCAAAGGAAACCAATCAATACTGAAGGTACAACGTCACGTTAGCCAAAAGCAGGGCCCCGCTGGAATTCATTAAGATAAGGAAAGGGAACTGAGAATAAGCCAGGAGGCCACCCAGAAGAGTGCGCTCGGAGCCAGACTAGCCACCGGCCGTCATCTCTTCTTTCAAATCCTGGTACCCTCCCAGGCAAATAAAAAAAAGAAGGCTACAATCAACAACACCCACAAAGTACCCACCAGTAGGCCGAAAGGCAACCTCCAATCACGGCCATCCACTTGAGTTGGCCCCGAACTCGTCCAAAATATTCACTTCGTCCAACATGACGGTGAGAACATGGCATACAAAACCCCGCATACAAGTGATAAAAACCTGAACTCGCACCATGGAAAATTTGAAAACAAAACACCATCCCCATGTTATTACTTCGCACGTGGCTACCCCCTGCCGCTCCCTTAGATATGTTGGTGTCTAGAGCATACATAGACCGGTCCAAGCACATGGGTTTCAGCTCCTGAACTGAAAATTATATGGAGCTGGTGGATTGAAATGGGAATGCAAGGTTGCCGAAGGAGGCAGCGAGGAAGGATGGGCAGATGTAACAGCGGTAGTTGAGAATCCTGATGATGCTGCAGGAGAGAACAGCGGCAATGGAGTAGGGCCATGCATCTGCCATGCCCAGGTGGGTAGAGCTTGAGAACCAACCTCAGGCCTCTTCTCTCTTGCTCTTTCCTGCAATCATAGGCAGCAACGAATCAGATGTAAACAAATGATGCAGGAAAAACAGCGCATGTCGGTTGCCTATTATGAAAGCCCAAGATCTATGCAACTTGCAACAGATGACCATTAACAGAAAAGGATTGTAATGTTATGAGCTAGGTGACCTCCTAGGAAAGGCTAATTATCCTTCAACTGAATATGGTTGCTCTTGCAAAAACACTTGGGCTACAATTAAGATAACCCTCAAGTAAGAAGAGACACTTAACCATTTAGGCTGAAGCCAAACTGATAAAACCATCAGAAAAGACCGCTAAATTTTTATCAAGAACAATGTTACAGATGCCCCCGCGTCCTGCACCCACCCATTATGGAAATTGACAAGGAGAGTGACATAGGACACCGTCCCAATGAGAGGATAGGTCAAGGTTACCATAACCCCCACTTCGGAGTGAACTGGCTCCAAAGTACTAGTTCATTCAGAAAATTTCAAACAGAAATCTCAGATGCATGATACACAAACATTTCACGGCAAATGGAGCATGAGACAGATCCTAAGGATCTGGTTTCACTAAATTAAAAGTTACCAGGAAATTGTATGTCGTGTGATTGGTAATCTACAGCTAGACAAGTTATCCCACCTTGTAATGAGATGCTTGCCAAGGAATATAAAAACTTGTAACATATCTACAAGCCGTTGGGTGGCTCACAATGTCAACTACCAGATGTTGATTTCAGGGAACCGTTTCGGATGCAAGTACCGCCAGATCCGCTAAATTTACAAAAGCCCAACCATATAAAATTGGGGTGGCAAAGGACCAAGTAGAATAACTAACAGAACTTGCTGATCTCTTAAAACATCTGCAATATGACGAACCATATGATGAACCTAGATGCTAAAAAATATGTTTTAATTTCAAAATCTAAACCAACAGTTTTTGCAAGAGTTGACAATGAAAAATCAGCTTTAAAAAAAAAAAAAAAAAAAAAAAACAAAACAAAAGGATCAAGCTAATCTTAATCGACATTTAGCTAAAGAGAACTCGCGGTAAAAGGAAAAAAATTTGCAAAACATGACCTCAATGGTGGGAAAGAGAGCCGGGTGTTGAGCAGTCCACACACGATGCGGCTGACCAGCGAGTTGGGAAGAAGTGCTGTCAATCTATAGCAGGACAACGAACAGTCAGTATTAATATAAATCAAACAGCATTCGCGTATTAAATAAGTCCATTAGCTTTTATAAATCAAAGGCTTTTGTAGGTCTCCAAAAAATAATGCTAGTGGCGCGGCACAAAAATACAGTAAGATAAATGGGCACTGGCTGCAAATTGCAGAGTCTCCTAACTTCTTAATCTTTACAATGAAAAAAATATCACAACAAGATGACAATATTGGTTGAAACAAAACTGAATGCAAATGAAGGGATGAACGAGCACGTCAACCAACACCAGGGAAAATAATCTTGGAAATCCATTTCTTGTCCTTTTTATTCAAGGATTCTTTTCCAAATTTATCTTTGTTTTTTATTCTAATTCTAATTGGAATTATTTGCCTTTTAGTACTAGCCTATTTTAGCTACGCCGAGCCTTAAGCTTAATATATTTAAGTTTGCTTTTTTAGTAGAAGTGGGATATTGATTATCTTTTAGTAGGAGATGTTGATATTTTTGTCTTATAGTGAAAGAGAGTGTATGGTTTTACAAATAGGGAAAGCATTATTTTTGCTAGGATAAGGGAGCCAAACTCTTTATTTGGATATTTATTTTCTTTTGAATAAATTTATTTCTCTCTCAATTTTTTTTTTTCTTCCACTACTTCTACTTGATTTATTTGGTGTTCGTTCCAGATCCTAAGCCGGAACGGTTGATCCACCTACTCCAAATAGCATGCCGTTCTACAAATAACACATATTTTATGAAAGGCAACAAAGAGATTCTCAATTTCTTCAAGTGTGAGAAGAGATGGTTGACAAACAAAAAATTTGATCGTAGAAAATTAATTACCGTTACTTTCTTGGCATCAGAAGATTCAAGCAAGCCATAGTGGAATTGGATGCCTATTGAACTGTGATCCTTCTTTGGACTACGGGCAACAGGTTGAGAAATCCTCAAGTTCAGATCAACATCATGGCCAGTTGCTATGTCAAAAAGATTCACAGTCAACAAATCAATTCATCACAGTTGGTAAATTAATTTTCATGAATGAATATAGCAACCTCTTACTCCAACGCAAATAAAGAAAGAGATTACAATTTGCCGATGATACCTTCACTGTTAGCCTCGGTAAGCAGTTCTCCTTCATAGGTGCTAGGCTCAAAATTGGTCACAGCATCCCTTCCATTACATTTTATGGCTGCCTTGTCATAAGCCCTGATATTGAAAAAACAACAAAGGAAACGAAAAAAAGAGATTCATGTTGGAATGGAGCCCTGTTGAAGTTAACAGTAAGCTAAGAGATTCATTGGTCAGCATTGAAAAAATCCATGCTGAATAGGACCTTGCAGCTTCTATTTCGCTGTCGAATAGCCCAAGATATATGTACCTGCACGCAAGTATTGCATTCTTAATCGGTAAAGGTTGGGTCTCCACGTTCTTTTTTATTTCTCTAAGAACCAGGACAGTTTAACATATCTAGTCATACAGCTTAAGGTGCTTTCACCAAACAGATAGAACCATGGATCTCAAGCTTCAAGACCCACAATATATTATCACCAAGGACTCGCATGCAAGAGCAAAATCTCAGTCTGATTTCAAGGAAACAAACTACAGAACAAAGCATAAAGAAAGAATTGCTCACTTCTTTCCAAGGAATTGTCCCATGCGAGCCTCCCAGCGTCCGCACTTGTGAAGGGTCACACCCCTGTATTTTGAACTTCCCCTCGAGAACCCAGTGCTTTGGCGACGCAATATGTGCACAAATTCCTCCTTCGTAAGACTCCTCGTCTGATCAAGAAGAATCCAGAGTAGATAAGCCACAATCCTCCTACTGAACAAACTATATCCATAAATTTCTGGTGCTTGATTACCTGTTTCAGATCTTCCTCATAGTCAACAAGATTGAAATTGATGTCCGCGTCAACTCCTCGAAACTTAATCGCAGCTCGATCATATGCCCTGCAATTAGAATACGAATCCAAATTTAATTTTAAGTAATCAGAAAAAGACTAATAGCAACGGGGTTCAACATAAACAGAACTCAGTTTCAACCTGGCTGCAGCTTGAGCAGTGTCGAAACCTCCTATAAAATCCAAGCCAATAAAAAACATATAAAATCTGAGGATATCAGATGAACAGGAAACAAATATCCGATCATCAAAGATAATTGTCCGAATTAACTTACCCAAATAAACCTGTTTCCCACAATCCCTGCAATTTTTTATGCAACAAATTCTTAATCAATCAAAACCGGAACCCCCCAATAAAATAAAAGAAAATAAAATAAATAGAAAAATAAAGAAAAATCGTGAATCAACCAGATGTGGGATTCCCATCTCCCGGTCCTCCGGTAGAACGTGACTCCCCGGTATTGAGAGCTTCGAGAGCGAGGCCCCCTTCTACTCTTCTTGACATGCTGCTGCTGCTGCTGCAAAACCCTGACGTCCACTGGATTGCCGGAGTGGCTGAAGCGGATATCCAATAAATGCTGCCTGGATGATGCGGACGAAGATGCCGCTACCGCCGGTAGATGGGGCCGTTCTGGAACCGCCCGTGAAGCCGGAGGAAAGAGCTGCCTGGTGAGGAAGCTGGACTCCAGAGAGACATCATTTCCACTCCCCTCGATCTCCTCTTCCACCTCGTTCTCTCCTTCCGCAGACGCGGAGCTCTTCAGGATGCCGAACTGGAAGCCGGCGGCCGGCCTGGTAGAGCAGGAGTCGTCATCAGGGGCGTTGCTGGAGGCCTCAGCATTGAGAACGGAGGAGTTGGAGGTCCCGGAGTCCTCATCGGGGTGCGGCTTCTCCTGGAAAACCGATGACTCGCCGGAGGACGCAAGGTTAAGATCCAACATCATCATCCTTCCTCAAGAATCCGATCGCTATCAAGATTTCGATTTCTCAAGAATACGATCAAATTCCACCCTCCTCCAAATGCCCCTCTTCTCGGCTAGGATTTCGCTTGTCGCCTACTTGCGGAAGAAGAGCCAGAGCAAATAGAGGTAGAAGCAGGACAAGGCGGAGTCGTTCTTACGGAACATTTGGCTTCCCACTTCACCGCCGGCGATGACTCCAGATCTTCCAACACATGTACCATATGGTCTCCGCTCTCCCTCTCTTTGTGCCTTCTCCTTCCCTCCTTCGTTCTTTCTGCCCTCTTATCTCCCGGCGAGAAAGTAGAGATCAAGAACTAACAGAAGAGACACAAAACCCTCGATATTAGATCCGATCGGGAATCCTTGATCAGAAACAACGCAAGAAACAAAGAGAAACCGATGGCCGATGGCCATGTGGGATTAGATCTCCGAGAAAAGATCAAAGAAAATAACAACAGAAAAAAGAGGAGGACAAGAAGGAGAAACCTCGGAGGAATCGCAGGCTTCTTACTGGCAAGTGGGAAGCGATGAAGGACGGCGGCGGAGAAAAGATCCATGCGGCCGTGGGCACCGGAGAAGGAGGAGGAAAGGCACAGATGGGACGTGCGACGAGTCGAACGGCACAGGCACCATGGATTAAAAGGTCTGCCTAAAATATGAATATATATAGAAACGAAGGCAACGAAAATACGGTGTGCGGTACGGCCACCGCTAGTGGCCGGTATCCCGGTTTTCCCTCCCACTTGCTGTCCGGACGGAGAAAATATCCGAGGGGTCCATCCTTCCGGGCCGTCTGATCGAATCGGACGGAGAGGGGGACTGTGCACGTCACATCCGTCGGATGATATGGATTTTTTTTTTTTTGGGTGATTCGATTTGGGGGACGGGGTTGGATTTGTTTATTGATCGCGAGCACCTCGTGGGAACGAGGCTACGGGAGGCCAGGAGCCGTACACGTCCCAGCCATGGATAAATTAGTTGCTTGGATTCTTAGTACTGTTATTAGCTGAATTAATTATCGGTTAATTAATGTTCTAACCTATGCTGTGTGTTAGAAACTAGCTACTTTTTCCATTTTGGACGTGACAAAGCTACATTATTAAAATTAAAATGGCCATCAATGACAACGGGGCTAATGGCGGACCGACCAGGCCATTTATAGGTGAAATGGTGTGAACGTGAAGTACCTTGTGCTCGATGAGGTGAAGAAACAAACAAACAAATTAAGAAACACAAAACATAAGGGGATGTTAACAATGGAATAGACCTTATTGAAGTGTGAATACATATTATATTACATAAATGATAAATCGCAGCTCAAAGAATTGTTACCAAAGAGAATTTTGATGTTATCATGAATTTTTTTAAGAAAAGAACGTGCGGAGTGTGAATATATAGTGATGTCACTTTAGCCTCCTACAGTATTTAGAGTGGTTTAACTTAAAAAACTAGGACGCATCGATGTGTATGGTATAAGACCACCAAGCGGAATAGATGTCAAAAAACACATTGTTTTATTATTGAAATGTAGGTAGCATTTTGAGCTACTACTCTATGATATTTTTAATTAAAAAACAAAGGAAGGGTGGGCAACAATTAGAGGCTGTCGAGATAGGTCATAGTGAAATTGTGTAGGACAAAGGAGACCCTTAACAATGAAGATGGAGACACTCGAGGTAAACTTTATAATTGGCTGGAGGAGGAGAAGCGAAGCACCCACGCAATTTGATGATTATAAGGACGATGATGGTGGAGGGTTTTGGTAGTGGTGCAAGAAATGAAGGAGTCGGGGGGAGAAGTGGGGGAGGGAAAAGGACGTTAGAAATTTTATCAAATATATATATATATATATATATATATATATATATATTGATGGTGAGATCTGGTTGTCGATCGGAGTGATTGGAGTGTGTTTTTTTTGAAAAAAATGATCTGTAAAAAAATTTTGATCAAAATTGGCTCCAATAAAAATTTTCTGATATTCAAGTTAGATTTTAGATAATAAATAAAAAAAATGAAGAGAAAATATTCATGCATATATCTCTAAAGATTTTTTGATTTTTTTATAAACGAGGATGATCAAATCATTTAAAAAAAACTATTTATCCATTAAAACATGATCGTAGCGTGATCTTACACCAAAATATATGGGATTTAGGTGGTTAGACTTATCTGTTTCATATTTTTAAATTTGAATTGAAGATATGAATAGGATCGATTGAAGTTATTTAGGAACAAATTGATTGATGTAAATGCCAAAATTAGAAATGATGTTTATGATATTGATTCGAATAAAAGTCAAGATATCCAGAGCATGCTTGCCATCAAAGTTTAGATCTGACTTATAACCATTAAGTAGAATTTCAAAAAAAAGATCAGTCAACATTGGAAAGATTGGATCATGCACGGTATCTTATTAGTTCGGAAGAAATCTATATCTCTAACGTCGAATCATACAGATCTGCATATCTTGTCATTGATCCATATTTTCGGTCCATGTGATGAATACTCCCACAATAGAATGCAAAAAAAACCATTCGATAAGCGCTCGTAGTCTGATGCATAATAAACCGACAACAGTTAAAGTAGGGCTCGGCAGCTGTTCTAGGTGCTGGTAGCACACCAGCGGCTTTTACCTCATGGATTTTTCCTATTATCAAACACAAACAAATTAAAAACCATCTAGGTCAGCATTATTCAATTTTATCTCTTTTTTTTTTTGCTTTTGAGATGTTGGTAAAAGTTCCTAATGTAATTCTTTTTGAATGTCTTTAAAACTTTATAATACAATTTACGGTGGTAATAACAACAACCAATGTTCTTGCGTCAAGAGAGTCTACTTGCTTGACAATTTGCTACTAGTCTAACATAAAGATTTTTTCAAAAAGATAATAAAAAATTAAAAAAAAAATAAAAAATAACAACAACATCAAAGATCATCAGATTTTATCCGATAGAGAGTCTGCTGATATCTAAGTCGGATAAAGTTTTACTGAAAGCAAGAGTGTTAGCGTGAGGTGTTTTGGATATAGATTATGGAGTATGGGTTGGTATCCGTTTTAAGAAAGTGGATGTGCGCCTTAACTATTTGGCGAGTAATAACCGTACACGTATGCATAATATTATATACATCTAAGGGCTTAATTACATAGCTACATAATAATCACTCGATTATACAAAATGAGCTATAATCGTTCCGTAACATACTTCATAAGTAAGTGGGATCAGAACCGTTTCTTTAATGGGCTTCAACCATATATTTTTATTCGAGGATGCATGGCTTGTTGCCACTAGCCGTCTACTCAAGTTGATAGCTCTATTAACCATGCTGCTTGATAGCCTAGTCAAATACTCAGGTCGGTCGGTAGCTCAATCGATTGCTCAAGTTGGCAAGTTAGTATGAATCGATGTATCCATGCCATATCAATGGAATTTGTTAGCAAGTATAACAAGATAGCAGCATGATTATAAACCCTTATGTCATAAGCCATTGAGCAACTAGCCTTTGAAACTTGATTTTAAAATTAAAGAAGATGTGATACAAATAGTAATAAATTTATAAATCAATATGGTAAGATTCAATTCTTCCATTGACCATGTAAGTCAAGAAAATATATCTACAATCTCAAATTATATTTTATTTAAATATCTAAGCAACATGTAAAATCTAGGTATTCGACATCAAAGCAATATGAAATATAAATTGCTATCCAAAAGTAGTCTTGTTGTTGCTCAAAATGATTTATTTCAGAAGTCGAGCAGTCGATGTTGTGCAGGAGTGCTGATATGTAAAACAAGTATAAGCCGGAAGATTTTACTCCGACGAGAATCCTTCAATGTTGAAGTCAGCAGAGAATAATGGAACAACAATGTGTTTTTTGGGAGAGATTTCTTGTTTATCTAGATCCTCAAAGCTTTCGATATTTATAGAGAAGAAGTATCATAGATATTGCATTGTTCCATAAATCTTGGACCGTTAATTATATCGTTGCGGCATTATGACCCTCTTTTGCTTTCTTGAAATAAGGAAATCGTTGCTAACATGATTTAAATATATTATCTACTCTCACGAGATTATGTATAGTGGATAATAATTTGATTATAACTAGATTACAGCTATATCGTTACTTATCCATAAAGTAGATTCTTACTTATGCTGAGGAGTTGTTTGACTGAAATAACCAAAAGAAATTTAAGAGCTAGACAAGCCACTATTGAAAAAAATAGCCTAAAAGTATATCTCAGTTCAGCTTTTAGGTTAGAAAGCACGTAAAAGTATCTATATACTAATTTGAGATATTTGGATCATCAGCATGAAAAGATTGGACAAGCTGATAAGTTGCAAGTGGTCAATTATGACCGTGCTAATATGAAGAGGTTTGATATAAAGCTAACTTAATTTTAAAAAAATAATAATAATTAAAAATAGAGAAAAACAACAATAACATTGAAAATCGTCAAATTATAGATATCTAAGATAAAAATTTTTAGAAAACAATGAAGATTTAAGAGTACTGGAAGCAAGAGTGTTAGCATGAAAGAGTCTTCTGGATATAGATCATAGAGTGAGGGGTAGTATCAATTTTAAGAAAGATAGACATGTGCCTTAATTGCTTGGCGAGTAATAATCATATTCATATGCATATTGTATACATCTCAAGGCTTAATATGCATGTACGCAATAACCACCCAAATCATACAAAATGAGCTATAATTATGCCGCAATGTGCTACATAAGTAAGTGAGATCATAACCATCTCTTTAATGGGCTTCAACCATATACTTTTATTCAAGGATACGTGGCTTGTTGCCACTAGTTGTCTACTAAAGTTGGTAGCTCTATTGACCACGTTGGTTGATGGTCTAGTCAAATACTCCAGTCTATAGCTTAGTTCGATTGCTTAAGTTGGCAAATTGGTATAAATCGATGTATACCATGCCATATTAATGAAGTTGGTTAGCAAGTACAGCATGATTCTGAACCCTCGTGTCATAAGCCATTGAGCAACTAGCTAGCCTTTGAAACTTGATTTTAAAATTTAAAAAGATGTAATAAAAATAGTAACAAATTTATAAATCAATATAGTAAGATTCAATTCTACCATTGACTATATAAGTTGAGAAAATATATCTGTAATCTCAAATTATATTTATTATGAAATGGGGCTGATATGGCCTCGATCTGTTTAGGATCAGTCGTTGACCTACTCAACTAGATCGTCTGAGCGAAATAATGCGACACTTCATCCATGGCTAGCTGTAGGTCGGCTTAAGTCGATCTACAATTTTGATCGACCTACTGAAGATCGTCTTCTGACAAAATGAGATAAGCCTTCATACTTCATTCTCGTCGGATTCAAATCGATCGTCGAGCTACATGAATAAGCTCATAGCTCGTCAATGACCGAACCTACAACCATCTCTACTGAAACTACGTCCTTTCTGAATCGGAAAACTCAAAAAAAAGAGGAATCTTTCGTAATCCCATCTTCTGAGAAGGGAAAAAATCTTCCGAATCAATCCAGGGCGATTAACTCGGAAAGCCGTTAGAGTCCGAAATGGATACGACTCCAACTTCTCCCCTATAAATAAAGGGGCTCCAGGATCCTCTAGATATGTCATTCAATTCGATGCTTTCTCTCCTCATTGTTCTCCAATCTCCTAACTTGAGCGTCGGAGGATCTTCACCAAAGAACACTCCGATGGAGACTTTATTATAGGTGAATGGATGAAGCTCCAGTGAAGTTCGTCCTCGATCTCATATTCCTCGGTGGCCGAGCTCCTCCATCCTCATCGACCGACCTCAAGTTGGAAGATCCAGGAGCAACAGTTGGCGCTAGAGGAAGGGCCCTTGATTATTTTTTAGGTCTAATTTTGAGGGAAGAAAGCACGACACTGAATATCATGAGAATCTGAAGGGCAACATCAAACACATCCCAGCATTCTAGTGATCGGAGGACTTACAATGCTCAATAGGTTAACGCATCTCCACCATCAATCTAGGAAAATCCACCAACGGCACCAGCAGTCTCACAGAAACATTATGACATCCTGCTTCATCAGGTGCAGGCACTATCAGTTGCCATAAGAAAAATATAGCAGGTTGATGAGCTCGTTCGACTGAAGAAAATTTTGATCTAGTCTGGATGAGGTCGGAGGAACGACGCCTCCGAAGCCCTAGGGCGGAGGTCAGTCATCATAGCCGACCTACTGATCCTTTCCGTCAAAGACCTGAATGCTCGCCAACATCGATTTTCAGAAGAGGCTCCACCCCGGGCCATGTGACTTCTTAGTACCGAGCCACTCATGAGGATGACATGGAGAAAAAGTTCAAAAAGATGCAACAGCAGCTAGATGCATTGTGGGAGCCGAGGCAACAAGGGGAGGATTTGGGGTTTAATGTCGATCTCCAATTCACTCAAAAAATTATGGATGAATCCTTGCCACGTCGATTCAAGATCCCTCAGATAGAGCTTTACGATGGAATGGCCGATCTTGTAGATCATCTCGACAGTTTTCAAACTCTTATGCATCTACAAGGGGCTACCGATGCGATACTATGTCGAACTTTTTCTTCAACTCTGAGAAAGGCGGCTCGACATTGGTATTCGAATCTGAAATCCGGCTCCATAGATTTCTTCTATCAGTTGAGCCGTCTGTTCATTGTCCACTTCATAAGCAGTCATCGGCGACGTCGTAACTCTGACTTCCTCATGAGCATCAGGCAATGGAAGAATGAGATCCTTCGAGAGTATATCAATCGCTTCAACACAGCCACCTTGGAGGTCTGAAATTTAGACCCATTTATGGCCATGACAGCGTTCAAGGCCGACCTCCTCCAAAATGATCTTTTGTTCTCCCTCAACCTAAACTATCCAAAGAATTTCGCTGAGATGCTAGAATGAGCGAAGGAGTATGTCCAGACCGAAGAGGCTTGAGATCAGTAGGAGAGTAGCCGAGATGGTAGGTCGGATCCATCCCAAAAATAGGAGAAGAAAAAAGACCATAGATGGATGTAGTACTATCGAGAGGACCCACGATTTCATCAATCGTGCATCCCACCTCCGAGTAGCCGACCAGCATCTCCAAAGCTACGAGGTCGATCTAGAACTCCACCTCGGAGGTTCAATTACCACACCCCTCTCAACATACCCTGGGCTCAGATTCTGATGGAGATCGAGCAACGAGAAGATATACCTCGACCCAAGAAAATGATAACTCCTGCTCGAGTTAGAAACCCGAGAAAGTATTGCCGATATCATCATGACCATGGCATGATACCGAGGAGTGCATGTAGCTCAAAAAGAAAATAAAGGCACTAATCAAGCAGGGGCAACTTCGGCACTATCTGGATGAACGGCTAATCTCGACGAATCTTGGTCGTGACCAACCTCGGCAGGATGAACCGTGCGGAGAACAGTCGGCTGCAGGAGAAATCAAAGTAATTGCTAGAGAAAACCTCGGTGGAAATACTTCAGATTGGGATTGACCAGGAGAGGGACCGAGGAAGAGAAAGGTAGATGAAAAAATTACTTTCACCGATGAAGATTTGGAAGAAATAAGTCAGCCCCATGACGATCCTATAGTCGTTTTTCTGAATATTATAAATTATGATGTACATCGGATCCTTGTTGATAGTGGAAGCTCGGTAGATGTTCTATTTTATGATGCCTTTGTTCGGATGAACTTAAGCCCTGAACTACTAACGAAAAGGAATGTACCTCTAGTCGAATTTTCTGGCGCTACGATTTCGGTGGAAGGGA
The DNA here is from genome assembly GCA_006176705.1 of Cocos nucifera. Lineage (NCBI taxonomy): Eukaryota > Viridiplantae > Streptophyta > Magnoliopsida > Arecales > Arecaceae > Cocos > Cocos nucifera. The sequence continues at coordinate 500,955 of QRFJ01000358.1, read as the reverse complement.
CTATCTTACTAACAATAAAAGCTAGACGAGCTCCGAAGCAGGTGGTTGTCGACATAACTTATTTTATTATAAATAGTCCCTCCGCCTACAATGTCATCTTAGGTCGGTCAGGCCTAAATACCCTCCAGGCCATAGTATCGATCTATCATCTGAAGGTCAAATTCATGACTCCACATAGAATCAACGAGCTTAGGAGAAACCAATCGGTTGCAAGGGAATGTTATATGGCTACTTTGCGTGAAGTGGTGGTCGAAGAGCAACCCATGAATGAGTTAGACGTCTGGCATGAACAAACTGAACAAAGAGGCTCTCCAATAGAAGAACTGATCTCTATACCGATCAAGGATGATCCAAACAAGATTGTGAAGGTTGGCTCAAACTTATATGAAGAAGATCGACAGCACCTCATCATATTTCTACGAGATAATGCCGACGTGTTTGCTTGGTCAGATTCGGATATGTCCGGTATTGATTCGTAAGTCATGGTACATCGACTCAATGTGGATCTGAATCATCATCCGATCAAATAGAAAAAGTAGAGCTTCGCCTCTGAACGCCAGAGGGCGATACGAGAAGAAGTTGATAAACTCTTGAAGGCCGGCTTCATCCGAAAAGTTTATTATTCGAAGTGGTTGGCTAACATCGTTCTTGTAAAAAAGGCCAGTGAAAAATGGCGCACGTGTATTGATTATGAGGATCTCAATGGAGCATGCCCAAAGGATAGCTATCCTCTGTCGCACATAGACCAACTGGTGGATGTGACCTCGGGACATCAGCTCCTATCATTCTTGGATGCTTTCTCGGGATATAATCAGATCCGAGTGGCACCCGAGGATGAAGAAAAAACTTCTTTCATAACTGACCTAGGCCTTTTTTACTATAGGGTCATGCCGTTTGGCTTGAAGAATGCTGGGGCGACCTATTAAAGACTTGTGAACAAGCTTTTCAAAGAGCAGATTGGAAGAAATATGAAAGTATACATGGACGACATGCTCGTCAAAAGTAGGACAGCCAAATACCATATTATCGACCTAGAAGAAGCCTTTTCTATACTATGGCATTTTCGGATGAAGCTCAACCGGATAAATGCACCTTCGGTGTCACTTCCGAAATTATTTTTGGGTTCATGGTGTCACAACATGGGATTGAGGCCAATCCAGAGAAGATTCAAGCTATTCAAGAGATGAAGCCTCTAAAGACAATCAAAGAAGTGCAGTGACTCACAGGAAGAATCGCAGCCTTAAATTGATTTCTATCAAGATCGACGAAAAAGAGCCTTCCATTCTTTAAAGCCCTTAAGCAACTGAAGAACTTTCAATGGATGGATGAATGCCAGACAGCCTTCGATGAGCTAAAGAAATACCTCGGCTCTCCTCCTCTGTTAAGCAAGCCAAAGCCTGAGGAGGTATTATACTTGTTTCTAGCTATTTCTTCTTCGATAATTAGTTCTGTTCTGATCCGACAAGAGGCCAAGATGCAGAAGCCGATCTATTACGTAAGCTGGATACTTCACGATGCTGAGACCAAGTATACGAGATTGGAAAAGATCGTCTATGCTCTCTTGATATCCGTGAAAAAATTATGCCCATATTTTCAAGCGCACACCATCGCAGTTCTTACAGACCAACCTATTAGATCGGTATTGTACCGACCAAATACTTTTGGATGATTGGCTAAATGAGCTATCGAGCTAGGCGAATTTGATATCAAATATTTGCCGAGATCATCCATTAAAGCTCAGGCATTGGCGGATTTCATCCTAGAATGTATAATTCTAGATGAGGAATCCAGTCACGCTGAAACCTCTTCAATCGATGAATGTTGGACCCTGCATGTTGATGGATCTTCGAATGCCATGGGCTCCAAAGCCGGGCTGATCTTAACCAGCCCGAAAGGAGTAGTAGCAAAATATGCTCTACGTTTCGACTTCCCCACTTCCAATAATGAAGCCGAGTATGAGGCATTGGTAGCGGGACTTAGAATAGCAAAAGAAATGAAAGCTCAGCATCTCAGAGTACATGTGATTCGCAGTTGGTGATTGATTAGGTTCAGGGAGAATATGAAGCCTGAGAGCCGAATATGGTAAAGTATCTGCAGAAGATCAGAGACTTGACTTCTAGCTTTTTAGTGATGGATGTTCAGCAGATACCAAGGGCGGAGAATGTGCGAGCTGACCTCCTTTCTAAACTAGCAACCCATAGAGCGGCCGACCTAAAAAGAGGCTCATACATGGAAGTCCTGGAGAAGCCGAGTATTGAGGTCCTAGTAATGCAAGATGATCATGAACCGAGCTGGATAGATCCTATTCTCCATTATTTACGAGACAGGATTTTGCTTATGGACCGAGATGAGACGAAAAGATTGAGACACCTCGCTCCATAATACGTTGTTTACGAAGAAAAGTTGTATAAGAGGTCATTCATCCTACCTCTGTTCAGATGCCTCCATCCTTTGGAAGTCGACTATGTCCTGCGGAAAGTTCACAAAGAAATCTATGGTAATCACCTGGGGGGCAAGTCTCTGTCCCATAAAATATTACGACAGAGATATTTTTGGCCAACCATGCAAAGAGATGCGGCCGAATTGATGAGCAAATGTGACCAATGCCAAAGGACCTCAAACTTTCAGCGTCGACCATCGATCCCTTTGGCTTCGATCACGATCCCTTGGCCCTTTGCTCAATGGGGAATGAATATTCTCGGACCATTTCCCATCGCTGTAGCACAGAAGAAGTTTCTGATTGTTGCGATTAACTATTTTACTAAATGGATGGAAGCAGAGGTAGTAGCTATGATTATCGAAGACAGAGTTTGGAATTTTGTCTGAAAGTCTATTATATGTCGATGTGGTTTACCCCGCACCATCATAACCGATAATGGACGATAATTCAATAATCCGAGGTTTACAAGATTCTATAATGACTATGGGATTTCTCACAAATTGACATCGGTAGGTCATCCATAGACTAATGGCGAGGTCGAGGTGACGAACAGGACATTATTGCAGGGGTTGAAAGCTCGCATAAGCCAGGCAAAAGAATCATGGGTCGAAGAGTTGTGTAACATCCTTTGAGCGTATCGCACGATGCAATGTGTTCGAACTAGAGAGACACCTTTCATGTTAGCCTTTGGTATGAAAGCTGTGATACTCGTAGAGATGGGGTTACCCACGCTTCGAGTAGAGGAGTTCGATGAAGATAGCAATTCCTTCGGGATGAGGGCGAATCTGGATCTCCTAGAAGAAATCCGAAAACGAGCTCGAGTTCGGATGGCCAACTATCAATAGAAGGTTGTCCGATACTACAATTCTCGAGTAAAGAGCAAATCTTTTCTGGTAGGATAATTAGTTCTTCGTCAAGCCAAGATTTCTCGTCCATCCGAACGATCAAAGTTGTCATCGAACTAGGAAGGTCCTCATCGCATGGCTGAAGTAGTTCGGCCGAAAACTTATCGTCTCTATCGAGTGGATGGAACTTCGATCCCAAGGATCTGAAACTCCGACAATCTTCAAAGATATTATCCTTAGAATATAATTTTCATCTTAAATTTTTATTCGATAATGAATAATAACTTTTCACAGATTTTATTTTCACTAACGCGCGCTCCTCGGCTATGGCCGAGGAGCGGAACACGTCTCCACCAAATTTTGTCAATGTGCGCTCCTTAGCTACGATCGAGGAGCAGAATGCATCTCTGCCGAATGTCGCCAACGCGCACTCCTCGACCATGGTCGAGGATCGGAATGCATCATCATTGAATGTCGCCAACGAGCGCTCCTCGGCCATGATCGAGGAGCGAAACGCATCTCCATTAAATTTTTCGCCAACGTGCGCTCCTTGACCACAACCGAGGAGAGGAACCCGTCGCCATCGGATGTAGCCAATGCACGCTCCTCGGCCACGATCGAAGAGTGGAATGCATCTCCATCAAATTTTGCCAATGTGCACACCTCAGCACAATCGAGGCGCTGAACGCATCACCATCGGATGTTGCCAATGCATGCTCCTCGGCCACGATCGAAGAGCAGAACGTGTCTCCATCAAATTTTGCCAACGTACGTTCCTCGGCCACAGCCAAGGAGCGAAATGCATCATAATCGTATGTCGCCAACATGTGCTCCTCGGCCACAGCCGAGGAGCGAAACGCGTCTCCACCAAATTTCACCAACGCATGCTCCTCGACCACGATCGAGGAGCGAAATGCATCGCCATCGGACGTCGCCAACGTGCGCTCCTCGGCCATAGTCAAAGAGTGGAACATGTCTCCATCAAATTTCTCCAACGTGCACTCCTCAGCTGGAATGCGTCGCCATCGGATGTCCCCAACGTGCGCTCCTCGACCACGGTCCAGGAGCGGAACGCGTCTCCATCGAATTTTGCTAATGTAAAACACGTCTCCATCGAATCTTGCCAACGCGTGCTCCTCAGCCATAGTCGAGGAGCAAAGCACTTCTCCATCGAATTTTGCCAATGTGCTCTCCTCGACCACGGTCGAGGAGTAGAACGCATCTCCATTGGATGTCGCCAATGCGCTCTCCTCGACCATGATCGAGGAGCGGAATGCGTCTCCATCAAATTTCATCAACACGAACTCCTCGACCACAACTGAGAAGCGGAACGCATCTCCATTGGATGTCGCCAACGCGCGCTCCTCGACCACGATTGAGAAGCAAAATGCATCTCCATCGGATCTTGCCAACGCACACTCCTCGACCACGGTCGAGGAGCAAAGTTCATCTCCATCGAATTTCGCCAGTGCGCGCTCTTCGGCCATGACCGAGGACCAAGATGTGATGCATGAAATTCATGAAAACACGCTCCTCGATTATGGCCGAGGAACGTAATGCACCGGTATGAATCATTTGTCACTTCTCAGTCACACCGCCTAAGATCTATACTAATCTATGTCTTGAAAAAAAAAAATCTGACGAAGAACATACGAACTCAATAACTTAGCAAAAGAAGGCTTTGTATTAAAATTAAGTATTTACAAGTGATGGTCGGCCCATAGAAAAATACCTCGACAAAGATCAGAGGCAAACAAAAAAGGCCGACCTAAAAAAAAGAAAAAAAAGAAGAGAAAAAAAAAAGAAGCTAAGCTGAGAAGTGAATGAAAGACCTAAGATGAAGGTCGATAAAAATGCAGATATGTACCCAAAGAAGAGAATCGTAGGAGTCCTAGATGCGAAAGGCACCTCCGACCTCCTTGAAGATTTGGACGTCGACCGATAAAATGATCGACTTCAGCAGTGAATGGGCAACACGGTAGTCGCCGAGGCCCTTCCTTTTATCCTCGACATCTGAGGGAACTTCCATCGGAGAAATGCTCTGTGGAACATCGGATCTGCGGTCGGACATCCGAATGGAGATCTTTGGCCCACCCGAGCTTCTTTTGGAGGAAGATGCGGAAGGTCGAGGGACGGACTCTCCTAGAGTTGCGGACCGAAGCAACATCACAGCCTTCACCGACGCCTTCTCCTTCCTCGAGGCATTGGCCGCTCTCAAGGAACCTCCTGTCGTGGGCTGTGCCAGGATAGCCTCGATCCGAGCGCGTTTGGGGGCCACGGTCGTGCTTGCCTTCCTGTTCTTCGCCATCCGACGAAAAGTTTCAAAGTCGGATGGGTTCATCACTGAACAAAAAAACACAAGACTCGGTTAATAATAATGACAAGGAAAGAAAAGATGACCCAAACAAAATCGTCTGAGAACACTTACTCCTCGAATCAGTTGGAATCAGTCGGACCTTAAATAAGTTCTCCTCGGTAAGAAATCTAGACAGCAGAAGAGGAGCAAGACTAAAGATTTGACTCAAGACCTCCTCCTCGGCTTCGGACAGTGTTGGAGGTCTGACAGCCTACCTATAAGGTCACCCCCATGATGTGCTAAAACCCCATGATTGCTCAGTCGACACAAAAAAGAAGCGCTCCTTCCAGTTATGCACCGAGGAAGGAGCGCCTCGAAAAAGGCAGTATTCTCTCTAAGGAGAAGCATACCACCATCCAACCTCCGTCGGATGCTTCTTTAAAGTAAAGCAAGCTCGAAGAAGATGGGAGGTATGCTTGATCCCGAGGAGTAGACAGTGGGTGAAGAAGCCTAAAATTGATCGCCAGGAGTTCGATGCCAAACAATAAAAGCTAATTCTATACAGGTTCAGAAGCTCGATAATTAAAAAATGAAAAGGCAACCTAAGATCGGCCTTTAGCGATTCCTCATAAATATCGACCCGTCCAGGCCGAGGAAGAGCTATACGCTCTCCAGGACCGGCGACCTCTAACTTGAAATTATCGGGGATATGGTACCTCATCCTAATGACTTCCAGGTCCTCCAAAGTGAGGACGAAATCTATTCTGAAAGGGCCATAGTCCGGAACTTCACGTTCCTCGAATTAGCCCGAAGAACCAACTACCTCGGAACCGTGATCCTCACTAGAAGGATTATTCGAGCTCCAAGAAGATTGGGACAGACTAGATTAATTCATGAGTACGAAGGAGACTAACCTAAAGGGCAAGGAGGCCGAACAACAATGGGAGCTAGGGCGAGATCGACGGTAGCTCGGCTGAGTCCGAGCTATTCCTCGCACAAAGTACCAGAGTTCACCCTTTAAGCAATAGTAGCAGTCAAAAAGAGTAATACATACCCTATTTATAAGAGGCATGGATGGCTCCGATCTACTCCCATTTCATCTACCCTCTTAGGTCTTCGTCAGGTGTCAGATACCCATTGGTCGGGATGGATAAACCTGGAGCAAAGCAACGGACGGTTAGATTTCATGGCTGATGGACTTCTCTCGATCTTGTCATGCTACCAATGTCCAACACTGCAATGCAGGCATAATTTGAAGATCGGCCTCGACTTCAATAGGGTACTTACATCGATCGTTCAGAGGTAGATCGACCTCATAAGTGGGGGGCAAACTGTTGTAGAATAGGGCTGGTATGGCCTCGACCTGTTTAGGGTTGACCGTCGACCTACCCCAATGGATCGTCTGAGCGGAACAATGCGACACTTCATCCATGATTAACTGTAGGTCAGCTTAAGCTCACCTATAATTTTGGCCGACCTACTGAAGATCGCCTCCTGGCAAAATAAGGTAGGCCTTCATATCTCGTTCTCGATGGATTTAGATAAACCGCCGAGCTACATGAATAGGCTCATAGCTCATCAATGACCGACCTGCAATCATTCCTATCGAAACTGCATCCTCTCTGAATCGAAAAATTCGTATAAAGAGGAATCTTTCACAATTCCGTCTCCTAAGAAGGAAAGAATCTTCCGAATCAATCCAGGACGATTAACTCAGAAAGCCATTAGAGTCCGAAATGGATACGACTCCAACTCCTCCCCTATAAATAAAGGAGCTCCGGGATCCTTCAGGTATACCATTTAATTCGATGATTTTTCTCCTCATTGTTCTCCAATCTCCTAACTTGAGCATCCGAGGGTCTTCACCGGAGAACACTCCGATGGAAACTTTATTGCAGGTAATGTTCGTCCTCGACCTCATATTCCTCAGCGGTCGAGCTCCTCCATTCTCGTCGACCGATCTCAAAGCAGAAGATTCAGAAGTAATAATATTTTATTTAAATATTTAAGCAACACGTAAAATCTAGATATTCGACATCAAAGCAATATGAAATATAGGTTGCTATCCAAAATGAATTTATAAATAATGTGGCTGACTTTTGATGAGACTTGAAATATTCAAGAAATCACTTTAATTAATAATTTTTAAAAAAATAAAATTTGATTTCTTTTGAAGTTCAATATCAGCTTCAAGTGTCACGATCAAAGAATTATAGCGATTTCACATATGGTCGTCAACTTAGGCTCACCATTTAAAACATTTTGCAGAATTAATAATTAAAAAAATATAAAACATATTGACCTGTCACCAAAGTAGAAAATATCTAGGAAGTATACACAATTAGAAAAACATCTAGTAAAATTTATGTATAAATTGGAAAGAGTCCATGCGTAGATGTAAGAATAGAAAGTTTGTTGTAGAAAAACGCATCCATATTAATGGCACAAATTAATTATAAGTTTAAAAAAATGAAAATTGAATCTCAATCATTAAATGAATTTTCATGTGAACCCAAGCTTGCTGGTTCCATGTATATGAATATATAATAACATAACTTACGTTGACCAAGTTTTCCATATATTGCACCTCCAATAGCTTCTTCGGTTGTAATTTAAAGTTCTTACAATCTATCATCAGATTTTTTTTTTTTTTGGTTTTTTCTTGAAAGAATTCATCAATAGATTGATAAAAAATAATCCTATGATAAGGAGATTGATTTACACCGACGAACAATAATAGGAAATTACTTATGTTCTCTATCATTTGTCAAAAAGAAATTATTTCACTAAAAAGGAAGATAAAAAAACTATATATATATACATAAAGGGTTGTTTGATTTGTAGAAAAAAAAAATTTTCATTAAAATATTTTTTATAAAAAAATAATTTTTAAAAATAAAATATTTAAAAAATAGTTTTGATATATTTAATTAATCATAGAAAAGTGATATATTACATAATGTATTATATTTAGTTGAGCATATATTTTATCAAAAAAATTATATAAAATAATTTTTATATTTGTAATAAAAAATTTTACCAAATTCTATTCATGATTTTGAGGATACTTTTGAAAAAAATAATAATAATTTCTAAAGGTCCAAAAATATATATCTCATATAATTTATTTTCTATAAAATATGAAAAAGTTTGATCCCGTTTTCTTCCTTGGTATTTCCGTTGACTCTATCTGCACCAATCAACTGAGCTCTAAGCGAAAGCTATCTAATTTAGACCATGCATTTAAAAAATATATATCCCAGACAGATTTTTTTCGTTCATAAAATAAGAAAAAATTATTCCGTTCTTTTTCTTCATTTTTTTCGTTGACCCTATTTCCGTCCAACAAACCAGTACTAAGTGAATGCTATCTAATTTAGGCGATGCCTTTAAAAAAAAAAAATCAAGCCGAAAAAATAAACAATCTAAACTATTTTCTCGCGACTTAAGAAAAATCGAATATGAGGCGTGGATGAGTAACTTCCTCGGAAGCAGACCTCATCCGCATCAACCTACCCATTAAAGGCAACATCCATCCTGAAATAAAATAGAAAGAGAAGAATAACAAAAGAAGATGGAATCTGGGCCATTGCTTTGAAGGCTCACCAGGGCAGATGGGGACATGAGAAAGGAATAAAGTCTTTTATCCCACCCCACCCACCGCCAGGCCCCTCCCCAACCGAACCTTTCCCCTTACGGCACCCTATCTCAAACCTCGAACGCCACTTTGCTCTCTCCTCGTATTACCTTTATTCCGGTTATGGCATGAGACCCAGAATACCGGCACCACGGCACCATCCCGGACCTCCAGCGGCTACTTCCATTGGCCGAATCCCCGTCCCAGGGACCCACCAAGCCTGCAGCCGTTTTTTCGTCCAATCCGAAGAAGAAACGTGCAACCCACGACCCCCTCGAATCTTTTAATATTTCCTTCCATATGCTCGCTCGCTCCTAAAGTTGTGGATGCCGTTCACTCGATGTTTTTTCTTTTAAGAATTATTAGGGGTAAAAGTACCACATGATCCACGAGGGTTCCTTCCGGTGTGGGTCCAGTGCATGGGATGGGTTCAATATGAGCGGCGAGAAGACTAAGCTTTTACGGGGTTGGGTGTGTACTTGGCCGGTGGGAGACACACACCGGATCATACCGACCAGCAAGAAATGCCGTTCCACGACATTTCGGGCGGACGCTGGCCGGCTGCACTCGGACCCCGGTGGGACCCAAAGGCCACGCCAATCAACGAGCCATCTAGCGGCAACCGAAGTCGGATAAGGTTTTTGTTTTTTTTGTTTCCTGCTCGTGGAATTGGCGAAGTGGACTGGTTTCATGCATCAAATTGAGCAGGCGGGCGAGCGCGCGGCCATGGCTGCTTGGAGTTACTTACGCTGATGTCAAGTATCAACAGCTGCCGAACCTTGTGGGGCATGTGAGCCCTCCATGGTCGTGCTTCAATTCAAACTAGCCTTCCAGCAGGGATTATATATAGGTTACTTCAAGCACTGCGTGTTCGGCCCGACAGGAGTTTGAGCCACATATACTCGGTGTAATAGGAGAGCGCATGCGTCTGGGGGAGGAGCGATCGGGTCTTCTTCTCCACTGGGGCATGAGTTAAGCGATTCCCGGAATGCGGTGTTCGCTGACGATTGCTTGGTGGTGGTAGGAGAGCCGCGGTCTCCAATTGCCAGCAATTTAATCACAGTCAATCCCCAATTGGAGAAGTTCAGCCCGTGTCTCGGAATAGTCGCGAATTTCGAGATGCTATCTATATTGCATCAAGCTCCACTTAGCTGCAATGTAACTTGGGTGGAGTACCAGGCACGGTTGGCCTCCTCTCTTTTTTCTTGGAAGGAGGCATGGTTGATCTTCTTCTTTGTTATCCATTGAGTATGGCCTTCATGTAACCACATCTGGTGTAGAATTGGAGTCTTCATCTTCCATGGGTAATATGTTGCCCATCTTGAAAATTAACGGCTGTTGCTCATCTTTCAATCCACTGTATTTTGCATGCCAGCTATATTTGATATGGCCAACAACCTTTTTCTTTTTTTGGAAACGGGCTATGTATCGCGGATATGATTGTATCTTCCATGCAACACTTTTTCTTTTTTTGCAAAATCACCATCAAATCATGTAATACTTGCTTCAAGATCGGCATGGATCAATAAAAAAAGATTTTAAAGTATTTTAAGATCATATGATCCAACACTCTTGATATTATAAAAAAAAAAAAAAAAAAGATCAATCATTTTTTCAAACGAAAAAAATATAACCCAAACGCATATATTATCTCTTAAGACGTGTCTGGTCTTTTGCCGAACCGGTAGGATTGCTGGGGCCGAGTATTTTAGATCCTTGACCTCGGCGTATCACCTTCTATGTGGAAAGCACTGTTTAATGCCTGCTACCTTAACAAGTGACCGGGAATGGGTGTTCATTTCACGGCAACTTAACGAAATGCAGATAGCTCTTATATATATATATATATATATATATATATATTAAAAAAAAGGTACACCACATATTGGGTAAGGAGCCAATATAGAGACGCAGGTTGGGCGAATATTCCCATTTTTTTTGGTCGGTGATTATGTTTCAGAAAAAATCCCATCAGGGCATACATATTTATAGTATCTGTCGTTGTTATTACTATTTTGTTGCTACCGAATACTGGAAAACCTAGAAAGCAGCAGATCAACTTACGGCTATGTTGACAAAATTTCCGCCCTCCTGTGCGGGCTATCGAGCTTGCCCTTTGCTCCGCCCCTAAGGCCAAGGCTCATGCCCAGACATCACGTAATGGTGGCCCACCACCTCCGTCACATCAACGCCGCAAGACACCATGACGGGTGGGTGGACCCTATCCTCCAAAGACCTTTGCGCACCTTGAAACAAAAAGAGGGGAAGAAAAAAAAAAAAAAAAAAACCCTTGTGCATCAGGTGACCTGATCCTTGTGGCCTTTAATGGGTTGGGGCCATTTTCGTTCGCGAGTAGAACGCCGGGACGACGCCGGTTAATTACGACCGTAGGCCGGCTGGCCAGAAGACGAAAACAGAAGGACCAACATGTATCCAAAAAAAAAAAAAAAAAACCAACGACTAAGCTGCAAGCCCAAAATCTTGAACTTAACCCTTTTCGACTTTTCTTTTCTCTAATTAGAGACCTGTTTGACCAAATTATATATATATATATATATATATATATATATATATATATATATATATATATATATATATATATATATATATATTAAAATATTTATTTAAAAAAATAAAATATTTAATCAAATTTATTTTAAAAAATAATTTATTTTTAAGTAATAGTAGAAATAATTTTTCTATTGAGAAAAAAAATAGAAAATTGAAGCTTCTTCTTGAAAACAGAAATAGAAGCAGAAAATTAATTTTTTTAAGATAAAAAAATATACTTATTTAAAATTATTGTGGAATGGGGCTGGTATGATCTTGACCTATTTAGAGTCGGCCGCCGACCTACCCCAATGGATCGTCTGAGTAGAATAATGCGACACTTCACCTACGGTTAGCTGTAGGTCGGCTTAAGTCAACATATAATTCCGATCGACCTACTGAAGATCGCCTCCTGATAAAATGAGGTAGGCCTTCATACCTCATCCTCGTCGGATTCAGATCAACCACCGAGCTATATGAATAGGCTTATAGCTCGTCAATGACCGACCTACAACCATTTCTACTGAAACTGCATCCTCTCCGAATCGAAAAACTCGGATAAAGAGAAATCTTTCGTAATCCGATCTCCTAAGAAGGAAAGAAATCATTCGAATCAATCCAGGACGACTAACTCGAAAAGCCATTAGAGTCCAAAATTGATACAACTCCAACTCCTCTCCTATAAATAAAAGGGCTCTGGGATCCTCCAGGTATGCCATTCAATTCGATACTTTCTCTCCTCATTATTCTCCAATCTCTTAACTTGAGCATCGGAGGATCTTCATTGAAGAATACTCTGATGAAAACTTTATTGCAGGTGAACGGGTGAAGCTCTAGCAAAGTTCATCCTCGGCCTCATATTTCTCGGTGGTCGAGCTCCTCCATCTTCATCGGTCGACCTTAAGTCGAAAGATCCAGGAGCAACAGCTGGCGCTAGAGGAAGGGCCCTCAGTTATTTTCGAGGTCTAATTTTAAGGAAAGAAAGTCCGACACTGGATATCATGAGAATCTGAAGGAGAACATCAAACATATCCCAGCGTTCTAGTGGCCGGAGAACCTATAATGCTCAATAGGTTAATGCATCTCCACCATCAATCCAGGAAAACCCACTGATAAGCATCATAAATTCATCAATAAAAGTATTAATTTATTAATTAATTTATATTAATTTTTAAAAATTATTAATCAATTTATATATAATTTTTAAAAAATTTATATTTTTATTAATTAAAAAATTAATTAAAAAATAATTAAAAAATAAAAAATAAAATTTTATTATCAATAGAAAGAGCTCATTTTTTTGATCATAACAAAATAAATTTGAATAAAATAGAGCTAAAATGGAAAAGATATAAATTTTTAAAGATATAAAATAAATAAAAATTAAATAAAAAAGAAAATGGCTCAGTTGGCTCCGTAAGCCGAGCCATCAAGCCAAACCAAGCCATCAAAGCCAACTCAGCCGTTGAGACCATCAGCTGGTCCACGATCCAGACGTGGACCGCCAGCTCAACAGAAATCGACGAATCAGAGATTACCACGTGGCGGACCTAGACCCTTAAAGGGTCCACAGAAATTTATTACGGCTCATAGGATATTTTGGTCTTTTCACTCAGCGACAAGAGAGCTGATTGGCTGCGGTGTGCGGTGTGACCGATCCACGCGGTCCATGGGAACAGTAATTGTGCGATCGAACAGTTGCGGTTGATTGCGGTCAAGATCGGACGACGGTGGTGATTTTCAGGTTTGATTCAAATTCTATCAGCGATCTGGCATGATCCGATGGCCAGAAAACCAAGAGATGAAGATCCAACGATTCAGAATACTCCCGACGATGATCAAGACTCCCGAAGTGCAATTTGCGGCCAGATTTCGTCCATCAACGTGCTATCGGACGGTCAGAATTTAATCCGACCCGATCTGGGCTGACATGCATCCGATTTTGATGATTTTTGGACCGTTGGATTTTTATTGAATGGCCAGATTTCATTAGGCTTACCAGAGTCATATCAGAGCTATTTTGATTCAAATTTTATTCGAATTTCTTTATATTTTGATGATTACAAAGGCTATTAGTCCCACGTTGCCTTTAGAAAAAATATCCAGCCCTCCTAGCTCTATAAAAAGGATCCCAGGCCTCCAGAAATCAACATCTTCGATCAAGGTGAAGCTTTGGTACAGGGCGAAGCCAGGCTATGGGTTAAAGGCTGCTTCGAAGCAATGGATGCCGAGAAGAAGAGCCGAGCTTCTACACCATCTTTCTGCCAATGCCGATCCAAGATCAGAGATCAGGCTATTTTATTTTTTTAAATTCTATGTATTTAAATTCTAAAATTTTAATTAATAAAAATTTTATTTTTATACTTTAATTTCTTACTTTTTATTTTTATTATAATTTAATTTTTATACTTTAATTATTATTTTTTATTTTATTGCAAGTAGATGCTAAGATCTAATTAGTAGATCTTAGTACCAAGTTTAAATTTCTGCATCTTTTAATTTTTATTTTTAATCTTCCGACTTCACTTTTGATTCAAAAACTCAAATTCTTTACTTTTTCTTCTAAAAAATCAAAGATTTCAAATCTAAAAACACCATCTTCCCTGTGGATTCGATCCGACTCAGTGCTATCTATGCATTTTTAATGATTTTAAGAAGTCGGATTAAACTGATAAACACGGTGTCTTAACGACAACATCGCATTTCTATCAAATTTTTGGCGTCATTGCTAGGGATTGTTTTAGATTTTTGATTTTGATTTCTTTGATTTATTAAAAATAATTTTGACAAACGCATCCTATCAAGTTTTTGGCGTCGTTGCCAGGGAAGGCACGGATATTAAATTTTTGATCTCTTTGATTTTTTTATAAATAAATTATAAATAAAATTTTTATTTTCTTATAAATATTGCTTGCTAATTTTTTTTATTATTTTGTAAAAAAAAATTAAAGAATAAAAAGAATCAGAAGTTTTGCTTGGTGAGATCAATCCTAATCCTAGTTCTCTTTATTTTATTTTATTTTATTTATTTATTTATTTTATTTTTAAATTAATTTTAAAAAATATTTATTTAAATCTAATTAAAAATCTCATGACAAGGTTAGAAATCTTAACTGCTTAGAGCATGCATCATATTAGTTTTATTTTTATCTTTATTTTTATTTTTATTTTTTTTGGTGATTGCTGGAGGCAAGGTAAGCCTTTCAGAATTCAATTAGTTGCATGCATCTAGTTTAAATTGCATAAAACCCTTTGATTGAAATTTTTTTTTCATGCATATTCATATTAAATCAAATTAAGGGCACAACCCAATTAAACAAGATAAGGTGGGGATTTGATCACCCTTCCTTAGCCCACAAACAACCAACCAGCATCCTGCATTGACCTAAGCCTTTAATTTTAAAATCAATTAGACATCAACCCTAGGAACTCGAGCTCAATAGGACAAGGAATCCTAAGAGTTGAACCGGGTTAGGATAAGTCAATTTGACTGGTGTCTAGGAAAGTGGTTCAGGGACGATTGGGCCCGAAGGAAGGTGGTTTCTAATTGGTTCCGTTCGCTTACCTGGCCAAGCACAATTGGTGTCTAAGGCAAGCAACGGGGGGACTCCCACCGACCTTACACTTACCTGGCTAGTTGATTGGCTAATCCTACACTTGGAGGGCTTGAAGGTGACCTTGGCAGTTAGGAGCTGTCTAGATCTAGGATAACCTTTAGTCAGGATTGATTGACCAACTTGATTGCTAACCAACATTAAATCTAATTAAACCTAATTCTTCTCTTTCTTCTTAGTTCTAGGACTCCTTAGGACCTCTTCTTTAGAACTCTTCTTTCTTTCTTCTCCTTACTCCTCTAAAAATAAAATAAAATAAAATAAAATAAAAATTAAACTAACTAAAAAATATTAAAAATAATAATTAAATTAAATTAAATTAAATTAAAATTAACAAATAAAATAATTAAAAAAATTAATTTTTAATATAATAAAATAATAATAATAAAAAAAAAAAAATAAAAAAAAAAATCTAAATTTTTTTTTGAACCATACGTTAGGGTTACACTAATACATGCATGGTAGAAAATCGCTTTTTCTGATTTAGTTGAATTTAATTGAATGGTTGATTCACATTAAACCATAATAATCAAATGGCTAATATGAACCTAATAGTCCAAAAATTAGATAAAGTTGACCTTCTTGCTCAGAAATTAGATCAACTCCTAATCCTAGGTCAACAATCTCCTGCACAATTCACATCATCTTCTAATTATCAGGAGACTTATTCAATCTGTGCTAGCCCAACCCATCATGTGAGTGAATGTCCTATGACTGCACAGTTTCCATATTTTATCCAAGAACAAGTTCAAGCTACTCAAGGATACTCCAAATTGATTAATGACCCATTTTCAAATTCATATAATTCAGATTGGAGTAACTTTAATTTTTCTTGGACATCCCAACAGACTCAGGCTCAGACCCAAATTTCACTTGAGCAAAATTATCAAAATAGATCCCAATATCAAAACTATGCCTATAATAATGGTCAGCCTAGTCAGTTTTTTACCAGCCATCATATTATAATCAGCCTTCATACCCACCTCCTCAACAGACCAATCTAGCTGATGATAGATTTAACCAACTTCAACAATTAATTCTAACTCAACAGCAATCTATCGCCAGACTAGAAGCTCAAATAGGATAATTAGTTGAGTCTAACATGAGGAGAGAACTAGATCAACTACCGAACCTACCAATTTCAAACAACCCACCTAATGTCCACCAACCACCTGGATTAAATTATCAATTTAATGTTCTCATCTAAGAATCCCAATTTGAGAATACCAAAGTAATTCCTGAACTTAAAAGCTATAGGATTCTTATGGACCCATACCAAGACCAGGTGAGAGAGGCTAGTACTGATGCTAGCCAAAATAAAAATTTAGAGGAACTGGTTAGTACTGAGACTAACCACATAGAAGAACCCAAGCCAAGAATTAGTACTGATGCTAGTTCCAGTTTAAATGAGATAGAAATAGAAAAAAAGAGAATAGATGATTTACCCGAGACTTATAAACCTAATGTCCTATTTCCTTCAACCCTAGAAGCTGGTTCTTCTTATAAAAATCAAAAGGCATGTAATGAAATGTCAATGGAGTTGTTTAAGCAAGATCACATTAATTTACCTCCAGAATTAAAACCGCCTTTAGTCACCATTCCAGCACCCATTGAATCAAACTTAACTCCTAAAACTCCATTCATGAGCATTTTAGAAGAACAAATAGGAGAAATTCTTAATAAACATGGGTCTGAGAATGGAATCATAAATTATATCCCTAAAATTAATAAAGATTATATCAATAATGGGATTATAAATCAACTTTCTGAGATTGGCAATCCAAAACCATTGGAAATTTGTCAATCCAATATTCGACACAGGATAGTAAGCTACATTGTGTCTGGCTGAAGACGGTAAACTTAGCGCTTGTTGGGAGGCAACCCAATATTTAGTTTTTATCTAATTTATCTTTTTAGTTTATTTTTTTTTTTAGGATAATTTGAATAAGTTGGAGGGAGAGCTCAAATTTTCAAAGGCATGTGCTGGACCAAAAATATACTGAGTTAGGTGTATTCTTCCATGTTCTTTATTACATCCTTTATTTTTTTATTTATTTATTTATTTCTTCATTAAGGACAATGTCGATTAAGTTGGGGGGAGAGAAAAATAAAAAATTTTAAAATTTTAAGTCCTCAAAAAAGTTAGTATTTAGTATTTAGACACCTGATTATGCTTAAGAATCGAATTAAACTAAGCATTTTTTAAAAAAAAATTGATACACAGATCAGAGAATCTGTGAGATATTGAGGAATCAAGTATTAAGAAAATTCAATAAAGAGTTAAGTCTAGAACATAAAAATTTTTTCATTTCTTGGAGCATTTCTAATTATTTCTACTAGCATCAAAGAAAAGTCTACTTTTTATAGGCTTGTGTAGGGATAACTATACGTTTCTTCATATAAAAAATTTATTTTAATAAAATAGTTTCCAAGTACTTCTCACTGAGTAACCGGGCCTCTTTGCCTAAGCAAGCATTGAGTTTCGCATCAAAAGGTGGGAAGGGCAAAGAAGCTCGTTGTAAAGCTAGTCTTAACTCGTAGCCTATTTGATTCGAGCTAGTAAGCCCGAGGGGTATTCTATACCTAGTGCCCTAAAGCCAACTGGTTTGGGAGTCATTGGCCCAAGACTCGCTACATGGATCAAATAGAAAGCTTAAGGAGTTAAGACACTCAATAGTGGTACAACGTTAAAAAAAAAAAAAAAAAAAAAAATATTGGTTTTCCCACCGAGTAACCGGGTCCCGTTGCCTAAGTAAGCAATGATATTCGCATCAAAAAGTGGGCAATATGAAAATAAAAATTAATAAATGAAGGATGGAAGTAGCAATACACCTTGCCTATATGAAAGTTTAGACAAATCAGAGATAAAGATAGGATAATTTAGAAAAAGTTCTGAAAAATTTAATGTTCTTTACTTAATTTTTCTATTGATAAGTATTAATACCCCAATGATATATCTCATTTAAGCTCTACTGAATATCAATGGCCATTTTGAAAATTGCTTAGGTAAAATTCGAAACTCTAAAGTTAAAAGATATTTAAAACTAAATTCTTTCTTTACTCGAGGACGAGCAAAGCTTAAGTTGGGGGGTGTGATAAGCATCATAAATTCATCAATAAAAGTATTAATTTATTAATTAATTTATATTAATTTTTAAAAATTATTAATCAATTTATATATAATTTTTAAAAAATTCATATTTTTATTAATTAAAAAATTAATTAAAAAATAATAAAAATTAAAAAAATAAAATTTTATTATCAATAGAAAGAGCTCATTTTTTTGATCATAACAAAATAAATTTTAAGTAAAATGGAGCTAAAATGGAAAAGATATGAATTTTTAAAAGATATAAAATAAATAAAAATTAAATAAAAAAGAAAATGGCTCAGTCGGCTCCGTAAGTCGAGCCACCAAGCCAAGTCAAGCCATCAAAGCCGACTCAGCCATTGAAGCCATCAGCTAGTCCACGATCTAAGCATGGACCGCCAGCTCAGCAGAAATCGACGAATCAGAGATTGCCACGTGGCGGACCTAAACCCTTAAAGGGTCCATAAAAATTTATCGCAGCTCATAAGATATTTTGGTCTTTTTACTCAGCGATAAGAGCACTGATTGACTGCGGTGTGCGGTGCGGCCAGTCCACGTGGTCCATGGGAACAGTAATTGCACGATCGGACGGTTGCAGTTGATTGTGGTCAAGATCGAACGGCGGTGGTGATTTTTAGGTTTGATTCAAATTCTATCAGCGATCTGGCATGATCCGATGGCCAAAAAACCAAGAGATGAAGATCCAACGGTCCAGAATACTTCCGACGATGATCAGGACTCTCGAAGCATGATTTGCGGCCAGATTTCATCCATCAACGTACGATCGGACGGTCAGAATTTAATCCGACCCGATCTAGGCTGATATGCATCCGATTTTGATGATTTTTGGACTGTTGGATTTCTATTAAATGGCCAGATTTCATCAAGCTTACCAGAGTCATATCAGAGCTATTTTGATTCAAATTTTATTCAAATTTCTTTATATTTTGATGATTATAAAGGCTATTAGTCCCACATTGCCTTTAGAAAAAAATATCCAGCCCTACTAACTTTATAAAAGAGATCGCAGGCCTCCAAAAATCAACATCTTCGATCAAGATGAAGCTTTGATACAGAGCGAAGCCAGACTATGGGTTAAAGGCTACTTCGAAGCAATGGGTGTCGAAAAGAAGAGTCGAGCTTCTACACCATCTTTCTACCAATGTCGATCCAAGATCAGAGATCAGACTATTTTATTTTTTTAAATTCTATATATTTAAATTCTAAAATTTTAATTAATAAATTTTATTTTTATACTTTAATTTCTTACTTTTTATTTTTATTATAATTTAATTTTTATATTTTAATTATTATTTTTTATTTTATTGCAAGTAGATGCTAAGATTTAATTAGTAGATCTTAGTACCAAGTTTAAATTTCTGTATCTTTTAATTTTTATTTTTAATCTTCCAACTTCACTTTTGATTCAAAAACTCAAATCCTTTTCTTTTTCTTCTCAAAAATCAAAGATTTCAAATCTAAAAACACTATCTTTCTTATGGATTCGACCTGACTCACTGCTATTTACGCATTTTCAATGATTTTGAGAAGTCGGATTAAACTGATAAATACGGTGTCTTAACGACAATATCGCGTTCCTATCACCCACCAATGGCATCGATGGTCTCACAAAAAAAGTATGACATCCTGCATCATCAAGTGCAGGCACTATCAGTCATCGTAAGAGGAATACAATAGACCGACAAGCACCGTCTGGCTGAAAAAAATTTCGATCTGGTTCGGATGAGGTCGGAGGAACGACGCCCCCGAAGCCCTAGGATGGAGGCCAATCATCATAGCCAACCTACTGATCCTTTCCGTCAAAGATCTGAATGCTCGCAAATATCGATTTTCAGAAGAGGCTCCACCCCAGGCCATGAGACTCAGCACCGAGCCACTCGTAAGGATAACATGGAGAAAAAGTTCAAAGAGATGCAATGGCAACTGGATGCATTGCGGAAGCCAAGGCAACAAGGGAAGGATTTGTGGTTTAATGTCGGTCCCCTATTCACTCAGAAAATCATGGACGAACCTTTACCATGTCAGTTCAAGATCCCTCAGATGGAACTTTATGACGGAACAGCCAATCCCGTAGATCATCTCGATAGTTTCCAAACTCTTATGCATCTGCAAGGGGCTACCGATGCGATACTATGTCGAACTTTTCCTTCAACTATGAGAAAGATGGCTCGACATTGGTATTTGAATCTAAAATCTAGCTCTATAGATTTCTTCTATCAGTTGAGCCATCTGTTCGATGCCCACTTCGTAAGCAGTCATCGGCAATGTCATAACTTTGACTTCCTCGTGAGCATCAGGCAACGGAAGAATGAGATCCCTCCAAAATGACCTTTTGTTCTTCCTCAACCTGGACTATTCGAAGGATCTCACTGAGATGTTAGAACGAGTGGAAAAGTATACCCAGACTGAAGAGGCTTGGGACCAGTAGGAGAGTAGCCGAGTTGGTAGGTTGGGTCCGTCTCAAAAATAGGAGAAGAAAAAAGACCATAGATGAATGCAGCACTGTCGGGAGGACCTACAATTTCATCAATCACGCACCCCACCTCAGAGTAGCCGACCAGCATCTCCAAAGCCGCGATGTCGATCTAGAACTCCACCTCGGAGGTTCAATTACCACACCCCTCTCAACATACCCCAAGCTCAGATTCTGATGGAGATCGAGTGATGAGAAGATATACATCAACCCAAGAAAATGATAACCCCTACTCGAGTAAAAAACTCGAGGAAGTATTGCCGATATCATTGTGACCATGGGCATGATACCGAGGAGTGCTGGCAGCTCAAAGAAAAAATAGAGGCACTAATTAGGCAAGAGCGACTTCGGCACTATGTGGATGAACGGTGAATTTTGACGAATCCAGGTTGTGACCAACCTCGACAGGATGAACTACGTGAAGAACAGCCGACTGCGGGAGAAATCAAAGTAATTGCTGGAGGAAAGCTCGGTAAAAATACTTCGGATCAAGATCGATCAGGAGAGGGACCGAGGAAGAGAAAGGCAAATGGTGAAATTACTTTCATCGATGAAGATCTGGAAGAAATAAGTCAGTCCCATGATGATCCTATAGTCGTTTCTCTGAATATTACTAATTATGATGTACATCAGATCCTTATTGATAATGGAAGCTCGGTAGATGTTCTATTTTATGATCCCTTTGTTCGGATGAACTTAAGCCCTAAACTACTGACGAAGAGGAATGTACCTTTAGTCAGATTTTCTAGTGCTATGGTTCCAATAGAAGGGACTATCTTACTAACGACAAAAGCTGGATGAGCTCCGAAGCAAGCGGTTGTCGACGTAACTTATTTCGTTGTAAATAGTCTCTCTGCCTATAATATCATCTTAGGTTGGCCAGGCCTAAATATCCTCCAGGCCATAGTATTGACCTATCATCTGAAGGTCAAATTCGTGACTCCATATGGAATCGGTGAGCTCAGAAGAAATCAGTCGGTCATAAGGGAATGTTACATGGCTACTGTTGGGGATAAACTCCGCTCCTGCCGAAGTCTAGTTCGATGCTCAGCTTAATGCAACTGGTAGCCATGGAAGAGCTTCAGTGGTCGGGCTTTAGTCGAACTCCTCAGCGATCGAGCTCCTTCGGACTCCCAGTGGTCGGGCTTTAGCCGAACTCTCTTCGTGCTCTTCCAGCTAGATGCCTGCAAGAGCTGAACTCCCTCCAAGCTTTTCCTTCTGTCGGACTTCTTCAGGAGCCGAACTCCTCTCAGACATTCCCTTCGATCGGTCGGACTCCTCAGCGGTTGAGCTCCTTTCGAACTCCCCAGCGATCGAGCCTTAGCCACACTCCTCCAGCCAGACGCTCGCGGGAGTCGAACTCCCTCCATGCCCCCCTTCGATCAGACTTCTTCAGGAGTCGGACTCCTTCCAGACATCCCCTTCGATCGGTCGGACTCCTCAGCGGTCGAGCTCCTTCCGAACTCCCTAATGATCGAGTCTTAATCGCACTCCTCCAGTCAGATGCCTACGAGAGCCGAACTCCCTCCGCACTTCTCTGGCCTAACTTCTTTCGAGTTTCTCCTCAACCGAACTCCTTTAGGAGTTCGAACTCCTCTGAAATTGATACGTACCGAAGTTCATCGATCAATGCCTGCTTTTTCAGAGCCACATCTATTAAATCTGGACAAATGGTCACCATCAGTCTGCCATAGGTGATGCTACAGGCGCACTCCTCCATGACTGACTTCGCCAAACCTCGAGCAGCCCACCACTATCGGACGATATGGCTGTCATTATCGGCCTGACGATACCATCCTCTCCGCACTAAATTCCATGCAGCCTCGAACGGTCCACCATCAAACGATATGGCCATCACCATCAGTCACCATCAATCAAGCTCTACCTATAAAAAGGACCCTCCAGATATGCTAACTCTAATCTCTAGGCTCTAAGCTCTCCTCTCCTTCTTTAAACTCTGTCGAACTCATTTTAGAGTACTCCATATCTATTGGCAAAAGCTGACTTGATCGTTGGAGGGTCTTGCCGGAGCCACCCCCCACCGACTTTGGATGGAACTTTATTTTGCAGGTCCCCGACAGTGACCTCGTCCTCCTCCGCTCCAGTCAGATCCGACGACGATCAGTTTT
This sequence comes from Cocos nucifera, assembly GCA_006176705.1. Classification (NCBI taxonomy): domain Eukaryota; kingdom Viridiplantae; phylum Streptophyta; class Magnoliopsida; order Arecales; family Arecaceae; genus Cocos; species Cocos nucifera. The sequence goes on along the minus strand of QRFJ01000358.1, from coordinate 477,859 downwards.
TGTACCAATAGATTTGGCGCTGGAGGAAGGGCATGAACCTCCAAGATTTTCTTATTCTTAAAGGAGTGCTCGGCAATGATTTTTCTCTTTCCTCTTTGGAGATCTCTCTTCTTCCTCTCTAGAGTTCTTTTTCGAAGAAAAAATGCCTCCCAGAAGAGCTTCGACTCGACGATCGATGGCCTCCGTACCAGATCCATCTGCTTCCATTTCAATCCCGACAGCCTAAGTTCCACCTAAAGCCACCACAGATGTGGAGCAGTTCAACCTACTGATCCAACAGATTCGTGGTCTCGCCGAGATGATGCAGACCGTGTGACAGCTTCTGATGAAGATTTTTCCAGCAAACCCATCAGGAACCGACCTTAAGAAAGAGCATTTGGCCCAGCATATCAATCACCCTTAGGAAGGAGAAACAGAGAGCGAAAGTTAATCCCTAGAAGATTTCACAGAAGGTGGAATGAAGTTCGGCTGCGTTTGCGACCACCCCAGCGCAAGCAAGGCCGAACTCCCCCTCGAGTATGTCATCAAGGAAACCTCCTACAAAGATTTCATAAGAGGTGGAATAAAATTCGACCGCACTCACGATCACCCCAGCGCAAGCGAGGGCCAAACTTTTCTTTGAGCTATGTCATCAAGGACAGCCCCTACAAAGTTCATAGGAGCGGAATGTAGAAGTCTGACCGCACTCACACTTTCCAGCACAAGCGAGGCTGAACTCCCCCTCGAGTATGTAATCAAGGAAGTTCCTTCAAAGATTTCATAGGAGGACGGAATGAAGTTTGGCGTGAGCGAGGTTGCCAAACTCTCCCTCGAGCTCGCCGCCAAGGAAGCCCCGACAAAGGGGCATGGAGTTCTCTTGATGAAGGTTTCACATGAGGGCGGAATGAAGTTCGACGTGAGTGAAGCCACCGAACTCCCTCTCGAGCTCGCCGCCCAGGAAGCCCCAATAAAGGGGCATGAAATTTTTCCGATAAAGATTTCACAGGAGGGTGGAATGAAGTTCGGTGTGTGCGAGGCCGCCGAACTTGCCCTCGAGTTCACCATCAAGGAAGCCCCGATGAAGGGGCATGAAGTTCTCCCGACGAAGGTTTCATAGGAGGATGGAATGATGTTCGGCATGTATAAGGCCACCGAACTCGCCCTCGAGCTCGCCATCAAGGAGGCCCCGACAAAGGGGTATGAAGTTTGGCCTCACTCACGCCGACGAAGGGGCATGAAGTTCTCCCATAGATTTCACAAGATGACGGAATGAAGTTCGACCGCGCTTACGACCTTCCCAGCGTAAGCAAGGCCCGAACTCCTCGAGCTCGCCACCAAGGAAGCTCCAATAGAAGGATGCGAAGAAGTCCTCCTTCTGAAAGATTCCACGACTACGTCTTCCGCAACGCTCCTCGAACTCAAATTCTCACGGAAGTTAAGAACCAGCTACCAAGACCAGAAGGATTGTGATCTTCCCCAAACAAGTGCGATCAAAATAAGTACTGCCTCTACCATCGCGACTATGGTTATGACACTGAGGAATGTATTCAGCTCCGAGATAAAATAGAGGAGCTCGTCAAAAAGAGGTGGCTGGGTAAATTTCTTTGACGCCAGTCTGAAGCAGAAGAAGATCGGCCAAGAGCACTGCCATAATCAGAAATGATAAGAAGGTCGGCCGCCTTACGGCATCATCAACGTTATCCCTGGAAGGAGCTTGGTACTTCGGCGATTCATCATCTTCCAGCGTCAAAGCCAAGAGAAGCTTGCTCCAAATTGAGAAGGCCAGAGGAGGTCGTCCGGCCCGGGACTTACTGTCCGAAAGAATTTGGAGGAACAACGCCCCACGATCTTGAAATGAGGATGTGCTGCAAGTAACTTTCCCTCAGTAAAATTCTTTTCTTTTAATAATATTATTTTTGGATGCAAAAACTATGTGATAGTGGGAAAGAAATGAGCGAAAGTGGCTCGTTAAGAACAGAAGGAGAACCTCGTCCTAATGCAAGCAAAGTCGAAGGCCTCGTTCACTTTAGACGAGATGGAGGGAGAGGCCAAGACAACGGCCCTTATGTACCCCCACAGTTCATTAGAAATAGGAGGAGAACCTCATCCTAATACGAGCAAAGTCGAAGGCCTCGTTCACCTTAGATGAGATGGAGGGAGAGTCATGGACGATGGTCCGAATGTGCCCACATAGTCCATTAAGAATAGAAGGAGAACTCATCCTAACGTGAGCAAAGTCGAAGGCCCTCGTTCACCTTAGACGAGATGGAGGAGAGGCACGGACGATGGTCCGAATGTACCCCACAGTTTGTTTAGGATAGGAGGAGAACCTCATCTAATGCGAGCAAAGTCGAAGCCTCGTCACTTAGACAAGATGGAGGAAGAGGCCCAGACAACGGCCCTTATGTGCCCCCACAGTCCATTAGGAATAGGAGGAGAATCTCATCCTAAAATGCAAGCAAAGTCAAAGACCTCCATTCACCTTAGACGAGATGGGGGAAAGGCATAGACGACGATTCGAATGTGCCCCAACAGCCATTAGGAATAGAGGAGAACCTCGTCCTAAGCGAGTAAAGTCAAAGGCCTGTTCATCTTAGATGAGATGGAGAGAGGGACGGACGACAGTCTGAATGTGCCCCCATAGCCATTAGAAATAGAAGAAAAATCTCGTTCTAATACGAGAAAAGTCGAAGGCCTCATTCACCTTAGACGAGATGGGAGAAGAGGCTCAGACAATGACCCTTATGTGCCCCCCACAGTCCATTAGAAATAGGAGGAGAATCTCGTTTCCTAACACGAGCAAAGTCGAAGACCTCGTTCACCTTAGACAAGATGGAGGGAGAGGCACGGACGATGGTCCGAATGTACCCCCACAACCCGTTAGGAACAGGAGGAGAATCTCATCTAACACAGCAAAGTCGAAGGCCTCTTTCATCTTAGACGAGATGGAGGGGAGAGGCACGGACGACGATCCGACTCTGTGCCTCCAAAGCCATTAGGAATAAGAGGGAACCTCATTCCTAACGCGAGCAAAGTCGAAGGCCTCATTCACCTTAGACAAGATGGAGGAGAGCACGGCACGATCGGTCCGAATGTGCTCCTAAGCCCCGTTAGGAATAGAAGGAGAACCTCATCCTAACGCAAGCAAAGTCGAAGGCCTCGCTCACCTTAGATGAGATGAGAAGAGAGGCATGGATGACGGGCTGTATGTGCCCCCATAGCCCATTAGGAATAGGAGGAAAATCTCATGCTAACATGAGCAAAGTCGAAGTCCGAGCTCCGAAGTCTACAGCTCCATCAACCTCGATGGAAGATAAGATCTCTTTCGAGCGTCAGAGACAACCTCGGCCAGAGATAAGATCTCTTTCGAGCGACCGAGACAACCTCGGCCAGAGATAAAATCATGGATAACCTTGGCCAGAGATAAGATCAGAGACATTCTCGGTCAAAGCGTCCGAGCCAACCTCGGCCAAAGATAAGATTGGAGACAACCTCGGCCAGAGCGCCCGAGACAATCTCGATCAGAGATAAAATCAAGAGACAACCTCAATCAGAGTGCCTGAGATAATCTCGGCCAGAGATAAGATCTCTCCTAAGTGACCGAGACAACCTCGACCAGAGATAAGATCGGAGACAACCTCGCCCTGAGATCAGATCTCTTTCGAGCGTCCGTATTAACCTCGACTGCAGGAGATAAGATCCTCCGAGGCAACCTCAGCTATAGGAGATAAGATCCTCCGAGGCAACCTCGGCTACTGGAGGTAATATCGCCTCCGAGGAGCTCAACCTCCAACCTCGGTCGTAAGAGACGAGATCTACTTCAACCTCGATTGGAGATGAGATCTTTCTCGGACTTCAACTTTAACTTTGGCTGGAGATGAGATCTCCCCCCGACAGTTCGAAGCCTTGATGTACAGCTACTGTGAGCTCCAAATAGAGCGTTCTGCGATCATCAGTCTTTTCACTTTCTCCCTTCTGCTTCGCTATCAGGATTTTTTCGCACCCTTGGGGAGTTGTGGGCGCTGTACTGGATTGTGAAGATAATTAGAGGATCTCCGGCTCCTATCTGGAAGTCCTCAGCCTTGCGATGTCTTAACATAATACGGGAACATCTACTGATTATGCCTATGTGCAAAGCTTCATGCGGTCGGGCTTTTAGCTCCGAGAGCGTCATCATGCGACCTTCGAGCGTTCTCGCATTCTACTGTTCATGCGTGGTCTCGGACATTGTGATGTTCCAGAAACTCTCCCTCCACTGTTTTTTATGCTAGATACTAGCAAGAGGAGTGCCAATAATTTACCTTCCCATTATTTGCTTTCGTGACCTTTCAACTCTTAAACTTGTTTCATAGAAGCCAAGACTCCATCCAGTACATATCTGCCTATTATCCGATCAATCATGATATCTCTCAGCACGACATGAGCTCATACTGTTACTCTCCAGCTTTTAGTACAAGAACGCTTAGCCACACTCCTCCCAGCTAAAGAAGGTTGCCGACTGTGATGCCGAATACTTGCGGCGTTGGTGCTTCCCACCTCTGAAATCGACCGTAACTTTTTCGAATGAAGCCGATATTACTTCCAGGGACAATCGGTCCTCTCTCTCGATGTAGGTCAGGATTAGAATCCTCATGTCGAGCTCTTCTTTTCGCACCCGATACCTCCTTATACTATTTACTGTTTTCGTTAAGCCGCAACTCCTCCGAGCCAGAATGCTCTCGAATTAGCCGTCAACTCCTCCACTCTCCTACTTACGATCAATACCTCCTTTCTATGTAGCTTCCCCATCTTGTGACCTTGAATTGCCTACATGAAAAATGACATTATCGTTTCCACCTGAAATTCGATTCGTATTCAATGTCATAGTGTCACCCTTAGATCCACATGCTATATATATCTTAGTGACTGAATAAGTCGCGCATTCAGTCCTTTTCCACAGGCTCATCGCTATGTAGGCATGGCGCACTCCTCCAGAGAGTGACCTCCTGAATCTTTGCTAGGACCTCGAGGTACAGTCGGTATCCAATAGTCAGATGGTGTGAAGACGTTATCTATTTCTGTATCCTGATCCGTACTCCATCCGTGGCCACATTCTCAAATTTTCGCAATGACAGCCTCGTAGGGCGTGTGTATCCCACCCTCAGGCGAGGTAAAATGAGCCATCATCCCAATCTGAGTCACCCATTTCAAATCATGTTCCGCGGCTAGTAAAAAGGATCCCTCCTCAGAGTAATGCTAACTCTAAGTCTGCTCTAAGGCTCTAAAGCTCTTCCTCTCTTTCATCTTTAAACTGCTGCTGATACTCTTGCGTTAGCAGCATCTATTCATATCGTGTTCACGCAAAAAAACCCTGAGACTAATCGGGTCGGATAGGGTCTCACGAAGGGAACGGCCACCCTTCCATCTCCCTGGTATAGTCGGATGAATCTTCTTATCTTATGGATCCGTCGACTCCAGCTATGATCTTCTCCTCCATCACCATCCCTACTCCAGTCGTGGGATTCTGATGGACAATGATTTGTCTTTGACGACACCATATCTGAATAACGTTATGCCAAGGATGAACGATGTAAGGTCGCAACCCGACATTAGTGAGCAACCATGAAATAGAGATTAAGACGTCTCGAATTAGAAATCATGAGACTGAGACCAAAAGAGCTTTGCCCAAAATAGTAAACCTGAATCTCACTTCTTTCTATCAATACCAATCACTATTATGATGTCCTCGAACAGGTTTGTGACAAGGGTTTGCTCAATTCGTTATGTAAATGAAAGCTAAAGATCTCGACAGCACTTCTCTCTTTCATAGTCTTTATGATGATAATGATGCCTGATATTTAAGTGTAGTCAGCTTCTACAGAATTAGTGTGGTCGTCGCCAACATATCGACTCCGTAATCATGATACATCGATGACTCAACTTGTACGGAAGACCTGATCTCAGATCTATGTCTCTGGGACTTCATTGTGGCAAGAAGCAACTGAACTAAGCGTGAAAGCATATAAAATATTCACCCGGCCATAATCTTTAAACTGAAATGCCAAAATGAGTGATGATACGAGAAGAAGTTGATAAGCTCTTGACAGGCTTGTCATCTAAGTAAGTTTATTATCCAAAGTGGTGGTAACAATCATCCTTATCAAAAAGGCTAATGAAAAATTGCCACATGTGTATTGATTATGTGGATCTTCAATGGAGCATGCCCTAAAGGATAGCTATCCTCTGCCGTGCAAGTAGACGACTGATGGATGCGACCTCGACATCTGCTCCTATCATTCATTGGATGCTTTCTCGGAGATACAACCAAATTTGAAATGACATTCCAGGATGGAAGAAAAAAACTTCTTTCATAACTACCAAGGCATTTTATTATACAGGATCATGCTATTCGGGCTTGAAGAATACTGGGTGACCTTCAAAGACTTATGAAAAGCTATTTCAAAGAGTAGATTGGGAGAAATATGGAGAGTGTATGTGGATGTATATGCTTGTCAAAAAATAGTATCGAATACATATTACTGACCTACAAGAAGCCTTTCTATACACAACATTTTCAGATGAAAGCTCAAGCCCAGATAAATGCACCTTAGTGTTACTTTTTCAGAAAATTCTTGATTCATGGCTATGCATTAACCGTGGGATTGAGACCAATCCAGAAAAGATTAAAGCTCTTGCAAGAGATGAAACCTTCGAAGACGATCAAAGAAGTTGCAGCAACTCATAAAGGAAGGATCGCAGCCTTAAATTAGATTTCTTCAAGATGGAAGAAAGGCCGATTTCTATTCTTTAAATCCTTAAGCAACCTAAATTGCAATAGACGGAATGAATGCCAGACACCTTCAACGAAGGCTAAAGAAATACCTCAGCTCTCCCCCTTTGTTAGCAAGCTAGAGCCTGAGGAGGTATTGTACTTAATATAGATATTTCTTCTTCGGCAGATTAGTTATAGTTCTGGTCCGACAGAAGGTCAAAGGTGCAGAAGTCGATCTATTATGTGAGTCTGGATATTCACGATGCTTGAGATCAGATATATGAGATTGAAAAAGATCATCTACGCTTCTGCTTGCATAATCTGAAAAAAATGTCGTTCCATATTTTCAAAGTGACCACCATTGCAATCTTACAGACCAATCATTAGATCGGGTATTGTACTGACCAGATACTTCCAAGTGGCTGGCTAAATGGGCTATTGAGCTAGGCAAATCGATATCAAATTATTTATCGAAGACCGTTCTATTAAAGCTTCAGAGCATTGGCAGATTTCATCTTGGAATTGTACAATTCAGATAAAAATTCCATTCACGCTTTGTGAAATCTCTTTAACCGAATGGAATGTTGGACCCTTGCATGTTGATGGATCTTCGAATGCCCACGAGCGTTCAGAGTTCGGATTTGTCTTAATCAGCTTGAAGGAGTTAGTAGCGGAATATGCTGCTACGCTTCAACTTTATTGACTTTTCAATAATGAAGCTGAAGGTATAGGCATTGTGCAAAACTATAGAATATGCGAAAAAAATGAAAAGTTCGGCATCTCAGAGTACATAGTGATTCACAGTTAGTGTTGAATCAGGTTCAGAAAGAATATAAGCCTGAAAGTCGAGATATTGTAAAAGTATCTACAGAAGGCCAGAGGACTAGCCTCTAACTTCATTAGCGATGTATGTTTCAGCAGGAGATACCAAGGGAACGAGAACTGGTGAGTGACCTTTTTTCTAAACTAGCAACCCATGGACGCCAACCTAAAAAAAAAGCTTTCATACATGAAGTCCTTAGAGAAGTCGAGTATTGAGGAGGTCGAATAATTGCAAGCTGATCTAGGAATCAAGCTAATAGATCCTATTCTTCATTATTTATTGAAGACAGAATTTTATCTACGACGAGATTGAGGTGAAAGATTGAGACATCTCGCTCCATAATACGTCGTTATTGAGGAAAAGTTATATAAGAGTCAATTACCCCTACCTTGCTCAGATGCCTCCATCCTTTGAAAGTCCGACTATGCCCTGCAGAAAGTTCACAAGGAATCTATGGTAATTCACCGTGGGGGCAAGACTCTGTCCCATAAAAATATTACGATTTAGAATATTTTGGCGCAACCATGCAAAGAGATGCTCGAACTTAGTGAGCAAATATGACCAATGCCCAAAGGGACCTCAAACATTCAGTGTCGACCATCGACCCCTCTAGCCCCGATCACGACCCCTTGGCCCTTTGCTCAATGAAAAATAGATATCCTTGGATCATTTTTCATTGCTGTGGCATAGAAGAAGTTTTTGATTATCGCGATTTACTGTTTTACTAAATGGGTGAAAGCAGAGGCAGTAGCTATAATTACCAAAGTTAGAGTTCGAAATTTTGTCTGAAAATCTATTATATGTTGATATGGTTTACCCCACGCCATCATAACTGATAATGGATGATAATTCAATAACCCGAGGATTATAGGATTCTGTAATGACTATGGAATTTCTCATAGATTGACATCGATAGGTCATCTACAGACTAATGGTGAGGTCGAGATGACGAACAGGACATTATTGTAGGAGTTGAAAGCTCGCATAAGCAAGACAAAAGGATCATGGGTCGAATAGTTATACAATGTCCTTTGGACGTATCGCACGATGCAACGTATCCCAACTAGAGAGACATCTTTCATATTGGCCTTCGGTATAGAAGCTGTGATATCCATATAGATGGGGTTACCCACGCTCCGAGTAGAGGAGCTCGATGAAGATAGCAATTATTTTGGGATGAGGACGAATCTGGATCTGCTGGAAGAAATTCGGGAATGAGCTCGAGTTTAGATGGCCAACTATCAATAGAAGATTGTCCAATACTACAATTCTCGAAAAAAGAGCAAATCTTTTCTGACAGGATAATTAGTTCTTCGTTAAGTTGAGATTTTTTGCCCATCTGAATGGTCAAAGTTGTCACCAAATTGGGAAGGTCTTTATCGCATGGCTGAAGTAGTCCGATCAAAAACTTATCATCTCTGTCGACTGGATGGAACTCCGATCCCAAGGATCTGGAACGCTGACAATCTTTGGAGATATTCTCCTTAGAATGTAATTTTTATCTTAAATTTTTATTCGATAATGAATAATAACTTCTAGCAGGTTTTATTTTCACCATCGCACGCTCCTTGGCCACAGCCAAGGAGCGGAACGCATCTGCACCAAATTTTGTCAATGTGCGCTCCTCGGCTACGACCGAGGAGTGGAATACGTTTCCACCAAATTTTGCCAATGCATGCTTCTCGACCACGATCGAGGAGCGGAATGCATCTCTGTCGAATGTCGCCAATGTACGATCCTCGACCACGATCGAGGAGCAAACACATCTCTACCAAATTTCGTCAATGCGCGCTCCTCGGCCACGGCCAAAGAGCGGAACGCATGTCCATCGGATGTTGCCAACGCATGCTCCTCGACCACGATCGAGGAGCAAAATGAGTCTCCATCAAATTTTGCCAACGAGCGCTCCTCGACCACGATCGAGGAGCGGAATGCGTCGCCATTGGATGTCGCCAACATGCGCTCCTCGAACACGGTCGAGGAGCAGAATGCGTCTTCACCAAATTTCGCCAACGTGCGCTCCTCGATCATGACCGAAGAGCGAAATGCGTCTTCATCAAATTTTACCAATGAGCGCTCCTCGACCACGATCGAGGAGCAAAATTTGTCACTATTGGATGTCGCCAACGTAGAACGCATCTTCATCAAATTTTACCAACGCACGCTCCTCGACCATAATCAAGGAGCGGAATGCGTTGCCATCGGATGTCGCCAACGCACACTCCTCGACCACGATCGAGAAGCAGATCGCATCTCCATCAAATTTCATCAATACGCGCTCCTTGATCATGGCCGAGGAGTGGAATGCATCACGCTCCTCCATCGGATGTCGCCAATGCACGCGGAATGTGTTCGGATGTTGCCAATGCACGCTCCTCAATCATGATCAAGGAGCGGAATGGCCATGCCAATGCGTGCTCCTCGCTGAGGAGCGAAATACCTCTCCATCGAATGTTGCCAACACGTGCTCCTAGGCAACGGTCGAGGAGCGAAACATGTCTCCATCGGATCTTGCCAACGTGCACTCCTCGACCATGGCCAAGGAGTAAAGTGCGTCTTCATCGAATTTTGCTAATGTACGCTCCTCGGCAGTGGCCGAGGAGCGTAACGCATCTCCATTGAATGTCGCCAACACGCGCTCCTCGACCACGGCCGAGGAGTGAAATGCATCTCCATCGAATCTTGCCATTGCCACAGCCGAGGAGCAAAGCGTGTTTTCATCGAATTTCGCCAGCGCACACTCTTCGACCATGGTCGTGGACCAGGACATGACCCATGAAATTAATGAAAACATGCTCCTCAGCTATGGTCGAGGAACGTAATGCACCAACATGATTCGTTCATCACTTCTCAATCACACCACCTAAGATCTACGCTAACCTATGCCTTGAAAAAGAAAAATCTGATGAAGAACATACGAACTCAACAACTTAGCAAAAGAAGACTTTATATTAAAGTTAAGTATTTATAAGTGATGGTTAGCCCATACAAAAATACCTCGACAAAGATCAGGGGCAAACAAAAAAGGCCGACTTGAAAAAAAAAGAAAAAGAAAGAGAGATCGGACATGCCTGATCAAAATGATACATTAAGCTTCATCTAGATCTTTAGATTTGTCAACCTCTGCTTGGTCTAGCAGGATGATAACGACTGGAGGTGGTACTGACACTGCATCCTCGACAGTCAGGTCCTCGTGCATGGTGCTGAAGACATCTTCCATCTAAATCTTTCGATCCTCAACTTCCTCGGCCTCCTCGTCGTCCGACTCCAAGAGGTCTAAGTTCAGATCGGGAAAGATCCTTTGGACCTTCTCTTTCAGGTCTATGCCCTCTTGTAGGTAGGAGAGCAATGTGAAATCCTTCTTGATATTGTGGAATTCTTCTAAGGCATGGATGGCCTCGACCGCCTCTACCCTGGCAACCTCCGCTCGTGCCTTTTCGGCTTTCCTCTCTCCTAGCACCCGAGCTTCAGCCTTAGTCAGCTTGGACTCCAGCTGCTTCACCCTCTCCCTGAGGGACCTGGACTCTTCCTTAGCCTTCAGACAAGATAGCTGAGCATCGTCTGCCCTTCGGTGGGCTTGGGCGGCTTTCTCCTCAGCTTTCTGAGAGAGGCACCAAACCTCTCTAATTACCTCGATAAAATGGTCTACATGATGGACGAGCTAAAAAAAAGAAAAAAGAGAAGAGAAAAAAGAAAAAGAAGTTGAGCTGAGGAGTGAACGGAAGACCTAAGATGAAGGTCAGTAAAAAGGTAGATACGTACCTAAAGAAGATAATCGTAGGAGTCCTAGATCTGAAAGACACCCTCGACCTCCTCGAAGGTTTGAATGTCGGTCGGTAAAATGATCAACTTCAGCAGTGAACGGACGACACGGTAGTTGCCGAGGCCCTTCCTTTTGTCCTCGATATCCGAGGAAACTTCCACCAAAAAAATGCTTCCCAAAACATCGGATCCACAGCCAAACATTCGGATGGAGATCTTCGGTCCAACCAAGCTTCTTTTGGAGGAAGATGCAGAAGATCGAGGGACGGACTCTCCTGGAGCTGTAGACCGAAGCGATGCCACAGCCTTCACCGACGCCTTCTCCTTCCTTGGGGCATTGGCCGCTCTCAAGGAACCTCCTACCGTGGGCTGCACCAGGACAGCCTCGGTCCGAGCATGTTTGGGGGCCATGGTCGCGCTTGTCTTCCTCTTCTTCACCATCTGACGAAGAGTTTCAAGATCGGACGGGTTCATCGCTGAACAAAAAAATATAAGACTCGATCAATGATAATGACAAGGAAAGAAAAGATGACCCAAACAAAATTGCATGAGAACGAAAAGATGACCCAAACAAAATTGCATGAGAACACTTGCTCCTCGAATTAGTTGGAATCAGTCCGATCTTAAATAAGTTCTCCTCGATAAGAAATTTGGACAGCGGGAGAGGAGCAAGACTAAAGATTTAACTCAAGATCTCCTTCTCGACTTCGGACAGTGTTGGAGGTCTGACAGTCAACCTATGAGGTCGCCCCCATGATGTGCTAAAATTTCATGGTTGCTTGACCGACACAAAAAAGAAGCGCTCCTTCCAGTTATGCATCGAGGAAGGAGCACCTCGAAAAAGACGGTATCCTCTTCGAGGAGAAGCATACCACCACCCGAGCTCCATCGAATGCTCCTTTAAAGTGAAGCAAGCTCGGAGAAGATGGAAGATAGGCTCGATCCCGAGGAGGAGGCAGTGGGTGAAGAAGCCTAAAATCGATCGTCAAGAGTTCGGCGCTAAACAACAAAAGCTAATTCTATACAGATTTAGAAGCTTGATAATTAAAAAATAAAAAGGTAACCTAAGATCGGCCTTTAGCGATTTCTCGTAAATACCGACCCATCCAGACCGAGGAAGAGATATATGCTTCCCAGGCCCGGCAACTTCTAACTTAAAATCATCGGGGATATGGTACCTCATCCTAATGACTTTCAGATTCTCTAAAGTGAGAATAGAATATATTCTGAAAGGGCCATAGTCTGGAACTTCACATTCCTCGGATTGGCCAAAAAACCAACTACCCCAAAATTATGATCCTCGCCAGAAGGATTATCCGAGCTCCAAGAAGATCGGGACATACTAGATTGACTCATGAGTACGGAGGAGACTGACCTAAAGGATGAGGAGGCCGAACAACAAGGAGAGTTAGAGTGGGATCGATGGTAGCTCGGCTGAGTCCAAGCTATTCCTCACACAAAGTATCGGAGTTCATCCTTTAAGCAACAGTAGTAGTCAAAAAGAGTAATACAGACCCTATTTATAAGAGGCATGGACGGCTTTGATCTACTCCCATTTCATCTACCCTCTTAGGTCTTCGTCAGGTGTCAGATACCCGTTGGTCGGGATGTGTAAACCTAGAGCAAAGCAACAGATGGTTAGATTTCATAACTGATGGACTTCTTTCGATCTTGTCATGCTACCGATCTCCAACGCTGCAATACGAGCATGATTTGAAGATCGGCCTCGATTTTGATAGGGTACTTACATCGATCGCTCAGAGGTAGATCGACCTCGTAAGTGGAGGGCAAACTGTTGTGGAATGGGGCTGGTATGGCCTCGACCTATTTAGGGTTGGCCATCGACCTACCCCAATGCATCGTCTGAGCAGAATAATGCGATACTTCATTCATGATTAGCTGTAGGTCGGCTTAAGCCGACCTATAATTCCAACCGACCTACTGAAGATTGCCTTCTGGCAAAATAAGGTAGGCCTTCATATCTCATCCTTGTCGGATTCAGAGCAGCCACCGAGCTATATGAATAGGCTCATTGCTTATCAATGACCGATCTACAACCATTCCTACTGAACTACATCCTCTCTGAATCGAGAAACTTGTATAATGAGGAATCTTTCGCAATCCCATCTCCTAAGAAGGAAAGAAATCTTCCGAATCAATTCAGAGCGACTAACTCGAAAAACCATTAGAGTCCGAAATGGATACGACTCCAACTCCTTTCCTATAAATAAAGAAGCTTCGGAATCCTCTAGGTATGTCATTCAATTCGATACTTTCTTTCCTCATTGTTCTCCAATCTTCTAACTTGAGCATCGAAGGATCTTCACCGGAGAACACTTTGGTGGGGACTTTGTTGCAGGTGAACGGGTGAAGCTCCAGCAAAGTTCGTTCTTAGCCTCATATTCTTCGATGGCCGAGCTCCTCCATTCTCATTGGCCAACCTCAAATCGAAAGATGCAGGAGCAACAAAAATCATTATTTACCATAACTATCCATATTTATTTTCACCTAACCCTTTCATTATTTAGTGAATGATGTATTTTGATACATATATTATCATATAAAAATTATTTAAAATATTAAATATATATTATCTTTGATTTGATTATATTTATATTAATTAAAATTTTAATATTTAATTATTTTAAATTAATTTTAATATTATATCTATATTATGCAATATTTATTAAAATTTGATATTACCATAATATAAAAATTTTATATTTATAAATATTTATACAATAATTTAATATTACATAATATAAATTAAAATTTTATAAATATAATAATATAAAATTTTAATATTTAATTATTTAAAATGTTCAATATTTTTTATTTATTTTAATTAAATAAAAAATAAAAAATTAAATTAAAATTAGTTATAATAAATATTTAAAATTATTTATCTATTTAAATAATATTAATTATAAAGTAAATTTATATTTTTTTTCGTAATTTGAAAGTTAAAAATATTTTTTTAAAAAAAATTTCAAACATAAATTACTTTTCAAATACTGATAAAAATATTTAAATAATTTTATGAAATATAAAATGATTTACATTCATAGTATTTTTTTAAAAAAAATTATTTTAAAAAAATATTTTTAAAATAAATTAATTTTTATAGTTTGGTCAAATAAGTCTTAAATATGGTCCCAGCTGTCCAACAATAACGTGAAGATTTTAATAGTAAAATTTACATAGTAAATAAATAAAAATGGTATCCTGTTGTACCGAAGTGGTTGATTAGGAGGATGGCCCAGTTGCTGTTCTTTAGCGTTCGTACGCTAAATGTGAGATCAACCACATCCATTATTAAGCAACTTGTCTATTTTTATATTAGAAAAAAAAAACCAACTTATCTATGATTAAATATATATTTTTTTATTTTTTTAATCAAGAAAGGCTCAAAGTTGGACCGGGTGCAGACGTGTAGTGGGCGTAAGGAAGCAAAGGACACAGGTGGAATCGCTGGATTTATAATCACATGACTGGCTTCAAGTGGGGCCTTGCGCCTATGATTGATACGTTAAAATGGGGAGTGGGATTTACCCTATTTTTTACGGGTTGGCGTCGGCAGGGTGTACGAGGTTTGGGCTTTGGCAGACGTGGCATCTTTGTATCCATTCATGGAAAAGTCTTCTCCCACATGCGCATTGGTCCGGCCTCCATCCCATGGTTTCCTTTGCTTTTTCCTTTTAACTCTCCTCAATCATTTTTTTTTCCAAACTTAACAACCGCACCTCAAAAAATAAATAATAATAATAATAATAATAATAATAATAATAATAATAATAATAATAATAATAATAATAATAATAATAATAATAATAATAATTTTATTTTATTATAATCTATATAATATTATATAATAAATATCTAATTAAAAAATATTATATTTATGTTTCATCGTCAATCTTAGATGCATAGCCATTTTCGTTACTATCATCAACGATAATCTTGCCATCATCCTCTCCAGCATCAATTTTATATTTATTTTTCTTAATTTGAATCCTCCTCTTTGACACCATATTTATGATAGTCATTGCCCTCCACCTTCATACTACGTTCATATGGATAGCCCATTTTTTAGATTGATGAAGATTGGGATCTTTGAGAGAGAGTCGAGATCGGTGCTTGCAAAGGCATGGAGACGAACAATGCTAAAAAATATAGGACACTCGAGATAGGGTAGAGATCAGGATGCCGATAGCGTTAGCTTGATGAAGCACTTGATAGAAAGTTTGATTTGTTTAGGAGAAGAAGGGTGGAGTGCTCAGCTAGGGTTTCATTTATGTTGTGGTGAAAAGCTTGTCCATATGGTGAAAATTAATAGACAGCTCGGACTAAATTGGTACACCAAGTATAGGATATATTTGTCCCTCTCATTGCTATTGCCCTCTATCGAGACATTTGGATCTGTGGATGAAGCCAACAGAACAAAACTTCTTACAGGTTTAGGAATCAAACTGACCAAATACAACTAAAGAGGATTTAAGGAAACCTTAGGGGCCCCTTATAAAAAGCCACATAGGTTAGGTTGGCTGACACTTCAGCCAGATTCCACGAACCACAAAACGCTTGAGCTCTTTCTTCTGGATGCTTGGATGCCAACTTTGGCCATTGAACCAATGCAAAGCTTAGATAATGCCACAATGAGCAAGGAATCGCTTTTATTATATTACCTTGAGAGCACCCTGTTTTGGAGCAAAGTACTGCGCGTGCTACGTACATTCTAACGTAATGATACTTTATTATGAGTAAAGAATACAATACTTCAATATTAGCTAATAAACTACTGACTCTACTTGAAAAAAGTTTTATTTTATTATTGAAAAGTCATGGCAGTATATTATTTTTAATAATATTAATTATAGTTATATTATATTATTAATTTAATATTTAAATTATGATATTTAATTATATTATAAAAATATAATATATTATAAGGTTTGAATTCATATTTAGTTGATATTCGAGTTAGATTGGACCAGATTGATTTTAATTTTTTTTAACTTAGTTGAACTTAAATTTAGATATTAATATTCAATTAATATTTAATTAAATTTAAAATCTAAAAATTTTGAATCTAGTCTAATTCAAATCTCCAGATATTTTGCTTAGCTCGGCTTGACCGTCGATCGAACTCTGTTGTGGGCGCTTGGGTTTAACCCATGCAAAGCTTAGGTAATGCCACGATACGGAGTCACTTGATCAGCACAGAACTGCGTGCTATGTACATTCTAACCTTGAACATACTTTAACCATGAGTAAAGAATATATAATAATTTATTGCAGAATAAACTACTAACCTTAGAACGTTTTATTTTATTGTCCAAAAGTCACCATTCTATATGTCATCTCACGATATTGGAGGTGTGTAGGCCCAGCCTGACAGCTCACAGATTACGACTCTCCAATCATTTCTCTCAGCGTGGCCCCAATTTTTAACCCCCAACCTAATCCTCCATGTGGGCTCTGCTCTCAACTCCTCCCACTTGTCATTTAGATGAGAAAACCTGCACGCCTCTATCATCATATGATTAAAAATTGTTTTGTTTAGGAGGAAGGACCAGCCAAGTGGGGCGGCACGCGGGGATCCAAATGAATGAATAGTCTTCCAAGGAGAACGTGTTCTAGAAAAGCAGGAAGATTGACACCGAAGGAAGGAAGCTGTGAGAAGTTTCAATCCTTGGATTTTATCGAGTCACCCTGCACAACAGCTGAGATCTAAATTTTCTTTTAACCATTGGCACATCATTCGTTAGTAGTTTATAATGTTCTTACCTTTACAACCCTTCTCAAAGTAGTTTAAAATATTATAGTAGGAGAATAAAATATGCAAACATGTTCATTAATTAAGTTCATGATCCAACAATATAGTCGTTGAAGCATTGCTAAAATCATATGCTACAATTGACCGCAGTTCATCTAAAATCATGGGTCCGAGTTGTCTCTCTTGCATAAAGAATGATTGATTGATTTTGGATTTTTTTTTTTTTCATGATATAAATCGTTGGATTGTGTTTTGCACGGTTTTAAAAGTTCTTCAATCTTTTCCTTTTATCCATCGGCACAGCACTTTGAAAGCAACAACACGAGGGCCTTTTATTCTTTCTTGCTTGACTTTGTGAGCAGCGAGACACGATTATTGGAAAATGTGGAGAGAACATCATTAACGTCATCAAAGCCTTTTTTTTTAGGAGTCTACAATTCAGCATGTTGAAGGGGGGCTTCATGGAAGAATTCTGAAATGATATTTGAAAGAGATAAAAGAAGAAGCCAAGGTACCACTTGGATGTCACAGTTTGTGAAACACTTGGTAGCCCGGCCGGGATCTCAGGAAATTTTCAGCTTCCCAATAGATACGATTCAAAGAAAAACCAAATCGCTATTATGGAAAGGTCAAAGAACCTGTAACTTGCTAGTCCAGAAACCACGCGAGTTTACCAGTACCATCACTGGCAGAATTTTGTGGGCATAAGACAATACTATGATCAAGTCAAAGAGAGAATTATATTTTCTCGAATAAATTTACAAACCATTTGAACATATAGATGATGTTAGGAAGGCTACCATTTAGTTTGATTGGAACGGCATCAATAATACAATGGTGAATTCATGTAAGAAAGGGGGAATCTTTCTTTCGCACAAAAGATACCACTCCTACCCTAAAGTTGACCTGTTCATACGCTGGGCCCAGCTTCTTGTCCAAATGACCCAACTGGGCCTGGCCTCCAGGCCTACCTGCTAGACTAAAGCCCGCTTTAAGTTGGACTTCGGGCCGGCCCTCCTATTTTTTTCCTTAAAAAATACTAGAAATACTGGAAAATGCTCAAAAATATTTTGAAAAATAGCAATTTGAATAATTAAGAATTACCAGCAACCTATGGCATATCTATTGTACCACCAAGTTCACAAATCAATAATAAGTACCAATTAAATCTATAAACATGTCAAACATAAACAAAAATCATAAGTAAATTATTTTTTAAAAAAGGGCTGGGCTGGGTTTAAATCCCAAGCCAGAGCTCAGTCCATTTGCCAAACAGGTTTATTGTTCAGGTCCAGTCTGGCCCAAAAGGTTTCGAGATAAGTTGGGGTGGCCTTTTTGGCCCGTTAACAAGTCTATCCTGAAGGGGTGCAAGGTTGTGGCCTTGATCTCTCAGTCAGTCACAGGCCATCGCTGTTTGCGATGGAGCTAGGCTTACTTGATAAAAATACCCCCACTGTATGATAATATACTCGTTATTTCTCTAGGGAAATCAAGGAGGTGCCCTCGATTAGATATAGAGGCGAGCAAGAATGACAGGACAAAGTAAGTTATGCGAATGGCTTTATGCCACCTTGTTTGGCTTGATGCAAAGCGTCTGGTAGGTATTATACGTACTCTTTTTTGGTGGTGCGATCTCCATCAAAACACTAATGAACGCTCATATTGTATTATCATTGTTGTAAAGTATTGTATGAGTTATGAAAACCTACACAAGGTAGCCTTTGTAATTTAGTTGGAAGTAATATCTATCATCTCAAAAAATTTGACATAAGAAGCTAAGAAATGTCATCTTCAACTCTAATGATCAAAAAAAATCCAGTATGTGTCATCATTGAATGCCCGGATGTATCTACGGGAAAATCTTGATTTCGTAATCAATTAAAGTATCATAAAATTTCTTAATGTCCATATAAAATAAAATAGCTCAGCTAGAAGCAACATTCATCCTCCCAAAGCATGGCTTACTCAGTCTTCACCCGTCTAAGATGTTTTGTAGGTATCCATCGGGTGCTCACAGACTATATTTTCGCCAAAAATAGATAACGTTATTTCTGACTAGACTACTAAATTTTTATATAAATTCAAAATAAAAGAGTTTAAAAAATGATGAACATAACCTATGCAAGGCCTTCCCACCTAAAATTTGATTGCGGCCCATTTTTTTTCGCCTAGCTGTAGATTCCTAGCTTACATGCAAATCATGTCACGCTTCAAACCCTGCATCCGGTTTGGCCATGCGATACGGCCACCTGAATCCTAGAGTGACATCCTAAAGATCACGTAAAATCTTAAAATCTGATATAACATCAACATTTATAAATAATAATAATTTAATTTTATAATAATTCGTAAAACTTACATAATTATATATTCAATTCCTTCAATCATCGATCATATATCAATGATGCTTTATCTATTCATTCGTTCATTCGTAAATTAAAACTAGAGCCAATCATGAATATGCTACAACTTTGAAAAAGAAGGAAAAGAAGAGTTATGAGCTTTATAGTTCAGTAAGAATCCTCGTACACCCATACTAATATAATAATATAATTCAAAAAAATTACGAATGGATATTTATCAAATAGAATAATAAATCATAAAATCTCGTATTCGGTATATATTATAGCTCAAAAGTTATATAAATATATGCATCACGAATCATGTAGTATCATAAATCCATTATAAATATCACATGTATGTTCATATGACTTACCATTTATATTTCATTAATATTTTTCAAATCAATCATCATCTTTCGATTCGAACTAACAATAGTCATGCTTAATCCATGACTAGCAAACCATAAACCACGCTTCAGCTCATGATCGTAAATTAGAATAACTGCACTTTAGCCCGTGATGGCAAACCAAAAATAACTTCATTTCAGCTTACAGTGATAAATTAAAATAACTGCACTTCTACCCATGGTGGCATACTAAGAATAACCATGTTTTCATCTGTGGTGGCAAACTTGTTGGGGGTATTAACATGCTTTGATACCACTTGTTAAAAATTTAGTACCAACAGATTGCGACAGAAAGAAAGAATAAATAAAAAATAAAAATAATTAAGTACGTGGATCAGCCAAAAGGCTCGTCTCCATGGGACATGCAAAACTTCACTATGAAAAAAAAAGAGATATAAGAGGAGATTACCCACTCTCAACTCACGTATACAATCTTCTCAACAAGAAGTTATCCTGAACAAACTCTCTCTTGGAGACCCTCTGAAACGACCATAGTTCGTTGTCTAGCTGTCTGCCAGAAGCCACTGCTTCTGCTGTCCGCTGACATCCTTTTCTCTGCTCTTTGCGTCTCAAGCTCTCTCAAAATCACTAAGCTACCACCACAGTCTTTAACTTTTGGTCTGTTGCTTATAAATGCCACGGATACAGTCCAAAATCTAGTAAAACATGAAGAAGGAATCCCGTAAGTCGTGATAAATGCCCGATCCATGCTCTCTGGCATGTAGATCACGAAAAAAAATCCCTGCGCCCACGTGATCGCGAGGCCATTGCCCGTGCACGCGCACCCGCACAAAACCGCTCGCCCGCATTGGGCCGCGTGCTCGGGCCTGGGCCGTGCCCACGAGCCAGTGTGCGACTGAGCCGGCCCCCATGGGCCCACGTGCCTGGGTCACGCCTCCGATCGACCTGCCGACCATGGGCCCTACTTCGGCTTTTGCTGCAATGCTTCGAGTACTTTCTTCATGCATATCTTTCTCATCCGGACTCCGATTGAGATGTTCTTAAGCTCGTTGGACTCCGTTCGTTATCCTAAACCTCATTGTGGGCTTAATGTAGAAGAATTCAAGATATTATTATCAATAAAACTAAGATTATCCATGCTTCAACTCACGATAGTAAACTCAAGTACCATATATCTGTCCATAGTGGGGCTATTCTCAGTACCAAAAAAAGTTCTGCCTATGTCAAGCTATTCTTAGTACCATATATTTATTCATGACAGACTATTCTCAGTATCATATTTTTGTTCGTGATGAGGCTGTTTTCACTTTAATGTGACTATTCTAAATATTTCTTTCTTAATTATCAATTTATTAAATTTTAATTATACTAGAAAAATACCATATACATTATATTCTTTCAAAATTTTTAATAGCTGGTATTGCAATCTAAACCATTTGAAAAATCGTCTATGTTTGATATGATATAAAAAATATAAATAATTATACCAGTAATCATAAAACAAATATTAACCATGAGGAATCAAAAATAATGTAGTATGTGTGTGTGTGTGTGTGTGTGTGTGTGTTATATATATATATATATATATATATATATATATATATATATATATATATATACTGATATTTATGTCCAAGAATTTTTATCTCTATCAGTGATTGATCTAAATACAAAAATTAATGAACTCCTTAATGTACGAATTCGAAATCAAGATATTCTACTCGACATCTTTTTATACAAACAGTTGCATCTCTACATAATTAAGATCAAACATAAAAATCATAGACGATTACGGACATAGAAAAATATGAAAAAATATTCAAAAATTATAGGTCCAAGACCCCCCTAGGATCAATCAATTGACCAAGAAACACTCTATCGGTCCATAGGATTCTAGAGAAAGAAAAATCCATAAAGAAAGAGAAAAATCTAGGAAGAAAAAATTCTAGAAAGAGAAAGTATAGAGAAAAATTTGCTGAGAGAGTGGAAAGCAAATATAGAGATAGAAACTAGTAGAGAGAGAAAGTAGAAAGAGAAGGTAGAGAGAGGAGAGAGGAAAGAGAGAGAAACTCTTCATTTCTTTTTCTTTTCTTTTTCTTTTTTTTCTTCTTTCACTTTCTCTCGTTTATTCTTTTTCTTCCTTCTTCATGGAAATAGGGCACTCAAATCATCCTTATTTTCTCCTCTTCATCCAGCCATGGCCATGGGATTAGGCCAACGACCGACAATAGTATCTAATATCGATCGAGATGTAACCCTGGTAGCGGCCATAGCCATAGTGGTTGGGAAAACAAAAAAAGAAAAAATAACTTGGAACAATGGAGGTCTCATTCCTCACAAATTCTGGAGACTTGCCAGTGCTATCCCAGATGGCAATGCAGCCCACTAGATCGATAGAAAGGGTGAAGGAGGCTATAGAGTTCTCGTCTTGTCTCTAGTGAGAGATTGATTAGAATTTGCTAAGAAGTGCTTGACGAAAACCATCAAAAATTTGTGCTCTTGCTGGCGATTGATTGGCTTTGGGGTGAGGCGCTCAGAGAAGAGGGGTTATCCCTTCTTATAGACTCAAGAATCCTAGGATTTAGCTCGCCCTAGGATCTTTCTTTTAGTCGAAAATGAAGAAGAAGAAGACTCCCTTACGTGCAAGGTGCGTGAGCCCTTCATTTTTTCTTTCTCTTTTTTTTATTTTTATTTCATGCTTTGATATCCATGCAAGGGTGTTTAATCTTAGGGATTTTCTTTTCTTTCTTTTTTTTTTGGAATCACTACATAAAAGTTAAGGGTTTAAGACCCCCAAAGTAATGCCCTATATCACTTGCATGTCTATTGTATGATGGTGTGACAACTAACATTAGTTCTTGCATGCGATATAGGTGGTTTAAAATTAAAGTTGTAAGTGGGTCGAGTTGACCCCTTATATTACTTGCATGTCTATCATATGATCTTGTGGCAACTAACATTAGTTTCTCTATGTGATATAGATAAGGCTACAAATGGATCATGTTGATGTGTGATTCGATCCGATCCAACCCATGTAGATCCAATCTAAACCGTTTTAAAGAACCCATGGATCCAAATTAAATTCTAAAATTAGATCCATTCTATTTTTTAAGCCGAATTTGGATTTACTAAATTTTGACCCGACCCAACTCGATCCATGGAGAATTTTGAATTGATTTGGATCTTGATATAAATAACCTGATCTGACCCAACCCAAATCCAATACAACATCCAAATCAAAATTAGTATATTTGTTTATCTAACATTACAAAAGTGATAAAAATATACTAATTTAAAAATAGATAAAATAAAATTTTCTGGCTTTCTTCTATTTTCATTCATCCAAACTTTATACATGTTAAAAAAGAACCAAGATTTTATTGATCAAAGGTTATTGATTGTTATCACTAGCTTTTCAAATTACGTCAAATATTTTAGTATTCATTTTTACATCCACTCATTAGTTGGATCTTGTATCCATTTTAGCTTCATAGATTTTATTAAAAATATCAATAAGAATAAGAATATAAGTTAAACTAGATATGGATTAAAAACATGCAATAGATTTAGCATCTATTTGATAGTTTGATAATTAGTACATAAATCAACAATTATAATCTAGACTCGAACTGATCCGGACTTGAACCAAACTCGTATTTTATGGATTAAGGCCGGGTTATACGAGGATCTGATCTTACTCAAATAATCCGTTGGATCAAGAAATTTGATCGTGGATCCGATCCGACTCAACCCAATTTTCTATTAGGCTGAATTTGGATCCAATATTCAGACTTAATCAAGAAACTAGATCGGATCGAGGTGATGCAGTACCTGGTCTAACCCAACCCATTTGCACCCTTAGATATAGGTGGTTTAGAATTAAAGCAGCAAGTGGGTTGGGTTGACCCATAACCCAATTCAATTTGATCTATTTGGATCTAATCTGATCCATTTTAAAGGCTCCATGATGCCGGCTTGGGTTTTAACATTAGGCCCATACTATTTTCTGGGTCAGATATGGATTTACCGAGTCTGATTTCACTTGATCCGTCTAATTTCTAAGTTAATTTTAGATCTTCTACTCTATGACCTAACTTGAACCTAGTATCCTATTAGCATTCGAATCCATTTGAGTCTCTAAGTTGTGATTTAATATTTATATTAATAATATTTTTAAAATAAAGATAGGTTTAAAATTATTTTCATATCTTAATTTATTTTGAAAGTAATATTTTTTATTATCTATTTTATGTGGTTAATGATAGTTTGCCATGTGGTAATTAAAATATAGTTAACTACTTTTGATTCGGACCTAATTGGATCTGAATTTTTGGATTGAGACCAGATTATACATTGACTCAACTCAATTTAAATAATCCATTGGATCAAAAATTTTGATTGTGGATCCAACTAGACCCAACTCAATCTTCTACTAGGTTAGATCTGGGTATAACATTAAGGTTCGATCAAGAAACTGGGTTGGGTTGGAGTATCTCATGACATGGTCCAACCCAATCCATTTGCACCCCTATTTAGAATGGGGACTCATAGTCTAGAGTATGGCCCCTAGACCAAGACTTGAATATTTTGTTAATAGAAAAATAGAAGAGGTCATCACATATTTCATTAGATACGAAATAAGTATAAAAGGAGAGGCCAAAAGGAAAAAGAACAAGCAAGAGAAGGAATGCAAGAACGGAAAAAAGAAGGGGAGGTAGGGGAATCTAAGCAGCCGCAATGTCAAAACCCTAGCTAAAAAAAGGATCCACCATTAGGAGGAAGCAAGCCATTAAAATATACAAAGACATGACCCTCAAAGACTTTACGAAATTTGAAATCTTCTATTGGATGACTCATCCAATTGTCCTCCCTTAAATCTAACCGAGGTGTGTGAAGCGAACCAGCTCATGCAAATTCACTATTTTTATAAAAAAAAAGGATAAATATATTTATTTATTTTTAGAAAAATGATCTTTTTAAAATTTATAATTGTATTTGAACATGGAATAAATTAACCTATAGGAAATTGGTTCTGTTATTCTCCTTTACTTCGAAATAATTACTTCACTAAGTCTTATGGAGTTTTTTGTTTTTAGGTAATATTGTAGTAGGGTTTCAGATTGTTGAAGAGATTCATGCTAAAGAGCTGATCGAACTAATTCGATGTGGATCATGGACCAATTTGCAAAAAAAGTTCAAGAATCGATGGGGCACCATCCAATTCAGGATCCTTCGATGCTTAAGTCAGCCGAAGCCTTATCAATAGATAATGAAAATGAAAAGTTAAAAGACAGAATAAGAGAGTTTAAATGGAGAATGATTCGATTTTTCTTCAGTGAAAAAGGCGAGAGCAAATTTCAGCAAAGTTTTAGCTCTGTAAATTTATGCTTACTTGGAGGAATATCTTATCCTCCTATTTATAGGAGGTTCGCCTAGGCCATAAGAAAATTTGTTAGGCCATTAGTTTATTATAATCAGCTGGATTGCAGCTGTTGATCATTTGTCGTAATGGAGATTAGCTGAAATACAGCTAAAGGAGGATCGTAATTTGATTGAAGCGTAGTTGGTGCTAGACTGACTGTCGGAACATATCGAGGTCGGTAAATTACTGATCTAGCTTGTGTAACGAGGTCGGTGATTTATTGATCTCCATATAAGTTATCTAGTTGATGGTATCAGTATTTTATTGATCTCAAATATCGATCATATTCTGACTGCTGTCGATGAGGTCGGTGAAAATCCAATCTTCTATAGAGCATGACTATCGTGATATGAAATTCATTATGGTCGGTTATCAATCGATCTAAACTTGATCACTTGGTCGATTTGGCCTTGGCTGACAGTTCGACCTCTAGATCGATGTTTTACCGATCTGATATCAAAATTTTTGTAAACTTATCATCTGAGATGATGACCCCTTTGATGATGTCACATGTCCAGCAGTAGTTGACCATACCAACAGTTGCCCCCCACTTTTCATACTTGGAGTGAAATTCTTTCGGTGACAAGTATGGAAAGTCATCTCAAAGGTCATTCGCTGCGCTAAGAATCATGCCAAGCAGCCACCATATTTGATTTTCAAATTATTCAAAAAGACATGCCACCTTATTCACCGCAATCACCGTACTCTAGCATTTAAGGAAGCATGGAAGATGGTGAGACCATCATTGGCTGCGCCACTATAATTCAGACGACATGGAACACATGGCATCCATCTATGGACTGGTTGAACCAATATACAGAACAAGTCTATGTGGCCAGATCTAAGCGATTGCGTCGAAACGGCTTTTCTACAATCTCTCTAGATCATTAACAAGTGGTTTAAATCTAATGGTGGGCAGATTAATCTGAGCCATTGTTTTTCTTTATATATATAGAGCATTTATCAATTTCTCTTTCACTTTTACTATCTTTCTTCTGAAGCAAGAGTCTCGCTGCCAGGGAAGCTTTCGGATGCTCAATCGGCTGTAGGAGAAAGCAGTTCCAGTGATTGTCGAAGCTTAAAGAGAGTTGTCGAAAGCAGTGAAGAAGGCTTTCTTTTCTCCTTTTGATAGGATCTTCTTTCCTTTTCTTAGGATTTAGGATTTCTCCTTAGAATTTCCTTCTTCCATTCTTTTCTATTCCCAATTTTTCTATTCATCCATGTCTTCTCAAGAGAGTACTTCTCCTATCGACGATGAAAGGAAGAAGTCAATCTCGGGTCACCAGGACATTTGGTCAACTCAGCCCCTGCTCATTATTGAGATGAGTAATCCATCTCATGGTGTCATCGAGGCCAGTGCTTCTGGCGATAATAGTTCAGGGTCTCCGATAAGGGGATTCTTGGACTATTTTGGTCTAAGCACTGAGCCTTCTATCCTGATCGATGCTGATCTTGAGAAACTCAGGAAAAAGTATTTCATCCATGATAGCTTTTAACTCATAGCTCTCAATCCAAGTGATCAGGTTACACGACCTCCTGAGGGTTGTGTAGCTTTTTATGATGAATTACTTCGATCTGGATTGCGCTTTCTCCTTCATCCTTTCATTTGTAATATATTAGATTATACGGCCTGCAACCGACCCAAGTCACTCCCAATGCTATTAGGATTATTTTGATTTTCATCATTTGCTATAGCTTTGCTGTCATTAGCCTTAGGACTTCTTTTTTTAGAGCCCTTTTTATTCTAAAAAAATATTCTATTGAAAAAGACTGGTGGCATTTCTTACCTCGGCTAAATTATAAATTCGGTCCATCCCTCCCTTCTTCAATTAATGATTGAAAAAGTCATTTCTTTTTTATTTTCTCCAAAATTCTCTAGGGTTTCGGTATTCGCTGGGATAGACATCGGCTAAATTGGAACTCCAACAAGTCCAGTTTATTCGAAGATAAGGAGGCCTTCAATGAGCTACTGGATATAAAAGTACCTAAGCTCAGTCAACTAGTGATGGATCAATCACTATTCAACTCCAGCATCAGTCTCATCTTTTCCCAGGATGAGCTTGTTTTTGAATTTCTTTTAAATCTCTCTATATTTGATTTTCATCTAATCACATTTTTCTTTGATTACTGCAGCACTTATGATGTTCGATCTCCAATGGCTGGCGGACCAAAGAAAGAGGAAGTTAGAGTCTTTTGACCCTCCACTAGCGAAGAAGGGAAAGGGAAAAGAAGTCATTGACTCCACTTAGGCATCTGATAAGTATAATAAATTCATCAATAAAAGTATTAATTTATCAATTAATTGATATTAATTTTTAAGAATTAATAATTAATTTATATATAATTTTTGAAAAATTCATATTTTTATTAATTAAAAAATTAATTTAAAAATAATAAAAAAATAATAAAAATTAAAAAATAAAATTTTATTATCAATAGAAAGAGCTCATTTTTCTAATCATAACAAAATAAATTTTAAGTAAAACGGAGCTAAAATGAAAAAGATATGAATTTTGAAATATATAAAATAAATAAAAAAAAAGAAAACAGCTCAGCCGGCTCCGTAAGCCGAGCCACCAAGCCAAGCCAAACCATCAAGCCGACTCAGCCGTTGAAGCCATCAGCCGGTCCATGATCTAGGCGTGGACCGCCAGCTCAATAAATTCCAGCGAATCAGAGATTGCCACGTGGTGGACCTAGATCCCTTAAGGGTCTACAGAAATTTATCGCGGCTCACAAAGGTAATTTAGTCTTTTCGTCCGACAACAGCGGCGCTGATTGGTTACGGTGTGCGGTACGGCCGGTCCACGCGGTTCATGGGAACAGTTATTGTACGATCGGACGGATGTGGTTGTTTGCGGTCAGGATCGGACGGCTGTGATTGCTTCCGAATTTTATTCAGATACAAACATCACGCGGATCACCATCGAACGGCAGCGCTCGATCCAGGCGATGATTTGACGGTCCAGAACGCTGCCGGCGGTGATCAAGACTCCCGAAGCGCGATTTGCGGCCAGATTTCCTCGATCAAGCGCGATCCAACGGTCAGAATTTAATCCGACCCGATCTGAGCTTATCTGCATCCGATTTTGATGATTTTTAGACCGTTGGATTTCTGTTGAACGGCTGGATTTTATCAGATTTACCAGAGTCGTATCAGAGCTGTTTTGATTCAAATTTTATTCGAATTTCTTTATATTTTTACGATTACAAAGGCTATTAGTCCCATATTGCCTTTAGAAAAAATATCCAGCCCTCCTAGCTCTATAAAAAGGATCCCAGGCCATCAAAAATTGACATCTCCGATCAAGATGAAGCTTTGGTACAGGGGCGAAGCCAGGCTATGGGTTAAAGGCTACTTCGAAGCAACGGGTGCCAAGAAGAAGAGCCGAGCTTCTACACCATCTTTCTACCAATGCCGATCCAAGATCAGAGATCAGGCTATTTTATTTTTTTTAAATTTCATGTATTTAAATTTTAAAATTTTAATTAATAAAAATTTTATTTTTGCACTTTAATTTCTTCTTGCTTTTTATTTTTATTATAATTTAATTTCTGTACTTTAAATTATTGCCTTGCAAGTAGATGCTAAGATCTAACTAGTAGATCTTAGTACCAAGTTTAAATTCCTGTACCTTTTA
Source organism: Cocos nucifera (assembly GCA_006176705.1). Taxonomy (NCBI): domain Eukaryota; kingdom Viridiplantae; phylum Streptophyta; class Magnoliopsida; order Arecales; family Arecaceae; genus Cocos; species Cocos nucifera. The sequence goes on along the minus strand of QRFJ01000358.1, from coordinate 448,995 downwards.
ATTTTTGCTTTTTATTTTCTGACTTCATTTTTGATCCCAAAACTCTTCTTTTTTTCTTTTTCTTTTAAAAATTAAAGATTTCAAATCTAAAAACACTACCTTCCCTGTGGATTCGACCCGACTCATTGCTATCTACGCATTTTTTAAATTATTTTAAGAAGTCGGATTAAACTGATAAATACGGTGTCTTAACGACAACATCACGTCCCTATCATATTTTTGGCGTCGTTGCTGGGGAAGGTTTTTGATTTTTAATTTTGATTTCTTTAATTTATTTTAAATAAATTAAAAATAATTTCAGCAACCCTATCAAGTTTTTGGCGCCGTTGCCGGGGAAGGAATAGATGCTATTTTTTTTTCTTTAATTTTTTTAAATTTTTTTTTGTAAATTAATTATATATTTTTTTAATATTGCTTACTAATTTTTTTTATTTATTTTGTAGAAAAAAAGGAGAAAACGAAGAAAGCATCTAATTTTGGTAAGATCAATCCTAACCCTAGTCCTCTTTCTTTTTATTTATTTATTTATTTATTTTATTTTTAAATTAATTTAAAAAAATATTCATTTAAACCTAATTAAAAGCCTCATGATAAGATTAGAAATCCTAACTATCTAGAGCATGCATCATATTAGTTTTATTTTTATTTTTATTTTTATTTTTTTGGTGATTACTGGAGGCAAGGTAAGCCTTTCATAATTTAATTAGTTGCATGCATCTAGTTTAAATTGCATAAAATTCTTTGATTGAATTTTTTTTTTTTCATGCATATTCATATTAAATCAAATTAAGGGCACAACCCAATTAAATAAAATAAGATGGGGATTTGATCACCCTTCCTTAGCCCACAAACAACCAACCAACATCCTGCATTGACCTAAACCTTTAAATTAAAATCAATTAGACATCAACCCTAGGAACTCGAGCTCAATAGGATAAGGAATCCTAAGAGTTGAACCTGGTTAGGATAAGTTAATTTGACTGGTGTCTAGGAAAGTGGTTCAGGATGACTGCGTCCGAAGGAAGGTGGTTTCTAATTGGTTCCGTTCACTTACCTGGCCAAGCACAATTGGTGTCTAAGGCAAGCAACGGAGGGACTCCCACCAACCTTACACTTACCTGGCCAGTTGATTGGCTAATCCTACACTTGGAGGGCTTGAAGGTGACCTTGACAGTTAGGAGCTGTCTAGATCTAGGATAATCCTTAGTCAGGATTGATTGACCAACTTGATTGCTAACCAACATTAGATCTAATTAAACCGAATTCTTCTCTTTCTTCTTAGTTCTAGGACTCCTTAGGACCTCTTCTTTAGAACTCTTTTTTCTTTCTTCTCCTTTCTCCTCTAAAAATAAAATAAAATAAAAATTAAACTAACTAAAAATTAATAATTAAATTAAATTAAAATTAATAAATAAAAATAATTAAAAAAATTAATTTTTAATATAATAAAATAATAATAATAATAATAAAATAAAAAAAAAATATTCTAAAAATTTTTAAACCATACATTAGGGTTACACTAATACATGCATGGTAGGAAATCGCTTTTTCTAATTTAGTTGAATTTAATTGAATGGTTGATTTATATTAAACCTAAAAATCAAATGGCTAATCTGAACCTAATAGTCCAAAAATTAGATAAAGTTGACCTTCTTGATCAGAAAATAGATCAACTCCTAACCCTAGATCAACAATCTTCTAATTATCAGGAGAGTTATTCAATCTATGCTAGTCCAACCCATCATGTAAGTGAATATCCTATGACTGTACAGTTTCCACATTTTATCCAAGAACAAGTTCAAGCTACTCAAGGATACTCCAAATTGATTAATGACCCATTTTCAAATTCATATAATTCAGATTGGAGTAACTTTAATTTTTCTTGGACATCCCAACAGACTCAGGCTCAGATCTAAATTTTACTTGAGCAAAATTATCAAAATTATGCCTATAATAATGGTCAGCCTAGTCAGTTTAACCAGCCATCATATTATAATCAGCCTTCATATCCACCTCCTCAACAGACCAATCTAGCTGATGATAGATTTAACCAACTTCAACAATTAATTCTAACTCAACAGCAATCTATTGCCAGACTAGAAGCTCTAATAGGACAATTAGTTGAGTCTAACATGAGGAGAGAACTAGATCAACTACCTAACCTACCAATTTTAAATAACCCACCTAATAACCACCAACCACCTGGATTAAATTATCAATCTAATGTTTCATCTAAGAATCTCCAATTTGAGAATACCAAAGTAATTCCTGAACTTAAAAGCTATAAGATTCTTATGGACCCATACCAAGACCAGGTGAGAGAGGCTAGTACTGATGCTAGCCAAAATGAAAACTTAGAGGAACTGGTTAGTACTGAGACTAACCACATAGAAGAACCCAAGCCAGGAATTAGTACTGATACTAGTTTCAGTTTAAATGAGATAGAAATAAGGGAAAAGAGAATAGATGATTTACCCGAGACTTATAAACCTAATATCCTATTTCCTTCAATCCTAGAAGCTGGTTCTTCTTATAAAAATCAAAAGGCATGTAATAAAATATCAATGGAATTGTTTAAGCAGGATCATATTAATTTACCTCCAAAATTAAAACCGTCTTTAGTCACCATTCCAGCACCCATTGAATCAAACTTAACTCCTAAAACTCCATTCATGAGCATTTTAGAAAAACAAATAGGAGAAATTCTTAATAAACATGGGTCTGAGAATGGAATCATAAAATATATCCCAAAAATTAATGGTGAATATATCAATAATGGGATTAAAAATCAACTTTCTGAGATTGGCAATCCAAAACCATTGGAATTTGTCAATCCAATATTCGACACAGGATAGTGAGCTGCATTGTGTCTGGCTGAAGACGGTAAACTTAGCACTTGTTGGAAGGCAACCCAATATTTAGTTTTTATCTAATTTATTTTTTTAGTTTATTTTTTTAGGATAATTTAAATAAGTTGGAGGGAGAGCTCAAATTTTCAAAGGCATGTGCTGGACCAATATATATATATATATATATATATACTGAGTTAGGTGTATTCTTCCATGTTTTTTTATTACATCCTTTATTTTTTCTTCTCCATTGAGGACAATGTCGATTAAGTTGGGGGGAGAGAAAAATAAATTTTTTTTTAAAATTTTAAGTCCTCAAAAAAGTTAGTATTTAGTATTTAGATACTTGATTATGCTTAAGAATCGAATTAAACTAAGCATTTTAAAAAGAAAATTGATGCACAGATTAGAGAATCTATGAGATATTGAGGAATCAAGTATTAAGAAAATTCAATAAAGAGTTAAGTCTAGAACATAAAAAAAAAATTCTTGGAGCATTTCTAATTATTTCTACTAGCATCAAAGAAAAGTCTACTTTTTATAGACTTATGTAGGATAACTATACATTTCTTCATATAAAAATTTATTTTAATAAAATAGTTTCCAAGTACTTCTCACTGAGTAACCGGACCTCTTTGCCTAAGCAAGCATTGAGTTTCGCATCAAAAGATGAGAAGGACAAAGAAGCCCGTTGTAAAGCTAGTCTTAACTCGTAGCCTATTTGATTCGAGCTAGTAAGCCCGAGGGGTATTCTATACCTAGTGCCCTAAAGCCAACTGGTTTGGGAGTCATTGGCCTAAGACTCGCTACATGGATCAAATAGAAAGCTTAAGGAGTTAAGACACTCAATAGTGGTACAACGTTAAAAAAAAAAGAAGAAAGAAAGAAACATTAGTTTCCCACCAAGTAACCGGGTTCCGTTGCCTAAGTAAGCAATGATATTCGCATCAAAAAGTGGGCAATGTGAAAATAAAAATTAATAAATGAAGGATGGAAGTAGCAATACATCTGCCTATATGAAAGTTTAGATAAATCAGAGATAAAAGTGGAATAATTTAGAAAAAGTTCTGAAAAATTTAATATTTTTTACTTAATTTTTCTATTGATAAGTATTAATATCCCAATGATATATCTCATTTAAGCTCTACTAAATATCAATGGCCATTTTGAAAATTGCTTAGCTAAAATTCGAAACTCTAAAGTTAAAAGGTATTTAAAACTAAATTCTTTCTTTACTCGAGGACGAGCAAAGCTTAAGTTGGGGGGTGTGATAAGTATAATAAATTTATCAATAAAAGTATTAATTTATTAATTAATTGATATTAATTTTTAAGAATTAATAATCAATTTATATATAATTTTTAAAAAATTCATATTTTTATTAATTAAAAAATTAATTTAAAAATAATAAAAAAATAATAAAAATTAAAAAATAAAATTTTATTATCAATAGAAAGAGCTCATTTTTCTGATCACAACGAAATAAATTTTAAGTAAAACGGAGCTAAAATAAAAAAGATATGAATTTTGAAATATATAAAATAAATAAAAATTAAATAAAAAAAAATAGCTCAGCCGGCTCCGTAAGCCGAGCCACCAAGCCAAGCCAAACCATCAAGCCGACTCAGCCGTTGAAGCCATCAGCCGGTCCACGATCTAGGTGTGGACCGCCAGCTCAGTAAATTTCGGCGAATCAGAGATTGCCACGTGGTGGACCTAGACCCCTTAAGGGTCTACAGAAATTTATCACGGCTCACAAGGGTAATTTAGTCTTTTCATCCGATAATAGCGGTGCTGATTGGTTGCGGTGTGCGGTGCGGCCGGTCCACGCGGTTCATGGGAACAGTTATTGCGCGATCGGACGGCTGTGGTTGCTTCCGAATTTTATTCAGATACAAACATCATGCGGATCACCATCGGACGGCAGCGCTCGATCCAGGCGATGATCCGACGGTCCAGAATGCTGTCGGCGGTGATCAAGACTCCCGAAGCACGATTTGCGGCCAGATTTCCTCGATCAAGCGCGATCCAACAGCCAGAATTTAATCCGACCCGATCTGAGCTTATCTGCATCCAATTTTGATGATTTTTGGATCGTTGGATTTCTGTTGAACGGCTGGATTTTATCAGATTTACCAGAGTCATATCAGAGCTATTTTGATTCAAATTTTATCCAAATTTCTTTATATTTTTACGATTACAAAGGCTATTAGTCCCATATTGCCTTTAGAAAAAATATCCAGCCCTCCTAGCTCTATAAAAAGGACCCCAGGCCATCAAAAATTGATATCTCCGATCAAGGTGAAGCTTTGGTACAGGAGCGAAGCCAAGCTATGGGTTAAAGGCTGCTTTTGAAGCAACGGATGTCGAGAAGAAGAGCCGAGCTTCTACACCATCTTTCTGCCAATGCCGATCCAAGATCAGAAATCAGGCTATTTTATTTTTTTTAAATTTTATGTATTTAAATTTTAAAATTTTAATTAATAAAAATTTTATTTTTGCACTTTAATTTCTTCTTGCTTTTTATTTTTATTATAATTTAATTTCTGCACTTTAAATTATCATCTTGCAAGTAGATGCTAAGATCTAACTAGTAGATCTTAGTACCAAGTTTAAATTCCTGTACCTTTTAATTTTTGTTTTTTATTTTCCGACTTCACTTTTGATCCCAAAACTTCTTTTTTTCTTTTTCTTTTAAAAATCAAAGATTTCAAATCTAAAAACACTACCTTCCCTGTGGATTCGACCCGACTCATTGCTATCTACGCATTTTTTAAATTATTTTAAGAAGTCGGATTAAACTGATAAACATGGTGTCTTAACGACAACATCGCGTCCCTATCAGCATCTTCCCGACCTGCGCCTTCTTCTATTGTGGGGGCAATCGTGATTAGCACGGGGCCCATCAGTGCCCACCCCTCTCCAACGTCTTCTTTGATATCTAGAGGACATCGAGATTCTACCGAGATGGTTCGACCATCCGTCCAAGATCCAATCTCGCTTCTGCATCACGACAGTCTAGTCCACCAATTATGCTGACTTCGGCTCCAGCAAGCTAGACTAGGCCCTCCGACGGATCGAAGATTCCTTTGATTGATCCTCCATCGACCTCTATCAATCGGATCAACCTATCCCAGGTCTCAATGCGGAACACCCCAACTCTTGAAAAGGATCTGCTTTATACTGTGATGCCACAGCATGATCTGCATGCTCGGAGGAGGGACATGGAGTCTGAAGAACTGCTGAACTAAGGCTTCAGCTACCTTCTAGGTGTAAGAAAATTTTCTGCTCTTCTTCTTCTTCTTTTGTTTACCGATCTTATGTGTTGAAATCAATTTTTTATCGATCTAACAACTTTTGTTTTTTCTTCTTGCCAATCTGCTTTCTTTTTCTGACTGTTCGTCGAGCATGTAAGTTGGATTAGTAAAAATAAGAAGTCTCTAGAGGAGGTCTTGCAGTCCGTGAAGGACTGCTTGAAGGCAGCAGAAGAAAAGATCGCTAAGGAAAAGAAGACTACCATGGGGCTGAAGAAGCAACTCTTAGAGAAGCTTAATGAATTGGCAAAAAAAAATAAAGCTCTGCTAGACCTTTAGGAAAGGTTAATAAGGGAAAAGAGAAGCTGCTGGAGCTGCAGCTGCAGCGAGAGGTCTCCAGGATTTTCGACCTAGAGAAAAAAATAAAAATAAAGAAGCTGGAGGGAATGGTGACCTCCCGGGATGAGACACTGGCTGTTAGGATAAAGTACTCCTGACCTACCAGAGGGACCTAGAGCACTGAAAGACAGCCATTGGCCGCACTATGGAGGAATGCAAGTTCTTTGAAGATTCTGCAGAGGAGGTCATGGAGGCTATAGGAGAGATCTTCGAAAGCGACTTCAACAGCTATAAGGGTCTAATTAGGATTTTTTTTCTAATTTAGACCTGAGCAGCATTATCATGGAGGTCGGTCTCACCCTGGCTGTAGGAATGGAGGCCCAGTCGGTGCCAGATATGGGTTCTGCTATAGAAGTATCCTAGCCTACCCTAAAGGTGCCCATCATTTTGCTCAAGCCAAAGATGGAGGCTTCAGATCCTATCGAGGCCCCAGCATCCACTCTAGCTGAAACTCCAGCTTCTGCCTTAATGCCCGCCAAAGTTATCTCACTAGAGGATGACACAGCAGACACTGTTCCTCCCCAAGCTCCTTAGGCAAATGCCTGGTTTTGTATTTTTTTTATTTTTTATTTTTATTTCTATCCTTTTGTATTGATCCAATTTGAACTTTTTGTAATGACTTTTTCAAATATAATAAAATTTCTTTTTTCAAATGACCACTTTCCGTGTGTAATGTCAGATTTCTCTGACATAGTGTAACATGTTGCAATGCTTTATACATTTTATTCCAAAAATTTTTCTAAGTAATAATAAGGTGACCTCACCTTGATTAATTCTCGATGTAGGTGGCCATTGATATTAGTAATGGCGTCAATCTGGAGATCAGTATTAGACAGAAGTCTAGCATAACCTCGATCCTAAGATCAAAAATTAATAGAAATTCATAATGATCATCAATTCAAAGGTCGATAGTTAATAGAAATTCCACATAATTCAATAGCTTCGATCCATCGATCTATAATCGATAAAGATTCAATATAACATCGATCCTAAGATCGGTAATTAACAGAAGTCTGAGATAACTTCGATTCGGAGATCGATAATCAATAAGAATCCATGATTATATTGATCCGGAGGATGTTGAAGTATCGATCTCAATGGTTGATCTGTTAAGATGATAATAGAATGAGCCTGAAAATATGGTTGAAGTCATTTGGAGGTGGTGATAAGAGAATAAATCATCTTTTCAGTTCTAGAGTATTGAGACTTCGCATCTCATAATAATTTGCTAGTATAATAGATTGGCATGTGTGTCCCTGCATTATCTTAGACCAAAATCGAGCTGACAGCGTTAGGTAAAACAGATAGATATATGAATAAATCCTCACATTCAATAGGTTTTGATAGTAATGAGATTATACCAAGATACGTTTTAAGCTTGTTAAAGATAGATTGACATTCTTCCGTCCATTCAAAGTCCTAAATTTGCTTTAGGATTTTAAAGAAGGGAAGACATTTTTTGGTTGATCTGGATATAAATCTACTGAGTGACATCCCTCGTTCAGTGAGCTACTGTACTTTTTTTATGGAGCTGGGAGGCTTCATCTTAAGTAATGCTTTGATTTTCTCAGGGTTGGCTTCTATCCCTCTATAGATCACTAGAAAATCAAGAAATTTTTAGATCATAACTCCGAAAGCACACTTGTTGAGATTGAGTTTCATTTAGTATTTTCAAAGCTCTCCAAAGGCTTCCTCTAGATCGATAATATGCCGATCTACCTCTATGCTTTTGACTAGCATGTCGTCAATGTAAACCTCCATGTTGCGATCAATTTGGTGCTTGAAGATCTTGTTTACTAGGCGCTGATAAGTGGCACATGCATTTTTCAAACCAAAAGACATTATTTTGTAATAATGCAAATCTTTATCGATGATGAATGCCATATTTTTCTCATCTTCAGGAGCCATCCTAATTTGATTGTAGCTAGAGAAGGCATTCATAAAGCTCAACAGCTTGTGTCATGATGTGGCATCGACTAGTTGATCAATTTTTGATAGAGAGAAGCTACCCTTTGGGCAAGCCTTTTTGAGATTGGTAAAATCAATGCAAATCCTCCATTTTTTGCTTGCCTTCTTAACCATCACTACATTGGCTATCCAATTTGGATATTATGCTTCTTTGATAAATCATGCCTTCAGGAGTTTGTCGACCTCCTCATCTATTGTCCTTTATCTTTCTGGAGTGAAGCTTCTTTTTTTCTATTTCACGGGCTTATATTTTGGATCAATATTTAATTTATGCATGATGAAATCAGCTGAAATTTCAAGTTTATCTGACTTTGACCATGCAAACACATCAGCATTTTTCTGAAGAAAAAAATTAACCTCTCCTTTAGGTTGGTATTTAATCGAGCTCTTATTTGGATTATTTTTTCAGGATCTATGCTGAGTGGTACAATAATAAGTGGCTCTACTGATTCACCTCGAATTTTTTTTGGCCTCATCATTAGGCCCTTGATCGGATATTTCAATAGGTGAGGTTCCAACCGACGTTTTCATCTTGGAAGCTATTAGAAAGCACTGCCTGGCCATTGTTTGATCTCCTCGCATCTGGCTAACACCTAATCTGGTTGAAAATCGAACAAGTAGGTGGTAAGTCAAGACTATTGCCTTGAGGGTGTTGAGCCTAGGTTGGCCAAGAATGGCATTGTATGCAGATGGTATTTTGATGACCAAAAATATAAGCTACACTGTTGACTAATAGAGTTCTTTTTCGGCGATGATTGGTAATTTAATTTCTCCTTCAACTGCCATAGAATTATCGAGAAGCCAATCAGAGGGCCGCCAACATGTCTCAAATTATCAAATAAATTTATTTTTGAGAGGGTATTATAGAATAATACGTCCACTGAGCTTCCATTATCAACTAGAATTTTTTACATTATAATTTGCTATCGTCATGGAGACGATGACAGCATCATTGTGGGGTGTCTGAACTCATTGAGCATCATTTTTAGAAAAAAAAAATATTTTTGGTGCACTGCCTCTTAGGGCAAGAACTCCTGGATGCCCTCTGGAGCTGGCTGTCTTATGAGATCATGTTGATAACTCCTGCAGTTGGCCGATTATGTTTAGCAATATCGTCAGGCCTTTGGCGTGGCTCCAAGGGCTGGTTTGCTCGATCTCGAATATACTTGTCGAGATAACATCGACGGATCAAAGCCTCAATCTCATCTTTGAGTTGACGGCATTTCTCAGTGTCATGCCCATGGTCCCAGTGGAAGTAGTAAAATTTGCTTTTGCTCCTTTTGTCAGCAGGAGCCTTCATGGGAATAGGATGGCAGAGATATCCTTGATTCTCTATTTTCATCAAAATCTATGATCAAAGGGCGGACAGAGAAGCGTAGCTGTCGAATTTTCGAGGACTCTGGAATCTTGATTTTTTTGAGGTGGTTCACTGCTACTCCCTTGATTCCCATGTTCATCCTCGCAGGGTCACTTCTTTTCTTCTTTATCCTTTTTCATTTCTTTTTTGTTCAACCTTTTCTTTTCTTAGTATGGGCGTACTTCTGGATTCAATTCAACATTGCTTCATAATTTTCTAGAAAGTTCTTATTGAGAAGAAGGTTGAGCAGTAACTCTTGAGTCCCCACTTTAAGGCAGACATAGCAACGGACTCATTAAAATCTTTCACTTCAAAAATAGCCACGTTGAAATGGGGCATGTACTCTTGGAGAAATTCATTCTTCTGCTGCACCAAGGAGAACAGACTATCCAAGTGCTTCAAGTGAAGGCGGTTGCTCTCAAAAATAGGCTATAAAGAGCCTGCTCAACTGATTGAAAGAAGAAATGAACCCAGGTTGGAGTTCAGAAAATCATACCCTTGTAGATTTTTTGAGGATAATAGGAAAGATCATGCAGAGAAGGACATCAGATGCATCTTAAAGCCTCATAACATCTCTATACCCCTCAAGATGATCTTGGAGGTTAGTGGAGCCATCGAACAACTCCAGAGTGGGCATCTTGAACTAGGATGAGATCGATTCATTTAGGATCTCGATAGAAAAGGGAGAAATAAGATGAAAATTTTTTTTATCCATCAAACTACACCTCCTTCAATCTCTTCTCAAGATCTTGAAGCTTTTGTTCAAGATCTATCTCTCGCAGCGTCTTCCTATTATAGGAAGTTGATTTGACTTCATATGAGCGATTTTCTTGATCAAGAATGTGCTCCTGATGAAATTCTTGAGGGGTTGGAGGATGTCTAGTCCGTGATGCAACCTCTCAAGGGATGATTTTTTATCATTGCTTTGTAGTTTGTTGGAGTTACTGCATGGCATTGATGAGGGCCTGGACTTACTATACCAGGAGGTTGAACTACTATGGATCAATCGTGATCAAAGGGTGAGATTAGACCATCTTCGAAGGGGCTCTTGGAGAAGATTGAGCCATATTCTACATTTTCTTAACCATTTTCACAAAAATCTTTTGGCAAGATTCCTTCCTCTAACGCCAATATATTATAGCAAAATTTTAGATTATTAAAGAGATTCGTGCTGAAGAGCTGATCGAGCTGGTTTGATGTAGATCATGGGATAGCTTGTAAGAAAAGTTCAAGAATCGATGGAGCACCCTCTGATTCAGGACCCTCCGATACTTAAGCCAATTGAAGTCTTGTCCACAGAAAGTGAAAATAAAAAGTTAGAAGGTAGAATAAGAGGATTTAAATGGAGAATGATTCGATCTTCTTTCAGTGAAAAAGTCAAGAGCAAATTTTAGCAGAGTTTCATCTTTATAAATTTGTGCTTACCTTAGAGGGATATCCTATCTCCTATTTATAGAAAGGTTCGCTTAGGCCTAAAGAAAAGTTTGTTAGGCCGTTAGTTTGTTATGGTCAACTGGATTGCAGCTATTGACCGTTGTTTTAATGGCGATTAGCTGAAATTATTGGCCAAGAGCCAGTGCACATCCGATGGGACCCAGGGAGGGGTTGCTAGTCGGGAGGTGGCTGTTGACACGGCAACATTCTCGAGGGTTGATCAGCCCCTGGTGGGTAGGGATTAAATGAAAATGACCTTTTAGCTTGCTGCTTGAGGTCGATCTGGCTTGATGTGGGTTGACTCAGGTGCGAAGCCCCTCAGGTCTGCCCGCAGCACTTTATAGATGCAGGATTCTGGTGTGCCTTATAAAGACTAATAAACCCCTCCTAACAGGCAATTGCTTTTTAGAAGAGTGGTTAGGAGTTATGGTCCTACAGATGGTATCAGAGCGAGGTTGCAGGTTCGAAACTTAGTAGGCCCCCCGGATGTCGCTGGAGGGATTGTTGGCCAAGGACCAGCGCACATTCGATGGGACCCAGGGAAGGGTTGCCAATTGGGGGTTGGCTGTTGACACGACAACATCCTCAGGGATCGATCTGGAGGATCGATCAGCCCCTGGTGGATGGGGATTAAATGAAAATGAAACATGTCAAGATCGGTAAATCATCGATCTAGCTTGTGTAACGAGGTCGGTAATTTACCGATCTCCATATAAGTTATTTAGTTGATGGTATCACCATATTCTGACTGCTGTTGACAAGGTCGATGAAAATCTAATTTCCTGTAGAGCATGACTGTCGTGATCTAAAATTTATTATAGTCGGTTATCGATCGATCTAAACGTGATCACTTGGTTGATTTAGCTTTGGCTGACAGTCTGACTTTTAAATCGATATTTTATCAACCTAGTATCAAAATTTTTGTAAACCTATTATTTGAGATGGTGATTCCTTTGATGTGCCACATGTCCAGTAGTGATTAACCATACCAATAGGTAAAATAGAGAGTAATTTATTCAAATTCAAGTGACAAAAAAAAAAAAAGTGTCTCCATATATTCATTCTTGGAAAAAAAAGATTATTCTTTTATAGTATTTACCAAGTCAAAATAAAATAGATGGGGTAAAAAAAATTTCTTTTATTTACCTTTTTTTTAACTCACAACTAAATAAAAATTATGGGCATATTCGTTTCATTCGGGGTCACATGAGGGCTCCATAAAGTCTAAAATAAATTACTTCTATACTTAAAAAAAGAAAAAAAAAAGGAAAAAAAAAAAGAAAAAAAAAAGAGAAAAAACTCCATTTGCAATACTGAAATGGAGGGGTGCCATTCACCACAGGCCAAACAAAATTATCTTAGACCAGTCGTGGGGCCCACCACAACGCAGGACCCCACGGTCTTTCAATGAACGTGCACGGCACGAGCCCAGCACCAACGAAAATAAATAAATAAATTACCCGAAAACAGTCGCTTCTGACAGCACCAACGTGGCGCGAGAAATGTCCGGAACCAAGTCAACATTCCAGCACTGATTTCCTTCTACGTGTCACGCAACCATTCGCTTTTCTTGCCATTTTGTACGACGGAATCATCCTGCATCGCACTGCTTCACGCTACCGTTCCTTCAACCGGCTCCGGCCGGCCGCCTGCTTTTTGTTTTTTTTCCGTGCAAAGGCTTAAATGTACAATCTCACCCTGCCCTTTTCCCAATAAATGATTCCTATTTACAGCAAAACAAGGGTTTTTATATCATTTAACGCAGCATTTGTTACATTCCACTTAAAATGTGACCCATCTACCACCGTATGCGAGCCACACATCTCCCATCAGATCTCCGATCCCAGCCGTCGATGTGAAAAAGAATAACAGCCGCACGTTCCGCTCTATCGGACGGTAAGAAACTGCCTACTGGAATGTTCGCTCGGACGAAGGACGCGTATATAATGTGTCCAACCCGTTCATCTGCGACCGCGAGTCTCTCTCTCCATTCTCCCTTTTCGTGCAACGCGCGGCGATTAAAGGCGCCCGGCGACGCGATGGGGAAGTCCTACCCGAAAGTGAGCGTGGAGTACCAGAAGGCTGTCGATAAGTGCAAGAAGAAGCTCCGTGGCCTCATCGCCGAGAAGAACTGCGCCCCCTTGATGCTTCGCATCGCGTATGATCGATCGATCTCCATCGCTCTTTTTTTTTTTTCCCGTATTTCTTTGTATTTTTTCATGGAATGATGGATTAAGAAGTGGTTGTTTTTTATTTAAAAAATAGATGGCACTCGGCGGGGACTTTCGACGTTAAGACGAAGACCGGGGGGCCGTTTGGGACGATGAGGTTCCCGGCGGAGCTGTCTCACGGAGCAAATAACGGTTTGGATATCGCCGTCAGGCTACTAGAGCCGATCAAGGAGCAGTTCCCCATCCTTTCCTACGGCGACTTCTACCAGGTCCGTTTCTTGGATCCATTTGGAAAAAATGATATATTTACTTGTGCCTTCGTTTGTTTCTTGATTTCTTTGATTTATATGCTTTTCTTTTCCTTAAAATACTGCAGCTTGCTGGGGTCGTAGCTGTTGAGGTCACCGGTGGGCCGGAGATCCCCTTCCATCCCGGAAGGGAGGTATACCTCTCTCTCTCTCTCTCTCTCTCTCTCTCTCTCTCTCTCTCTCACTCATATATATATATATATATATATAGTGAAGTGCTTCATATGGTTGGATCTAGGTTTTGCAGCACCATTTAGATTAGATAAGACTAAGATGGGAAGGTAAAGAGAGCAATGTTTATTTTTTGGGAAAAAATAATCCAAATATATCTACGTTTGACTAAGTAATTTTAAGAAAATACTGGTTTTATTTGCGAAAAAATATACTGTTAAATATATTATTGTGTTTTTCTAGATTTTAGATGAATAAAACAAAAAAAAAAAGTGAGTAACATGTGACACGAGAAATATTCCAAAGTTCCAACGAGTGAATTTTGTATATTTGTTTTATTTACTTTTGAATATTTGAACAATTGGTACTTACGCCTCGTACCCAGAGTGACACCCCCTCACTCTACCGGAGCACACATTGGATGGGTGCTGTTTGGCCTGTGGACTTGGGTGTTATTAGCAGTGGATGAAATTTTCTTCTTTTTTCTGAGTTTGTTTCTTCGTTTTTCATTTTTTTCTTTTGCGGGCAGGGGAGTGGGGGGTGTCGGGGTGTGTGTGGAAAAATTATTAGGTAGACTCAGGCAAAGTCTATAAAAATTTCATACATCAGTTGCTCTTCATTAAATGCTAATCTGAGATGATCATGATTGGCTCTGAGGTGAAAAAGGAGCCAATCAAAATCTACAAACACTTTGCTTATGGTAGAATGAGTCTATCCAATAATTTCTCCCGGGAGCGGGGGAGGCATAGAAGATAAAGACTTGTTTGGCTCGTGGAAGTCAATTCCCAAAAATTCTATTTCTTGGGAATAGAATTTTGGTATGTTTGGTTGATCATGAAAATTTTCTTATTGAAAAATGGTTTATGTTTGATTGAAAAATCATTTTTCTAAGAAAACTGTATAGAATATCCATTATACCCTTAATAAATATGAGATCATACATTTTGCTCCTAAACTTTATATACATAATAATATTATATTTATATTAATATAAATATAATATTAATATATTATAATATAATATTAAATTATAATAATTTATTATATTAATATATTATTATTATATATTATATTATATTAATATTTTAATATCATAAATTTATTAATATTTTAATAAAATAATATTATATTAATATAAATATTGATATATTAATATAAATACTATATTAATATTAATAAAAATATTATATTAGTATAACTATTAAAATATAATAAATATTATAATATTAACATTAATATTATATTCATATAAATATTAGAATAATATTAATATAATATTATATTATCATTATTAAGTATTTCATCGTAACTATCCATGATATTTTATAAAATCTTAGCCATAAATCTTAAAAGGATATTTGGGAAAAAAAAAGTATCACAACTTTTCATTCCATGGGAAGTATCAAAACCAACCTCCTTTATGAGTTTCCACTTTCTATGAAATATAGGAAGTGACTTCCCATGGAAAGAGTTTTTTTTCTTCTCTCCTCTTCTCCGTCTACTTCCCACGAACCAAACGAGTCCGATGCTGATAGATGATGCCAATAATTTCTGAGCTTTGCTGATAATTCTGTGAATAATATTTTGGTTTATTCTAAAGACTTTTTTTTTGTGTGTGTGGGGGGGAGGCAAGTTCCTTCATCATTGTAAATTTCAAATCGATTGCATTTATTATTTTCTTGAATGTTCTGATAGTACAAATAGTACAATCATAATCGTGCAAGGTTGGTAGACAGAGCAGTCCATTATAAGCGGACAAAGGTTAGGTGGACTTGCAGTCTTGCACGGCCTTTGTAGAAATGTTGGCATCATAGGTATAAACAAGAAAACAGAGTTCTTTTGATAAATTTGCTTACTACCTCCAAACTATGTTTATAATTATATTTTAAAAAATTAGTACCAAATTGATATTTTTGCAAGTCGTAATGGTATTGAGTTGAAAATATATTTGATATGTTTGATAGTTTTTACAATCTGCAGCTTTTGACTTGCATATAGCTTATTACTACATGTCAGAGCAATTCATTATTCATTATAGAATGCCATTCTTAACTTAAAATTTTAGGAGGGAAGGAGCATTGGCTTTTTCTTCCTTGCATGTATGGTCTAATGGTATGAGGGTGAACCTTTGGTCAATGGTATGGTTGCTCCATTATAACTTGAGGTCTTCGAAACACGGAAACAGCCTCTTTGCATACGAGAGTAGGGTTGTGTATGTCTGACGCACCCCAGAATGACAGTAGCCTTGTGCATTGAGCCGCCTGTTATGATCTAATGATCTACTCAAGTTATAACTTTAGGTCAAAAGATAAATTTTGGATTGTATGTTGAATGTATAAATCGTAAAGGTTTAAATATTAAATCTTAAATCACAGAATGAGGCTTATAGAAAAAGGAAAAACAATTACTTCCACTCAAACCTTTGGCAAGTCTCTGTTCAGGGGCTCCATCAATTTAAATATTAAATCTTAAATGTCCTGTCCATTGGGCTCTTCCATGTTTCCTTGGTAGGCTTTCGTGCACTATAAGCTTGATGTTAAATTATTATACCTGTCATCTTCAAAGAGTTAGATTTAGATAATTTCATCTTCAAAGAGTTAGATTTAAATAATTTACTCTTTGATGTAACATGAGGTCATATGATGTTATTGTGATCACTGGGGCCAAGCCCTAGAAATTAATAAGACTAGCCTCCCAAATGACCGGACTGGTTAAGATTGTTAGTATTCTTATTTTGTTGAATGTAGGTTGGTTGTATTGATAAGTGGCACCTGTTTGTTTCAGGACAAGCCTGAACCACCTGTGGAAGGCCGCCTGCCTGATGCCACCAAGGGTATGTCCTTTTTTTTTTTTTCAATGTGTATTAAATAATATTTGAGAATTCAATGTGTCTTAACTTCTAGCTTGCAATTGATTCTAATTCTGATTTTGTACATTTAGCTTAACTACCATATAAATTTTGTACTCCTACCGTGTCAAAATTGGCATGCTTAACAGACCCAAGTTGGACAAAACTAAATCCCTCATCCTAGCACTGGAAGGTCCTCATGCTGCATGTTGTTACATGCTCATGTAGAGCCTGTATATCAGGGTGTAAGAGGGGATGGAGTTTGAGATGGTTGTCTTAGTATTTTTCGAAAATTTTCCTGTTTATTATGCATAAATTTGTATTATATATACATCTATATTCATATGATATAGCAAATCTAGAATTCAAACTGCACCTTCCTCGAAAATGTATTGAGCGATGTACTTTATAGCTGTCGGAAGATTTTGCCATCACTGCCTTCTACTTTGGGAGTTCCATGTGCTGTTCTTGTTACAGATGACTGCCACTGATCCCTTTGTCAACTATATTTTTGTTGCTGTTGCAACAGAAAGGGTCATAACCTTTTTTTTTTTTTTTTTTTAATCCTTCAGGTTCTGATCACCTTAGGGATGTGTTTGGTCATATGGGTCTGAGTGATCAGGATATAGTTGCATTGTCTGGTGGTCACACACTGGTAAGTTTGTTGATTGTATTATGTGAAAACAAATCAGTTGTTGCCGATTTGTTTTTTTGATTCTTATAAAACAATATTGTTATGTTGGAATATTTAGGGAAGATGCCACAAGGAGCGATCTGGTTTTGAGGGAGCCTGGACATCAAATCCTCTTATTTTCGACAACTCATACTTTAAGTAAGTTTAATTCATTTTTCCAAAAAAAATTAATTTTAGTTCATTTTGCTAATAATGCAAAAGTACATTTGATTAAAATGAATGCTTTTATAATTACCCTTTTTGTGGTTTGTCCTTCAATTGGTGAAAAGGATGTTTCTATTCTCTTTATCCATATTTAGACAATCTATTTGCTTCAGTATGGAGGGATTGATCCTTGTATGTTTGCTGTCACAGGGAGATCCTGAGTGGAGAGAAAGAAGGCCTTCTCCAGCTGCCATCTGACAAGGCCCTTCTAACTGATCCTGTTTTTCGCCCTCTTGTGGAAAAATATGCTGCCGTATGTATTCTCTTAGCTTTTACATATTCTCTACGTATCGTGGCTATTTTCAGTCACGGGAATTGTTGTTGAATTCTTATTGTTGGCCTGGCTGTCATGCTCTCAGGATGAGGATGCTTTCTTTGCTGACTATGCTGAAGCCCATCTTAAGCTTTCGGAACTGGGGTATGTGTTGTAGCATCTCCAAAGCGATTAATATGTTTGGGGGCAACCCCTCCTAAACACACACACACAAAAAAAAAAAAAAAAAGAAAAAAGAAAAAAGAAAAAAGAAAAAAGAAAGAAGAAGAAAAAAAAGAGGCAATCATGTATGGTCTGAGGTACTCCAGGAAGGAGCTTTATTTTTTTGTTTAATTATGTTTTGCTTGCCCTTTCCAGATTTGCTGAGGCTTAAGATATGGATCAGTGCATGTAGCCGGTTGTTTTGTGCTGGTTTGAGGTGCTATCTTGCAAGTAGAAGCAGATTATTGCGAGAATCATGTTTGAAAGAAGATCCCAGTTGTCATGGTCCATCTTTTGTTAATGTTTGTGTTTGGGTGATATAGCAAACACTTTGCTGCTTTTGCTGGGATATTGGCTTCAGCACAATGCATTACCAAGAGCATATTAATCAGTCTTAGCGATATCCAGTCTTGGTTGTATTCATGTTTTATTTAATGCGTGGGTCTTTGTGGTGCACGATCAACCATCTCATTTTCCTTGCAAGAATCCCATCAGTTTTTCTCATTTTAATTCTCTGGAGTCATGGATCCTTTGGTCTAATCAATGGTCGGATGGCCCGAAGGAACGCCTCTGGAGATAATTTATTCGGCCTCCCGAGGAGCAGATACATTTCTTGGAGGATCTAGTACCAGTGGTTTGTGGTGATGAGTTTTCTGGCTCATGCTCAAGTGACCATTAAAATCACATGCTTCACGGTTGTGGAGAAGTTTCCTTGTTAGCATGAGATCAGAGCATCAGTTTGTATCGGTGGCATTTAACATCCTGGAAAATGTCGCTTAAATTACTTAATTTCAAGCCTGACTACTTGTGCTATTCCCTTTTTTATGCATGTATTCTCTGACTCTGATGGTCATATGCAACGTAGCATCCATGAGACCTTGTTTATGCTCATCTTAGATGGTGGGGTTGGCCATGGCTGTCCGACCACTTGGTTACGGAAAAACTATAAGAAAGTGGGCAATTTTTGAGGACAACTCTTGCCTCAATGATTTTATTATGCGAAAGAAATTGTGGGAATTGCAAAAGAGGAGAGGACTGGAGGATTAACTAATACCTAAATTTTGGGGATAAAATAAATTCTCACAAAGAAATTCTTTATTTATGCCTGAAAAGTAAGCTTATTTGCCGTTCTTCCTCTCTGTTTCCGCCAAAGGTCTAAAGATCTTATTAGACCCATAACATTTTCTAATATTCAAACACCGCCGAAATATAATAGTATTCACAAATTAAATATATAAGCAGAGTCCATAAATTCTTAAATCCAAAGTTACAAGACCATTTCAATCTAACAAATAAATTGTGGGAGAGCATGCGCAACTTCGCAGGGTCTTGGTCAGACCAAAAACCCCTCCCAGACGCAAGAATTGTTGGTCGGGTTGGTCGAGACTCGAGGTTGGCAGCATAGCCAATCGGAGCGGATCGGCCTTTCGTACTAAAACCGTCGCATCTAAGCGCGGCTCCATTACCGTAGCGGAGCTTCCCCGTAACGGAAATCCGTCTCTCGCTTCTTCTCGCCCGGAGCTGAGAGTTCCGTCCTCCGCCTCCTTTATTTCAACCAAACACCGGAGAGAGAGCGAGGGATTAAAGACTCGCCTTCTCATCTCTCGTCGGCAGAAAGCGATGGCTTCCACGGCCGTCGTTCGCACTCGATGGTTCCAACGGAGCTCCGCCGTCGGCGAGGACAGGAGAGAACCCTCAAAAACCCCTTCCATGATCGCCATTAGATGGCGGCGGAAGGCATTCGCTATAGCCTCAGTCCAAGAAGGAGACACCGGCAACGGCGGCGGCAACAACATTGGACCTCTCGAGTTGAATACCGTCTTCGATGATCTCCAGCCCGAGATCGCTTTCAAGGACACCCCGTCGCTACCCAGTAAGGCAGAATTCTCATTTTCCGGCAGTCTCGGCTGTGGTTCCTTTTTTTTTCCTTTTCTGTTTTCACTTCTTTTGATGTCGAAATTTCTCCACTGCCGTTCGTTACAGAGCCTCTCTCTGTATCTGACGTCTCTGGTTCGTTTAATGGGTCTCGTCTTCGGGTTGCGTACCAGGTTCGGAGTTCTTGCGCATACTTTGGTTTCAGTCGTTCCTTATCTCATATTCTTGCCGTTATTTGGATGACTTGGTATTGATTTCTCGAAATTTATTTTTTCTTGCTGTCTTATGGCGTTTATGCATTGGTGTGGATTGGACAATGGATTTTGGGATTTTAGGGTCTTCCGGGTGCATACAGTGAAGCTGCGGCAGCAAAGGCATACCCAAATTGCGAAGCGGTTCCATGCGAACTATTCGAAATTGCTTTTGATGTGAGTTTTTGATATTTCGGTTAGTTTTCTAGATACTATTTATGTTAAATTGTTATCACTTTGTCGATGTTGAAATATCTATATGATCTGACTCATTAGGCATTAGGTGAACCAAGTTATGGGATGATATTATCTGGATTGAAAAGAAAATTACGCTAGTAATATATTGGCCACCTAGGGTTTTCTTCCATGTGTAGAAATTAAGCACTTTGAAGAGGTTTTTGCGCTGCTGAAACTGACTATGTGACATTCTCTATATATGTTGAGCATCCAAAAGAACGGTATGAGAGCAAAAGCATGTAAGGTCGTGCCATTTCTTGAGAACATGTGGATGCAGAGACGTACTCATAGTTTGGTCTATAACATGGATAGAGATTTTATTTGACAATGACCACTAAAGACCAGTTTACTACTATAGAGGTGCACAAAACTTCCCGTTTATTCGCAGGTAAGGGAGGCTATGACCATAAAATGTTGCTATCACTCCTCTTAAATATCAAGGCTTAGTTTTGTGAACTCTTCTTCACAAGTTATGCTTTTTAAGTACTACAACGTTGTTGCTGCAATTTCTTTCAAATGCTTACTTTACACAGCTTCAATCCATGTTATTTAGCTGTTCTGATTCTTTTACTGGTTTGCTTGATGAAACACAAGCCATTATATCTTACATCCCTGTATCATCTTGGCCACTCTTTTGACATGGCATCCAATGGATGGCATTGATGATGGAACTCCCAAGCCATGACATCCAGCAATAACTTATGATTTGCTAAGAAGTTTAAAAGGTCAGTTTGCTAGGTTCAATATTATGCTTAAGCTAATATTATTTTTGTCTTCTTGCAGGCGGTTGAACGTTGGCTTGTTGAACGGGCAGTTCTACCTATTGAAAATTCGTTAGGAGGCAGCATCCATCGCAACTATGACCTTTTACTTCATCATAAATTGCATATTGTTGGGGAAGTAAAATATGCTGTTCGGCATTGCTTACTAGCCAACCCTGGTGTAAAAAGAGAAGATTTAAAAAGAGTTCTTAGCCATCCTCAAGTAAACATTGCCTTTGTTTTCGGTATCTTTGTTTTTGTTTTAGCTGAAAAAGCATTAAAATGTCATGTGACTCGGTGCTGACTCAGTTGAATCTCAGGCCCTCGCACAATGTGAGCATACACTGACAAAATTAGGAGTTGTCAGAGAAGCTGTTGATGATACTGCAGGAGCTGCAAAAGTAAGATGCCATTGCTAGTTTTATGGTCCGATTTTGTTCTTTCTCCTCAATCAGATCATAAATTTAATGAGTAAAATGTTGGAATTCAATTAACATTGGAGATTTCATGTGGATCGAAGTAAAATTCAAGGATGATAAGGAAAATTTGGGACTAAAATTTTGAACTGATCCAAGATTTCTTCTTTTTCTACTGTTGTTTTTCTTCATTTTAAAAGTTTATTGAATATGTTCTCTATTTAGTTTGTTGCAGTCAACAAACTCCAAGATGCAGGGGCAGTAGCCAGTTCATCGGCTGCTGAAATCTATGGTTTGGATATTCTTGCCCAAGATATCCAGGTGCTTGCTGTAGTCTCATTGATTGGATGCTCATGGCTGTTTGTGTTTACTTCACTAAAATATTTTCTTGTTTTTTAGGATGACCCTGATAATGTTACTCGGTTTTTA